>LPNX010000800.1:6374-81591 GCA_001517045.1 Pseudotsuga menziesii | reverse complement strand
GCGCGCATGTGCGCGCGCACACACACACATACACACACACACCTATGTCACACACACACACGCACACCTATGTCTCGTGCGTGCACACACACACACACCTATGTCTCCCCCTACCACTAAGACCCATATGACCCCCCCTAAACACCTAAACGTTTCTCTCTACCTCTACCTCATAAACACCCCCTATTGTTCTATATATAATCACTGCGTTCCCTCTCCCCCCAATCCTTAACACCTCCCTTCCTCTCTCTCTCTCTCTCACACACACAGACATCCCCCTAACACCTCTCTCTCTCCACTCCCTCTCACTGCTAACACCTCTCTCTCTCTCTCTGATATCTCTCACTCCCCAACTCATCCAACTACACCTAACCTCCACCCCTCTAACTATTCCCCAACCCCCCTCTCTCTCACACACATACACCCACATTACACATCCACAGGTCACCCCCCCTCCTCCTCTCCCTACCTCTAACTCCCCTCCTCCTCCTCTCTCTCTCTCCCCCCTCTTCTCCATTACTAACCCATTATCCACTCTCTCTCACTCCCCAACCGCTAACACCTAACAACCCCTTCCCCAGCCCCTAACAACCACCCACACACACACATCCATAGGTCTCTCCAATCGAGAAGTTGTTGAAGAAAGATATGCAATTTGAATGGACTCTCGAGTGTCAAGGGAGTCTAAACACTCTCAAGAAGAAGATGGTAACAACGCCAATATTGGTCTTTCTAAAATGAACAAAGGAATTGGATGTTCATGTCGATGCATCATTAGTACGTTGCATTGGGTGTGGTTCTCACGCAACCTCATGAAGGAGATATCGACCATTTGATTTCTTTCGCTAGCCAGAAATTATCATCAACAGAATGAAACTATACCATGAAAGAACGTAAAGGATTGGCGATGGTATATGAGCTCAAAAATTTCATCATTGTCTGTTAGGAGGCCACTTTAATATGTTCACTGACCATCCCGCATTGAAATACTTGGTCAAAAAACCTGTGTTGGGGGGGAAGATATGCCGCTGGCTACTACTCTTCCAAGAGTTTGATTTCGAAGTCATTGTGAAGCCAAGTCGCTTAAACACCAGACCATATCATTTGTCTTGGATTAAGATAGGAGAATAACCAACAAACATCGAGGATGGATTACCTAATGCAAAGTTATTCAAGGTAGGAATGGTCGATGACCATTAGGAGCATATTATTCAGTTTCTATTAACAAGGAAAGCACTGGATGATTTTACCACCAGTCAGAAGAAGCAATTGGTTGTTGAAGCCATGGATTTTCAGCAAATTGTTGGACAACTCTATAAGATGGGGCTAGATGAGATTCTATAACAATATGTTCTACCGCATGAACAGGGGAGGATATTAGCTGAAGCACATGACAGAGTGGCAGGATGGCACTATGGAGGTCACACAACTGCCATAAAGATACTTTGAGGTAGCTTTTGGTGGCCAACTCTGCAAAATGATGCTACAGATTATGCTACAAGTTGTGATGTATGTCAATGGATGGGGAAGCCATCGCATCAGAATGAGATGTCGTTAATACCTCAGGTAACGTTGCAGGAATTTGATAAATGGGTGGTCAACTTTATGGGACCTATCAACTCACCAGGGAAAGGAAGGGTGGGAGATACATCATCACAACGATAGATCATCTCACTAGATGGGAGGAAGCAACACCAGTGACAAATTGTAATGCTACGATCACAATGAGGTTTTTGTTTGACAATGTTGTCACTCGGTTAATTTGTCTAAAGATATTGATGAGCAATCAGGGGAGTCACTTAATCAATTGCACTATCAACATAACGACAGAGGAATTCCATATTTGACACAAGAAGAGCACTCCCTATCATCCACAAGATAATGGAACAATGGAGGCATTCAATAAAGTATTAGAGCATGAGCTCACCAAGGTCTGCAATTCCAGTCACGACGATTGGGACTTGAATATTCCTGCGATCATATGGGCCTATTGAACCACCTGCTAATGGTTGACAAGACAAATACCATTCAAGCTGGTATATGGTTAAGAAACGGTGATTCCAATGGAGTATATTGTTTCGAGTCTGCGCATTTCAGCAATGATAGGTATGAATGATGAAGGTGATTTTGAGGAATGATTGGCTCAACTAGTACAAATTGAGGAAGATCAATTCGTTGCTAGGTTTCATCAACAGCTCGAAAAGGATCTCTAGAATGCATGGCATGATCAACACATTAAATCAAAATACTTTCAATGTGGAGACATGGTGCTACTCTACGACAGTAAGTTTGCAAAACA
Organism: Pseudotsuga menziesii; assembly: GCA_001517045.1. NCBI lineage: Eukaryota > Viridiplantae > Streptophyta > Pinopsida > Pinales > Pinaceae > Pseudotsuga > Pseudotsuga menziesii. Next base: position 79,292 of record LPNX010000800.1, on the reverse strand, counting down.
CCTTGTTAAGTTGTAGATGCATTGGTTAGGACCTTATATAATTTAGTTCATTACCGATGGAGGTGAGGTACAGTTACAATAGCTAGATGGAACGATGTTTCCTAAGTTTGTGAATGGAAGTCGGCTAAGTCCCTACTAAGATAGCCAGGTGCAACACGATGCTTAAGGCATTGTGCAAAAGAAAAAAATATGTGCTATAGAGGAGGATAGTGCACTGGAAACCAGTGGCAGTGAAAGGAAACATGGCGAAGTCGCAACATAGTAGCAGTTTGGTGACATCCAGGGAGACATAAAATGGTCAAATCGGGTAATTAATGAAGCAGTTAAACTCAACGGGTGACGACGACATTGGATGGGACATCCATTTATGGGAAATCTGACTGTTGGATTTATAGAATCGGTCACGAATTTGGTCGATCTAGGGAGGATTTGATCATGATGATTCTAAATCTTTCACATAGGTGCATTCGATATATAAGAATCGATAGGGGTGAGTTGAATGAAACATTGTGATTATTGAGCTAAGCATAGCGCAGAGAATTGGTTGAGCACAATTGAGAGAAAGAGTGTGTTAGAGTTGCAGTGATGGCCCAGGTTATTTCAAGTGGTAGTATGTAGGAATCTCCACCCATAGGAACACATATTGAAAAAGAAATGGTTGATTTATAGGTGGAGACTCAACAAATTCCATGGAAGAATAGGGGTGTGAATTATCCCAAGTCCCATATGCAGAATAAACAAACCACCAGAAGTTCAGGCAGGGTGGAAGAGGAAGTAGAGGCACAGGTTGCACCGTCGACAATCAAAGTTGAAGGCTCTACAAAAAAGAAGGGGGCGAAGACTGCAGACATACTTGGGTTTATCCCCCCATGCAATCCTGGTGCACCCCAAATTAAATTAACCAAGAACCAAATATACCTCATTAGGATGTCGACAATGCCCATGGGAATGCATTGCACGTTGAAATTTGTGCCATTTTTCACAAAAATGAAATACAACGATCACTACTTGTTGGAGTACACCCAATGAACAATAGAGACATTCAAGCCGCAAGGGAGAGGGGATGGAGGATGAGTTGTTCACACACCACAGCAATGGGTAATGGGACTACAAAGGAGTGATAGCATGCACAAAGCAGTTCGTAGAGGGTGTGCAAATGAATTGGTCATTGTTTTACGGTCAAACCAGTTAACAGAGGACATGATGATCGTCTAAGAAGTTAAGAGAGCCTTCACTTACTCTTGGTTGTTAATACTGATTACACTGGTTGGATGGACGGAGCCCCAAAAGTATTAAGGCATGAAAGTCGAACTTGCTTAGATATGTAAGGGAACGAGATATCAAAATTTGTGGTACATCAATAGGAAGGAGTGCTTGATTGATCGCAGAATCCAATTTTATCTTTATTGGGATGCGCTGCAGATTGCAGCAGAAAAGGTTCTGCGCCTTTCTGAGGAGGCAACAATGAAGTTTCTGCAGATCGCAAGATTTGTGATGGGTCCACATGCATTTCACATCTAAGCGTGTCGAGAAAAAGAAAAGTAGTGGCTTGCCACTGAGTATAAGTTGACGGATGAGTAACTTGACATTATAGTTGATGATTGGACCTTCGAGTGGAGAATATCGGTAAGTAGTGATGAATTGTGGGATGCTGAGGTAGGTCCCCCACCTGATACCCCAATAGACCACACACAAGCATGGAAAAGAGAGCAAGAATCGTAGGAGGAATCATCTAAGACTCCGATGGACTTTGAGATGGAGTGACAGTTCGAAGAAGGTAGAGCGAAGTGAAGTTTTGAGCAAGGAGAAGCTAGAAGCGCCCTAATAATGACAGGTGACCAGGTGATTCGCATTCTCACCGCGATCACCATGAAAACCGCTGTGAACGAGGCACAATTAAAAAAACACTCAACATATTGTTTTCAAGAGGTAAAGAATCATTTGCAATCTTTGATTATCACAATTTTAGAAAAGGTGCCAAAAGCAAATGTGTTGCAGAGAACTAGAGAATTGAGAACATGCAAGAGAATCAGAATTGTACAGATTCCGTCGAGGATATTGATGCGACAATGCAATAGTTTCATATAATTGCTTTTGATGTTAACGAATTTCCAACCCACACTCTGGTGCAGTTGCAAAATATTGCAAGCCAGGAGCTTGCTGACATAGAAGAAATCATTGACAGCCATTTGGTGAAGTCGCAGGAACAAGAGGCAATGGAGAAAGAAGAAATAAAGCGCCTGAAGAAGGCACATGATGTATTATTGTGGAAAAAGAATAGATATGGGATGATAAGGTACGGCTAGAAAAATCTATCACATTTTCCTATCAGGAAATCCCTCACATCATAGAGGAGATGTTTGTGAATGCTAAAGTTTCGCGACTAGGACAAGCTATTGCAGATCTGAGAAGAGACAATGAAGAATTGCAGGCACGAGCAATCCTCAGCACACCACCAAAACAAGTTGAAACATGTAAGGGAACGATTGAATATGCGATAACGCATCTGGAAGAGAGTGAGTAGGAGGCCAAGACAATCATAGATGAAACCGCACAATTTTGGATAAGTGTGGTTTAGGATGAGAAGTTGCAACACTTAAGCACGTAGCTACGTGAATATGAGGCACAATTAATAGCAGTGAGGGAATCCCTCAAAATGATGCCCCTCGTAGTGCAAGTGACTAAGGCAGCTGAATTGAAAGCACTTCAGCAAAGAGCCACCAAAGCAAGAGAGTGACATCAGCTCCACACAACTGAACTGGTTGAATTTCAGGACGTAAGTGAGCAAAAAAAACTTAAGGTGACTAATGTGCTTCAAGATACACAGTAAAGTTGTAAGGAAGTGACTACAAAACTTGTTGAGAATCCGACGGAGCAGGATGCATAAGAATGCGCAACAATTAGCATGAAAGAAAAGACTGTAGTTGATGAAGTTAAACAATCGTATGAAGATTTAAAGATCAAGATCAACGAGTACACAATATCTAGTTGACGTGGCTCGAGGACGAGCCGCAAGTTTGTGTTGGGGGGGGGATATTGGAAGGCGATATGGATGCACATGGTGCTAAATTCGAAAATACTATGCAAGGCAGAGAAGTTGACAAGAGTCAACTTGGTCATAGGTTTTTACTTTTTGGTACAATTTAGTTAGAAAGTAGTTACAAGTGGACCATTTTGTAAAGGCATAATCCTATATATAGAGTTAGAAATGTAGTAGGAAGGGAGTACGATATCTTGTATTTTGTCTTAGCCTATTGTTTTAAACATCTGTGGAAGACCGATCTTTGTGTTTGCTATTTTGGTTCTACATTGTGAATATGAGAATGTATTTTGGGAACCTGGTTGATGCATGGAAGTAATATGACATGTGCGGATGATGTTGGAAACTCTTTGTCTTCTATTTTACTGGTTTTGTGGTTTTAATTATGCGATCTGAATGATCAACTGCTGTGATATGGTTTATATTCTTGAATGATGCGATTTTTCTGCATACTGAATGATTTCATGTTTTTCGATCTCTTTTGCGATGACTAAATCTAATATGAATGGTTCTTGATCTGATCAAATATGACTACTTGATGTTCAAACCCTTGTCTGGATATCTGGTTAGTATTGAGACAGATATAGAATAGGTGTGCAAATCCTCCTCCTTACTGCGGAAACTTGGTTCTTGTAGCTCTCCTTCGAACATCTCGGGTGAGACTTCATCTACTTCACAAGTGTTGCTAGATAGGGTAAAACTTGTCTGGGTCAGTGCTCAGGGAGATCACGGTGAAAAGGGGTGTCGTCAGTGTGTGAACCCCTGTCTACAGCTAGTGTGTCAACATAACTTTCACTTCAACTATTTAAAAAACCTTCAAGAACTCAAACTCTTCGTTGAAGACACATTTTAATTTATTTTTATTTTTATAATTGTTTATTTCAAATTTTAAACGACACCCATAGAATCAATTTGGATGGTACACTTATCCCATCCTCCTACAATCTAGGAAAAACATACATGGTAGTCCAGCCACATATTCTAATATATAAACACCTAATGGTGTAAACATATAATTATGTGGTTGGTAGACTATATCTTGAATCTGAATTAGATCACAATCATTAAATATATAATTCTATTTTCAATTCTTCAATTAAAACATACATACATATATATATATATACAATTTTATTTTCCATTGTTTAATTAAATCATGTATAAACAAAATTTAACATCTTTTATCATTTTATTATAACATTATATGCAATTAAATGAAAACAATTAGCATAGCTACTTAACATGTGATTGGTGAACATCAAAAGGCCACAAGTTAAGTGTCAAGAATCACTTGTTATCCATGCCTCATCTATTATTATGTCGATAGGAATTTTTATTTTAGAATTTGGGGTGGACTACGACCTATGTTTTTCCAGGATTGCATGAGGATGAGACAAGTGTACTATCCATATTGATTCTATGACAGTCGTTTAAAATTCAAAATAAAAAATAATGAAAAAAAAGAATATAAAAAATAAGTAGTAGTTGGTGAATGAATGATTGGTAGTTGATGCATGGATAACTCGTAGCCGGTGAATAGATAACCAACAATTCATGGCAGATGACTAGAAGAATGTGAGAGGTAAAAAAATAATATAAAAAATAACTAATGGTTGAAAAATGGATAACTCATAGTTGATGCATGAATGCATGGATAACGCACAATTTTGTGGTATTTAACTTACGGTGTATCAACGTTCACTAACCACAAACTAAGTGATTGTGCTAGTCATATGTAAACTAAGATATTTTTTATGCATGCATGAATGAATGGATAACTCGTAGTCCATGCATGCATGCATGGATAACACACAATTTTGTGGTACTTAACTTACGGTGTATTGACGTTCACTAACCACAAATTAAATGATTGTGCTAGTCATATGAAAACTAAAATATTATATATATATATATGTGTGTGTGTGTGTGTGTGTGTGTGTGTGTTTAATTTTTATTTTGAATAACAATCATAAAATAAATCTTGATAATACACTTGTCTCATCTTCTCCAATCACTATTTATTTCATTGTTTTTGCATTTAATCATATAAAACTTATTAAAGTATTATGGAAAGAACAAATATATCAAATACACTTTCAAGAATCCAACATTATTACAAAATAATAACATCAAAGTCGAATGGTAAGAAAACCCTAATCATAATTCATTCATCTAATACGAGCACAACCACCAAAATTTTCAAATATGAATAATATTAACATAAACACAATTTTCAAAATAATTTTTTATATAAGAAATATATAAATAATAAGATTAATAAATAAACAAAATCATAAATATAAATCATAAATCATAATAATAATAAAATTATTATATAAATAAAAAAAAAGCATAAATCATAATAATAAAAAATCTATTATTATTATTATTTCATAAAATAATAATAATAATAAACACAAGCTCATTTGTTTATATAAATGACTTAGTTATAACTATATTTTTATTTTAATGTAATCAAGGAGTTGTTATAACAATACTACGGGTTGTATGGGTTTATTGAAAGTGAATGATAATGTTTTGGGTATTACATTAAAGTGATGTACATGTCATCTTGGAAATAAAGAGATTAATTACTTTCTCCACACTCAAATTTGTATGTTTGTATGTGTTTTTTTTGGTAATAATTAACAATTTTGTATTAAATAAAGTTGTGTCGAACTTATATATAAATTAGATATCCAGTGGTAAGTTTATATAACCAAAAACTGGACTAAATAAAGCTTGATAGATACTTCCAATCCATCATTATCTACTACATGCAAACAGATCAACAAAACACCAACATATACTGTGCATACATCATAGGAAAGAACTGATTCTTCACCCATTTACTAAAAACTCTCGAAGCTCAAAGACACTTGGAAGAGCACCAAATGACCCGTTCTTAAAACAGATCCTGTAGAGTAAAAAGAAAACTGGATTTTGTCAACCATAGCACCCAAAGCAAGTTTTGAGAGAGCATTTGCTTCATTGTTTAATTCTATGTAAACATGGTTAAAAGATAACCAAGTGAACTCATTCATCAAATTTTAATATTGTCCAGCCAGTGGTTAAGTTCTATGGTTAAGTTCTAGATATTTTGTTTGAGCCTTCTCCCAAAACCCAATTAATGATAACCTGGGAGTCTCCTAAAACTTGTAAATGTTTTAGCCCAAAAATTTGGCAAAAAAAGACTCCAAATACCAATTATTTTCGCACGAGTATTTATGGCCATATTTAATATGTAATTGTTGTTTTGAATTGTGTGATAAATTGGAGAATGATTTGTAATCATTGTGAAAATGTATAAGATTATTGGTATTAATGTTAAACCTTCACGATGCCCACCCTTTTAAAGTTCTAAAATGTTTGAATGTTGTGCATTATTCATTATTGAGTTCGATGGCCTATTAAGTGATGGTTGTTCGCCTAGAAGGATATAAACTTTAAATATTGATGGCACTTATTCTTATTCGGTGTGTATGTTGCTTAATGCAGGTGCTTAAAATCATTGACCTTGATTTTGAGATGGTCATCCTTAAAAGTGGAGATACCTTTTACCCATGATTTAGTAGATGACTAATAAAATGAAATGGTCTCATCATGCTTGTTATGAAAGAGTTTAATTAATGTTGAAATAAGAGTTTAATTATTGCTCATGAAACAAGTTAGTCATGAACCCCTTTGAGGGTCATGCGTGCATTTGAGTTAGTAGCTCCCTTATGCATTTGAATGAGTAGTTTTCCCATGCTCATATTTATGCAGAGTGAATTTATTGCTCACAAATAAGACTATATATGGTTAAACTAATTTGACTTCGTGTCTCATACTTTATTGCTCACAAAGAGGTCTATATATGGTTATTAATGTAATTCCATGTTTCATATGATTGTATAGATAGTTATAAAAATGTGAAACAAGTAATGTTTCATATGATTGTGTATAGATAGTTATATATGATTGTATAGATAGTTATAAAAATGTGAAACAAGAAATTTTACTTGTTATGTTTTGGGTTTAATTCTATTATTACCTAGTTATCTTCTTATTGAAGGCTAGGTTGTGTTGCATTGTGCTTCTCACACAAAAGAAAGAAACACTACGAGAGAAAAGATGCTTAGTTCATACTAGGTTATGTTTCTCTCTTGTTGTTGACTCTCACACAAAAGAGAGAAACACTTTTATTATACCTTTGAAACTTATCATGTGGATGATTGTGGTTTTTCATATAACACGTTGAACTTGAGTCTAAGTTGAAGTTGCATGAAATTTTGCTAAATATTTGAAAGAATAATATAAGTTGTCAATCTTGATTGATCTTTGGTGTGAGAAAGGAGACTAATATGTGAATTGGTTCTTTGATAACATTCCATTATAACATTATAAATGACCTTGGTTATTGGATCAGGTTGAAATATGGAAGAGTACCACAATTAAATTGATATTATATTGTTAGACCTTGGATTTGGAAGCTGTTGTAATTAACCAGTGTTGTTATGAAATCAAGGAGATTTGTGACTCTATTGAGTGGGAAAACTATATAGGAAAGAAATTATAAATTTAGGAAATGGAAGAAATCCCATTAGAAGACCGAGATCATTGCTAGCTAATTAAAATATACGTTTATGATAATGCTTGATCAAATTTGAATTATCTTGTAACGTGAGAGAGTTAAAATTGAATTTGATTAATTATGATTCATTTAATCTCCTTCATGGTGAAGATTTTAATAAATCTATTTTGAACATGATTGTTATGTTGAATATAGTCAACCATTAACTCATATTATTAATTAATTAATATAATGGGGTGTTTAAACTTGGTCAACAATATTCAATCATGAGCTCCTATTAGTAATTAATAATAGCCACACAAAACATGATAAATATGTTTGTGGTTGATTGTGAATAACATGTTTGACCATGTTTGACTATGGATAACCATGTTAGACTATGGTTAACCATGTTTGACTATTGTTAATTTTGGTTGACCATGGTTGGCCATGTTTTGAGTATGGTTGGGCATGTTTGACCATAGTTATCTATGGTTAAATATGACTCGCCATGGTTAAATATGACTCACCATGGTTGAAGATGGTTGACTAAAGTTTGTAATGTTTAACCATGGATTACTTGTGATGTTTGATTATATTCCATGACTCTGGTTGAACGTGGTCCACTCTAGTAATATTGTTTACGATGGAACCATTGTTGAGCACAATTAACCATGGTTTACTATGGTTGATCATGTTCGATTATGTTTTTCCATAGTTGAGATTGGATGGGTATGGTTGACCATGGTTGATCATGTGTTACTATGGTTGACTATGATTAACATATGTAGACCATGACTGACTATGAATAACTTTGTTAGGCTTTGACCAACCATCTTTGACTATAGTTAACTTTAGTTGACCATGGTTTGGCCATGTTTGAGCATGGTTGTCCATGTTTGAGTATGGTTGAGCATGTTCGACCATGGCTCTCTATGGTTGTCTTTGGTTGACTATGTTTCACCATGGTTGAATACGACTGACTAAAATTTGCGATGTTTAACCTTGGATTACTTATGATGTTTGATTATGGGTCACTTTGGTTGAATATGGTTAACTCTAGTAATATTTTTTACCAAAGTTAACCATGCTTTACTATTACTAACCATGGTTGACTATGGATGATCATGTTTGATTGTGTTTGTCCATGATTGAGTTTGAATGGGTATGATTAATCATGGTTGATCATGTTTTATTATGCTTGACTGTGATTAACTTAGGTCAATCATGGTTGACTATGATTAAATAATATTTATCATGGTAGAACATGCTTAAGTTTGGTCGAATGTTGCTTAAATATGTTTGACTTTGGTTGGATATATTTGACTATGGTTGATTTGGTTGAGCATTGTTAATTGTAGTTAAGCATGGTTGATCATGGCTAATAATGGTTCTATTTATCTAAGCGTGGTATTCAACATCAAAAGAATGTTCCTTATACACCTCAACAAAACAGGGTACCTAAAAGAAAGAATATAAATTTGGTTGAAATGGATAGATGTATGCTTTATTCTAAAGGATTGCATAAATTTTCTTGGGTTGAAGTTATTTGTTTTGCTAACAGTATCGTAAATAGATATTGTCCCTACTAAAGCAATTTTGCATGTTACTCCCAAAGGAAAATGGAATGGAAAGAAACCTAATAATAGTAACTTTAAGGTTTTTGGAAATGAATGTTGGGATCATATCTAGGATGAAAAATAGAAAACGTTAGACCCAAGTTTCACAAAGGTATTTTTATTGGCTCTTATGAAGAATCCAAAGCGTACATGTTATTTGATTCATTTACGCAATCTGTTATCATTAGGCGAGGTGTTCACTTTAATGAAGTCTCTTCCCCTCCTAAGTCCGTTGAGCGTCCCGTTACCTTGAATTTGTATTCACCTTCTATTACTCCTATATCCATTACTCCTTCCACTCCTTATGTGACTATTATTAACCCTATTTCACCTTCTTCTTCAGGTGATCCTCATGAATGTTCGTCCTGAAGATACTAGTATGGTTCCTACGATTACTTCTCTTCCTATTTGGGCCTATGAAACTCTTGAATCTGCAGGCTCTGAGATTGGTATTCCTTCCTATACTTGTCGAACTAGATCTAATTTTTCTCTTATGACTGAAGTATTGGCCACATACGATCCCTCTACCTATTCTCAAGCTAAAGATGAACATTCATGGAAGAAAACAATGCCAACTAAATATGACTTTCTAATGAAAAACAGGACATGGACTCTTGTTCCTCTTCCTCCTCGAATGAATTTAGTTAGATGCAAGTGGATATATAAAATAAAGTTTACTGTAGATGGACATATTGAAAAACATATAGCTCAGTTAGTAGCAAATATATTCTCTCAACAAGAAGGTATTGACTATATTGAAACTTTTTCTCTACATGCTAAAATGAACACCATAAGAACTACTATTTCTCTTAGTGCATCTTATCAATGGGAAATTCACCAAATGGATTTCAAGGGTGTTCTATTGAGTGATAATCTTCATGAACACACTTATATGCAACAACCACTTGGTTCTATTAATGTTGACACTTCAAGTTTAATATTTAAATTGAACAAGTCTTTATATAGTCTGAAACAAGCACTTAGAGCTTGGTATGAGGAAATTGATGTTTATTTCTTCAAGAATTGCTTTAAACTATGTATATCTTATCTAAATTTGTATGTGAAAATTTTTATGATGATGTTCGCATAATATTGCTTTAAGTGGATTATCTTCTTATTATAGGCAACCAACTTACACCTATACATGAAAACTCCAATAAACATATATGAGGTTGAGATCTCAAATAAATATAAAGTTTCAGATAGTCTAGATAGTCTAAATCAAGGACATCAACCAAATTCAATTTTTACATAACTATCATAACCATATTAATTATAAATAATTAATATAAATTAATTAGAAACATCCCTATTTTCCACCTTTAAAAATGATTATCTATATCTATATCAAAGAGTACTTGTCTCTCTCCTCTCTCTCAAGTGCCTCTCCTTAAATCCACTACCTAGAAAGTAACTCAACCAATAAATCAAGTACCTAGAAAGTAACTCAACCAATAATAAGTCTTTGAAACAGAAAGGTTAAGAACATAAGTTAAAGAAAGAAATAGAAAGAAAGGCAGATTGTTCCCCTGATGAGATCAAGGAGTATACCGCGTTGTTTAAAGAGTTTCATGACATCTTTGCATGGTCATATGATGAGATGCCAGGCATCGACCCTTGTATTGTCGAACATGAGATCAAAACCTATCTGGATGTGAAGCCGGTTCGACAACGTTTGCGTGCCGTAGTTACTCCTATTGCACCGGCAACCGATGCTTGTCGAGCATACGACGATACGTGAATAGCCATTCTTTTCTTTCTGAATCGAGGGAGGAAAGGGCGGTAGATGGTAATGCGATGTCCTACGCCGCGCGTCCCCGCCGAACCCGTGCTGCGCCGCGGAAAGGGCATCGGAAGATGGGCGAATCAGGAGATAGCAACCTCCATTTCTCAACACTACACTAGCTTTTGAACATGAACATGATTGAGTCACTCGTAAGGTTTTAGTACTTTTCGTTTTTTTAATTGAAAAGAACAAAATTAAGTAATTAAAAAACACTAAAGACCAAAGGTGAAATTTAAAGTATATTAATACATTTGAAAATGGGAAATAAAAAAATTAGCACATATCTCATGAAATTAACAAGAAATTATGAAGTCAAGTGATGGAAAGAAGCCTAACAACTTAAAGTTAAACTTTAAAATTAATGTAAAAATTTCTATACATTTGTCCTTCACTGACAGGTAGTTGGGTTGCTGCTCCATGGCAGAATGTTGTCCCTGTCAGACTATGATATGCAGTTCCATCAGCCGTCCAGACTGCAACTGAATGGACTTTAGGGAACAGAAAAAAGGTGAGATATTCGTATTATTACGTATGTTTCAGATCGCCGAATGCGCATGCGCATGCATTCAGATGATATTCCCATGCGCGTCCATTCAGATCGCCGAATGAATTCTGGTTGTTCAAACAATTGCTGTTTATTTATGGCGAAAAATATATTACATGCCATACGATATTTAATGTGTTGGTGGCAGCATTGCCAGAGGGAGGTTGAGATCGTATGGCTGGCAATGCTGCCGCCAACGCATTAAATATAGTATGGCATGTAATATATTGTTCGCCTTCATTTATAAAACAAATAATATATGATTCTCTGATGTACATGTGTTCTTTACCATGGATTGTTAAAAGGATATATTTTTCAATTATTTGGCCTAATGGTAGGTACTTGGGTTGCTATTGCATGGCAGAATGTCGTCACTTTTCAGACTATGAGATGCAGCTCGATTAATTGTCCAAACGGTGGCCAACTTTGCAACTAAGTGGATTTAAGAAATAAAGATAATATGTATTTAAACATAACAAGATAAGACAACCATAAAATGAATCATTGTTATACATTTTTTAATTTGAGCTAATTTATTATTTAGATTTATTCAACATATTTTATTCAGATTTTACCATGTTAAAAAAATTCTACTTGGTATCATTTATTTTTATTTTTAAATAAACTTTACCTTAATAGAAGGATATATTTGCTTTTCCTGGACCAGTAATTCAATGAGATTTTACACCATCTCATAAAGTAAGCACCTCAATATTTATTTATTTTAATTTGTATATTTACCCATAAATAAAGCATTTCAAGACTCTGTTTTTTTATTTAATTGCAAATGGCCTAATAATAAAATGCCCTCACGTAGAAGTTCGTCTCCATTTAGTCCTCTAGTCGGTTATTAAAGGTAAGATGATATCAATAGAGGCTACACGTGGAGTCTTGAATAATCAAGCATTTTTCTATTTATTAAAAAAAAGTTATTTGACATAAAAGTTTAAAGTTTTTATTATCAAATATTTTAGTATAATTAAGTGTGTATATATCTATGTATATATAGATATATATGGAAATTATATATATATTTTTGACTACATGGAGTAAACATCCTTCCTTCTGAAAAAAAAAAAAAGAATATCCTTGAAAAGATTGTGATTACCATTTTTTAGTTAATATCCTTGAGGAGTAGTGTTTATTCCAATCTACAATGAATATTTTGATATTTTGTTATAGATGGTTATATTATTGGATCTACATGATCATTGTGGACATTTATGTCATTGGTTGGGAATCACAATGAAGAGTATGGACCCTAAGCTTATGGAGGAGCTTTTTTAGTAATTCCACCAAGTTAAGTTAATGTCCACCATGTCATCAACCATGGTCCAACATCTTGAATCAAAATCAAACATTCTCAAGTATGGTCAATCATGGTCAACTATGCCTTTAATTTTTTTAATTTATAAAGTTTTAACTTCTATCTAGTGTTCCCTATATATTGATGCACTAGGGCTACGATGAATATGAAGCACACTGTAAATATAAATTGAAAAAATATAGTCATGTTTTTTAATTTGGAATATTTTAACCCTAATGTGGTACAATGTTGTCTATACTTGGACTCGGTGTATTACATTAGACATACTACACCAAGGATGGGAAAAAAAAGTTATATATTGCAATCCATTGTATTTGTTTACCCTATTTATATGCTCTCAATTTCGTGGAGCCTAGGTTCTCTTAGGTAGCACAAACGCATCTGTTGTGATTTTTTAAGGTGTTTTTGGATGCGGTGCCATATGCTATATTGTCAACACTAGTGCGTTTGGGTTGTATACATGTACATGCTGTTAGAATGTTGAAACATGCCGAAAAAACATTCACTAATTTCTCTTCCCACTCGCCTCCACTAGTTACCTCCTCCATAAAGAGATATTTGGGCTCTTTTTAGAGGACCATCCATTATAACCTATGCTAAAGGGCCTTTTCCTTGTAGTGGATATGGGTACACTAGTGGTCCTGTAAGGTATAGTTGCATTAGTTCTTCTATTAGGTATGTATGAATTGATGCTCCCAATACACCAAAGAATTGAACATCATTTATATATATTTTAACTTATTGAAATAGGTGGTAAAGACTCCTAAAAATATAGAAATAAGGGTTTGCTTGAATTTTTTCATTATACATGAGATAAGAGGAAGACAGGGAATGATTTTACAAGAAAGTGGAATATAAATAGTCATGAATGTATGGAAATACAGAGTAATGCATCCAAGTAACTCTTTTCCCTCTTCATTAATTCATTTCTTCCCATTATTGATTTTGTTCATGCTATTTTCCATTTCTCACTATTGTTCCTAATTTCTTAACTAGGTTTGTTAGTTTTTTGGTTGATTTGATGGTTTTGTCTTTATTTTATAATTTAACGATGAATTTATTTTAGGATCTTACATCAACAAACATGGATAGCAAACACAGGGTAACTTTAATGAAGAAAAGGGTACATTTTTGTGTAGGACATGGGTGCATATCCACAAAGGTTTTCACCCTTGTTTATTTAAGAGTTCATTAGGTTTCTCTACATGACACAATTTTCTTCCCTTGATATCTAGGAGCATCAATTATCCTATTTGGTATAGGGACACTATTGCTAAGATGCTCCTTATAGTATGGATGTAGTGATGATCTTACTATAACGAGGCACTAACCAATAATTCATATTTATCTTGACCTTTTAAAAATGAAAGAAAAACCTCAAGCCAACTCTTAAAAAAGAAGTGAGGGTTTGTTTCATTTCTTCATTTCACATGAGAGAAGAGGAAGAGGAGATGATTATACAAGAGAATGCAATGCAAATACACATGAATGTAGGGAAATATAAATAGTATTACTTCCAAGTAGGTATTTTTTCCCTTATTATAGTATTTAATTTCTTCCCTTTATTGATTTTATTTATATGTCCTTTTCCATTTTGCACTATCTTCCTAATTGCTCAGCTAGTTTTGCTATTTTTTTCTAATTTGAGGGTTTTGTCTCAATTTTACATGTTAATGGTGAATTTATTTTATGGTTTTACATCAACATATTTATTAGAAAATGAGGGGAAAGATCAACCTAGGAAGGTGTATAATTTTATGAAGGATGGATGCATATCTATAAGGGTTTTCATCTCACTTTAAACTTGCATGTTCATGAGGTTTCTATGAGTAGAATAGAGATTTTCCCTAGTTATATTCGAGCATCAATGCTCTTCTTAGTTATGGTGTAGAGATGTTTCTCTTTGATATGGAAACAACGATACTCATCTTATGTACGGGTGCATCGATGCTTACAACAAAGCACTGACACAATAATTTATAGTTTTTTGCTTAATTTCCTTACAATATTTTTAATTCATGAAACCATGGCTTTGTAATAAGGTTTAATTTACCTTCTAGGTGTAGTGTACCATAATAGTTAGTATAGTCTTGTGAAACCTAAGGAGGATGGTTTATTATGGGTTTTATATGCCATAATTATATGTTCTTGACCCAATTGGGCCACTTAACTAGTGAACATAGACATATATGTATATAATTGGTTGCAAAATTGGCTTATGTGTGAGTGAATCTCTGGTTATGTGTGACATATTAATATTGATTAAGAGCATTAATATTGATTAAAAACATGTAATATGTATGTTTCTTTTTATACATCTGGATAATGACAAGGATTATGCTATATGATTGTGACATGGATGATCATTACTATGTGAAATAGATAACCGATTATGATATTGTTGATGATACATGATTTATATGATTAAGCATGACTATCCTTGTAATTAGAAGGATGTGGCAGTGAATTTAGTTACTTTATATCAAGGATGCTTACATTAGAAATGACATTGGAATCTATTTCATCATAGAAAAATGATTGGGAGTCATGTACATATTTGGGTAAAATGTGATTAGCTTAATTCATCATGAATTATAATTGATTCTTTAAATTTAAGAGGGTAGGATGTGTGCAAGTCTAGAGAAATGATACCTTGCCAATAAAACCATTCACAACTAGTACCTTGAGGGAAACAAATATTTTTGGGGCATAATAGATGAGAAGTCATGGAGAGAAGGGGGCAAAGTCCTAGGTCTAGAAAATATTAGGGCAAAGAATCCTAAATCTTAATTTAACTCCAAAATTTACCCTCTTTTGAGGGGCTTTCAACTTTAATGTTATTTTAATAAAAAGGTGAAATATTTCATATAAATAATGTAAAATGAAATTAACTAAAAATAAAACATAGGGGTGAAGATTCTCATAATCAATTAATTAAATAAAAATAAATAGTGTGGGATTGCCAGGGTGGCCAATAATACAAAATATTTAATTAATAAAAAAATGCATGAGAAGGTTAAGTGTCACCCTCACAAAGTTATAAATACATAAGACCCCTACAAAGTTATGAATACATAAGGACCCCGCCCTATAGCTCGGGAAGAGGAGAGAAACCAAATAATTTTTAAATGGATCTGCAATTTATGAACTAGAAATTTGGGTTAGCTTAGTTTGTTGATGTAGACTTGTTTGGTGTTGACAGGAAGAGAAAATATGTATCTTCTTAAATTGTTTGTGCTCTCTCTATTGCTACACTTGGGTATTACTATGGGATCATACAACTCATGGGTTTCAAGGGAAGAATTTTCTACCTGGATAAAGTGGAGTTGTTTTAGAGAACAAATCAACTAAGTTTAAGGTATAATTTTCAAGTTTTTTCTTAATAAATAAGAATGTTATAAATTTGTAGTTAATTATTAAGTATTGGGTATATATGAGGAAATAATTTATTTTGTAAGGATTAAAGGAAAAGAATCTAGGCTAGTGGAAATAAAGATCTTACTTCTTTCTCCTTCTATTATTTCATTCTACACATTTCTCTCTGAAGAAAGAAAAATATTCAATGAGGACATTTGAAGAAGGTTTATCAAGATGGTTATTTCTTATTTTAATTTTTGGGTTTATGAAGAAAATTTTGTTAATAATATGTATTTTCATGATTGGTGGTATTTGAAAATCTTAAATTAATAATTATAAAATTATGGATGATATTATGTTATAGTTTTTTAATCACTTACTTGCATTTGGTGTCTTAAACAAAATGTGCAAACAATTCTTAAAACTTAAAAGTTTTAATTTTACTAGAAAGAAGAAAGAAGCAAATTTTTCACCGAGTATACGAAAGAAAGTTTATCAAGATGGTTATATCTTGTTTTTGATTTATGCTTATAATGATGATATCTCTCTGAGTCTCTGGGTCAGAAATAATTATGTTAATAATGATAATGGAAATGATGACATCTCTCCACGAACAAATTAAAAAAAAAACACCCTTAGGGTTCTTGTGCTTGGTCTGTATCACATGATATGCCTATATTGTTGTAGAAGTTATCTTTGAATTCTTTATGCTAAAGAATAAACATAAACATTATTGATTATTGAAACTAAGCGTTTTAATTTAACACTGCTTTATGGAAGTTTGTGCAAGTCAATGGGCTTCTGTCCTCGTCAGGATGCTATACCATTCAAAGTGCATTGCATTTTTTGTAGTAAAATATAATGATGCTATGCCAACTTTCTGTCTGTTACACACATACTTTGTGTTGTAATCCATTCTGCCTCAGCCATAATATTGATAGCATTATGCATAGTTGGGTGTCTGCTACAGGGCAGAATGTTGTCCCTGTCAGAATGATACGCAGTTCGATCAGCCATCCCAACACTGGCCAACGTTGCAACTGAGGGTCCTTTCAGTCACGTAGGTATTGAGCAGAAGCTTACCCTTATAGTTGTACCCTTCTTGCTCTGCTTTCATGCACGCTTGTAAGATATAATGGTGAAATATATTCGTATTATTACGACTGTTTGTCCCCTGTATTCGCATGCATTCAGATCGCTATAAAAAGAAATTCATAATGAATGAATTCCTATCTTGATTAGGGTTTTCGGTTGTTGAAGCTGGGTGTTTTTTATTTTAAAATAAAGTTTGATTCTCTGAAGTAAATTTGTCCTTCATGGTGGATGGTTATATTTGCTCAATTATTCTGTCCTTGCTGACAGGTAGTTGGGTTGCTGCTCCACGGCAGAATTTTGTCCCTGCCAGACTGTGATATGCAGTTACATCAGCCGTCTAGACTGTGGCCAATGTTGCAACTTAATGGACTTTAGGGCACAAAAAAGGTGAGATATTCGTATTATTATGCATGTTTCTCCACCGTATTCACATGCATTCAAATCGCCGAATGAATTCTTATATTGATTAGGGTTTTCTGGTTGTTGAAATTTGGTATTATTTATTTTCAAATAATGTTTAATTCTCTTAAGTACATTTGTCCTTTATGGTTGATTGTGAGAAGATACATTTTTCAATTATTTGTCCCTTAATTAGAGACTGGTAGTTGGGTTGCTACTGCATAGCAGAATGTCGTCCTTGACATACTATGATATGAAGCTCGTTCACGGTCTCTAGAGGCGAGGTTTTTGGTTTATGCTCTGGTATGATGTGGGTTTCTGGTTGTGTTTCGGTGTGCAAGGCGTTTTAAGGGTTATGAATGCACATTCCAAGTTAGTGGGTTTTGTTTTTTCACATTTGTTTGCTGTGACGAGGGCGTTTATCCTGTGTTGGAATGTTGTGTGAATCATGTTCTGGAGATTATTCTGTCTAGGTGCTAGCGGTTTTTTAGATTATCTGTGTAGTATTGGTCGGCCATATTTCCATTATTGGAACTGCTTTGGCTGGCGGGTTTCTGGAATTTGGATTTTTTGGATTTTCAAATGCTTTATTGGGGTCTTGGATAATGCTTCGGTTTTTTCTGGGGATTTACTGGTGTCTTGGATGCTTTCGGTGTTTTCGGAGTCACTTGGTCGTATTGCGGGGGTGCTGAACCAGGGTATGCGGGGTTTTTCTCCTGGTTATCTAGCTTTGGTGGGATTTAGGTGTTCTCTTGTTACGATTTCCTTCTGGTGGGCTTCTCGCTGAAGGTGATTTTGGTCGAGAATCAGAGGTGGATGATTTTCTTTGGCGGCTGTGTGTAGTTTGGACTGTGCTTGATAATTGTTTGAACAGAGCCGAATTTTGCAGCTGTGTGTAGTTTGGCGGATGAGTTTAGATTATTGAGACGCAGGTTTATTTGGAGGTTGATTCGGCATTGGCAGGGTTTTCGGATGAACCTGCATGGTGGCATTGGCAAGGTTCGGATGAATCTGCATTGTGGCTTCAATGCGATTTTTGCAGGTATGTTTCGGATTTTTTCCCTAGTATTATTCGCTTTATGTTCCTTCTACTAGAGAGTTGTCCTAGCTCTAGGGAGTGAGGTATAAAGCTTGGAAAGCTTGTTTCGGTGAATGGTGTTCTGGAGTTTTCTTGGTCGTTTGAGGTGATTTTTTGATAGTAGTGATTGCTGTTAATAAATCTTCTTTATACTACTCATGTTTGGAAGATTATGAAGTTATTATATTATAGAATATCTTCAGTTTTCCTGTTGATAGAATTGATAATGGTATGAAGTACCTTGGGTTTCATCTTAAACCTTGCAGTTATCTTATTAGGGATTGGGATTGGCTGATTATTAAAGTTGAACAAAGGATTTAGAATTGGAGCTTCCGTTGGTTGTCCAAAGGAGGAAAGCTGATATTGATTAAAGCTGTTTTAGAGGCCTTTGCAGTCTATTGGATGCATTTTTGGGTACCTATGGGTGTCATAGACAAAATAAGAAAGCTTTGTTTTAACTTTCTTTGGGCAGGTAAACATAACTCTTCTGGTTTACCCTGGATATCATGGAAGTTTCTTGCTATGCCTAAATCTATGGGTGGTTGGGGACTTAAAGTTCCTAATTTTTTTGCCAAGGCACTTGCAGCAAAAAAGGTGTGGGATATCATTCATGGTTCGGGTTTATGGGTTAAGATAGCAATTCAGAAATATATTTATCCAATGACTATTCTGGACTGGATAAGATCTACTGTTAAAAAGAAAAAGAACATCTCTATTTGCTGGAAAGCTGTTCTTTGGGCTTTTGATCTCATTGGAAATTTTCTGGTCTGGAAGATTGGTTCTAGCAATGCTGTTCATATTGGTTTAGATCCGTGGGCGAGATGTAAATGGAGACATGCTCTTCCTATTCCTATGATATAAAGATTACATTTGGCTGGTTTTCAATTTCTTTCTGATATTGGAATTCCTGGTATATCTGTTTTGATGTCTCAAGAATGGTTATCTGCAGATTCTATGGGTTTTATTGAACCACTTGAGATTGTTGTTTGGAATGGATATATTGCCATTCTCAAGTCCAACCATGTTAGACTTTCTAATGCAGATGATTGTCTTATTTGGAATTTATCAAAACCAGGCAAGTATTCTCCTAAAGTGGGATATGCTAAACTTATTAATAAAGAAGTGGAATCGGTCTGGTGGTGGAAGGTCATATGGAAGATGAAGTGTCCCCTAGAAACAAAAATTTTTAGTTGGTTTCTTCTTTCTGGTAAAGCATTGACTTTGGATGCTCTATGCTTGAGAGGTAGAGAAGGTCCTGGAAGATGCTTTTTATGCAAACAGAATAGTGAATCCAATTTTCATATTGCAGTAGATTGCCCTTTTACTCAATCTATTTGGTCAATTATTGAGGATCATCTGAAACTTAATAATCCATGGAATGGTGATTCCATGTCTGCTTGTTTTAAAAATTGGTGTTTTTTATCAGATGTGGGACTTATCAAATCCTTACCTATCATTGTACTCTGGTTCATATGGAAAGCAAGAAACAGATCTTGCTTTCAGGATCTTGACTCATCTCCTGCACAGGTATCAAGCTATAGCTTGGGTATGTTGAAGAATTTACCACAGACCTTATCTGTGGTCTCTATCAGATCAATTTTTGTGGAAGAAATTGATCAAACTTATGCATGGGGTTATTTTGATGGATGTGCAGCTGGGGATCCAATGATTTGTGGGGCTGGAGGTATTTTGTTCATATCTGACAGGCATTACGTTACTTTCAAAGCAGGTTTAAGTTTGAGCACCAATAATTTTGCAGAATTATGTGCACTTAAGCTTCTCCTTAGGCTGACTCGGAAGCATAATTTGGATAAAATTCAAGTTTTTGGGGATTCCTAGTTAGTTATAAATTGGGCATCTGGTAAGTATCGATTATTAAATCTTGAACTAGCCATGATTCTTCAAGATGTTCACTATTTAGCTGATAGTATTGATTATGTATCTTTCAAACACATTTATAGGGAAATAAACTTCAAAGCAGATACTTTGGATAAAGCAGGTGGCAGCTTACTTGAAGGTTTTTGGAGTACCTGTGAACAGAGAGGGGCAGAATTTATAGAAACTTTTCAGGTTTTCTAATATGTTTCTGTGGGCTGGCTGATTATGCAGTTTGTAGGACTGTATTTTTCTTGATTTTGGTTCATGCTTATTGTTCTTATCTGGCAGATTTGTATGAATACTTTGCTGGTTATTTTTTTGGAGATATTATTGCTCGGGCAATTTTGGATTATTTGACTCTGTTCCACCCTTGAGACATGATGCCTTGGCTGATATTTTATGCATTTTTTTTGCATAATTTTGGTGACTTCAAGCAACATATTTAAGAGCTTGACAAGCGGGCTGTTTGGCCTCTTTTTATATGGTGTCGAATTGGAGATGAACTTTATTCTTTGGATGGTCTGGAATGGCCAATTTATTAGCCGCTGATTTTTTGCTCAGCTTATGAATTATCATTCATTTATGAGACTACTTCAGCCAGCTTGTTTTGCTCTGGTTATTTTGCTTGTGATCACTATGATTTACAGTTGATCTGACCTGAATGATCATGAATGATGAAAAAATTCTGCTAAGATCAGATTGAATCGACTGCATGGCATTTTTTTTCGGAGAATGTTATGTTTCTTTTTGAGGATATTTTGTATGTAATGACAACTTTACATTTGGATTAGTTATGGATATGGTAATGGTTTTTTTGCTCCTCCTGAGGCAAATATTGTTATGTAATGACAACTTCATAGTTGGATTTTATATAATGGACTTTGAGGACCATTTACTTAAAGTGAATAAAATATTTACGATTTTTTTCTTTGGAAAAAAAAAATGAAGCTCGATCAAATGTACAAACGGTGGCCGGAATTTAGGTGATTAAAAAAAGGTGAACAACAATGAAATATATTAGTATTATTATTCATGTTTCTCGAAACGTATTCTCATGCATTCAGTTTTTGGAATTTCAATTTAAGAAAGTCACGAGGAATGAATTCTAATTTGTGTTATTTCCCCATAAAGTAATCATTCAAGTTTATTTATTCAAATGCAAATGGTGTAATAATGAAATTCATTGCTCCATTTAGTTTTTCCTTTTTATTTTTTTAAGAGAGGTAAGCAACTAGTCAGTTATCAAAGATGAGATGATATCAAGCGATGTAATCTTGGATGATGGAGCATTTTTCCACTAAGAATGTGAAATTTAAAATTTTTATTATAAAAAATAATTTAATGTAAAAAAATTAAAAATTTTTAAACAGTATAATTGAAGTGATTAAAATTTGTATGAAATAATTTAGTGTAAAGAAAAGATAAAGAAATTTTTAAAAGTGTATTTGAGTGAAAAACTTTAAAAAAAAAGAGTAAAATTTAAAAAAATTATTATAAAAAATAATTTAATGTAAAGAAAATGTTAAAAATTTAAAAAATTATAATTGAAGGGATTAAAATTTTTATGAGATAATTTAGTGTAAAGAAAAGAAAAAGAAATTTATAAAAGTTTATTTGAAAAACTTCAAAAAAAAAAAATTATTTAAAATTTAATCATATTAAATTAAAAGTGAAAGTTAGAAGAGATTTAAGGAGATAAACAAGGACTTTACTAAAAGTCAGTAAATTAAGTATTTAAAGTTATAGTTTCCATATATTAAATTAAATTATGAGTTATATTAAATAAGTTAATAACTTAGTCTTTTAATTTTGGATTTTGGATTTAACATTTTAGTATTTATGGAATCATTATTGGTTATTAGTCATAAAATCCAAATACTCACTATAAAATGGTGGACAACTTAGCCATAAACTTAGTCAATTATGTTTAATGTTTGTGTTTGCTAAGTATTATAAAGTTACGGGGTCTTCACTTAATTAAACTATGTTGTTGGACGTTTGTTTGTGGGATATTAAAGAATATCTCTAATTATTTGAAAGTTATCGGGTATTCACTTAATTAAATTATGCCATAACCTGTTTGTTTGTGGGATATTAAAGAATATCTTTAATTTCACTAGATATTAATAGATACCTACCAATATCATTTTGTTGAGCTCCCCTCCCAATACATATTTCCAATAAAAAAACCTTATTTTTACCAAATATTCCTTAATTTTACTAGATACCCTTTTTGATACCCCTTAATACCTATAAACCCACATACCCTACATCCCCCCCACCCCCCAAAATACCTATGATATATTGACCTTAATTTTCACAATTTTAAAACCCCCCTTAATGAATGAAGGTGATAATATATTGATCAACAAGGTGAATCACCCATGTATAAAGCAAGGATATTACTTTGGATAGGGTGGAAAGGTTTTCCTAGAAGGCCCTTGTTGGGAGATTAGAATATCTGAAGATGAATTGTCTAGTAATGATTAGTTGGGTTACCAATTTATGGAAAGCATTAATTAATTATTGTCCACGGGTTCATTTTCTCTCCAATGGGTGGTTTTATTTCATATTTCTTTCTCAGGAGCATGCTCTATCTATTACCAATAAATTTTGTGTAATTGAAGATGGTTCGCTTGTACTCTCGAGATGGATGGCGGATTTTAACTCTAAAAAATAGAGGATTTCAAAATTCCAATTATGGCATTTACTGCCTGGCTTCCCGATACAATTTTGGTCAAAAGAGATTTTTGTTAGTCTTGTAACTCATCTTGGTAAGGTTATTTCAGTTTACAAAGAGATGATGCATTCAAGTGATAAGAGAATGGATATGGTTCTTGTGGAATTTAATATTACAGAAGGCCTCCCTAAAAAAGTTAAAATTAGATGGGGTAATCAGTTATTGGTGCAGAAATTAGACTACAAAGGTATTTTGTCTAGATGCCTTCTTTGCATAAATACTGGCCACTTAAAAAGGAATTTCCCAAGGCTCAAGATGTATTCAAAGGATGACTTTTTCAGTGATGACTAGGAGCTTGTTGTTGGGTCGCTTCTCCATGATTATTCTTCGACCGAGGTTCTCCCTCTATTGAATGATGTAGGTATTGCTGCATGTTTCAATCTAGGTATGTTTCTAGTTTCCTCCCCTACTCCATATGAATATAGCTCCTCGAAAGAATTATTATTCATAAAATCTTTGGAAAAGGAATTTTCTAATATAATTGGGAGAAAGTCTAAGGTCTGTAATGAGACTTTGGATGGAAAATTTGGAAGCAATTGGGTCAATTTGGAGGTCTATACATCAAAACTAGTTAAGGTCAAAATTGGGGAAAAAGTGAAAAAATTGGTCATTTAATAAAATTCCAAAAAAGGGACATTACATGAAAAGTGACAACAGTAATAAATTGGGATTGGAGACATTTTGTATTATGTGGAAGGGATGTAACATTCTTGATCCATCCCATCGCAAACAACCAACTCTTTGGTTCATCTAGAAAGTACAACATAGATTATGGAGTTATCCTGCACCCCTTCAGGGAGTGTAGTCCTTAGATGGAGTAATATGTTATCCCTTGAAATGCATGGTTCATTTAACATTTTTGTGGGCCTTTCCTATCTAACCAAGCATAACAGAAGACCCGTGGAGTTCAATGGCAGTTATAGATTGCAAGATACACTTGGAGGTTATGATGTTTGTTCCTATCTTGCTCAAGCACCATTCATCATCTAGGGTGTGGAAACCAATAGGCCATATTGGATCTCAAACTGAAGAAGCAACCCAGTGTGTTCTTCTTCTCAGTGGCGCTACCAATCTGAATCAACATAACCATGCAAGTTAGTCTTCTGCTTCGTATCATACTTGAGCCTATACTCAACTATACCCTTTAGGTACCTCACTACATGCTTTGCAACCAGGTGAGCATGTCTCGGATCCGTTAGGAACTGGCTCAGTTTGTTCACAGCAAAGCATATGTCTGGTCTCGTATTTGTCAAGAACATCAATGAACAAAACATCTGAGGATACATTGTGCCATCAACCGTCTCTGATGAAGCATCACTTAATAGCTTTAGGTTTGATTCCATAGGTGTGGCCATGGCCTTGCAGTCCATCATCCCGAACCTCTTCAGGATCTCCACTATATACTTCCCTCATCCAAGGGAGATTCCATCCGTACTCTGCCACACCTCTATGCCTAGAAAGTAGTGCATCATACCCAAGTCCTTCATCTTGAACTCGACAACAAGTCTCCTTCTTGCAACTTTAAAGAGTTCCTCTTTTCCTGTCAGGAATAGGTCAGGAGCATCACTGTTCTTCTACCTTCAACCTTGAATTAAAGGTTGGAATCCGATTTACTCTTAGTAAAGCCTAGAGCCATCAGTAAGTTGTCCATCCTGTCGTACCATGTCAAACCTTAGGATCTTCTGCAGTCACTCCCTCTAAAGCAGAGCATCAGTCTCCCTCTGCCTTTCGTACTCTATGTATTGAAACATTTTGTTCCGGAGAGACAAGTAGCTTCCTCTTCTACTAATATGCTATGTATCCATCTAGGGTCACTGGATACCAAGATCCTCTATCTTGAATCTTTTGAAAAGTTCTTCTCGCACCCATTTGTGAGATTGTCATCCTCTATAGGATTTCATCTTCAACCTTGTAGCAAAGGTTAAGATATTCATCACTCTAGGTGATCTTCAAGATCCTCATATATGTGTTATCCCATGGATGCCTTTTGAGCTCGTACAAGTCTTTCTTTAATTTTCACACATGAGTCTTCCTGTCATGTGTCTCAACTCCCAGTGGCTGCAAATGTCTCTTCGTAGTCTATGCCTTCTTTCTGTGAGAAGCCTCGTGCTACGAATCTTTCCTTGTATCCCATGATATTGCCATCTACTGCATGTTGGATCTTGTAGATCCATATGGAAGACACTGTGGACTTCCCTTCAAGTCTTGATACCTCATCCTAGACATCATTCTTCTTGAACTGGTGTTTCCCTTTCTTCTTGGCTACTTATTCATAGCTGGAAGGCTCTGCATCAATGATGTTGCTCAACAGTGTCACATAACTAGAGCGTGTCTGAGGCCTCTTGAAGTCTCGTCATACTATTCTCCATTTTGGATTATTTCTTGTACCCAAGGTGGTATTTATCTCTCAAGATCGATCTACCATTCTCTTTATATTCTTTTGAAGATTTTTCTTTCGCTATGGAAGCTTCAGGTTCATCTTCATGTATGCTTATTGGAGTGAATCTTGAACTATCGTCACTTGTTCTTCGGAACAAGTATCATTCTTCTTTTCTTGTAGGAGATTGTATGTGATCTTTCCTACACGTCAAATGCACCAATTGTATCGTTAGAAACATTTCATAAGGCATATTCACAATGGAAAATTTAGTATACATAAAGATATAATCATGCAACTATTTTATCCAATACAACATTCATCCATATCTCGTATACACAGAAACTTCCATATGCCTTCCATATCTACCATAACATCATTGAGATTGTGCACTAATCCCAATATGTCAGCAAATAGGTTTCATCCTAGATAAGTAGCAATGGAGTGTTGTATAGCACTATAGGATACTTACCCATAACATGCATATTAGTAGTATATTGTTCATTAATGCGGACATTCTATCTTGCATAATGCATGTCACAACTAAACAATTTCATATAAACAACTAGATATATAGGAAAATACAATTCAAATACTTATCTTTATTTGTTTCTTGGGTAGACTCCTTCTTGAGCCTTCAACTTCATCATCTTCTTCATTCATGAAATCATCATTTCTTATCCAAATGCTAAGATGGATAAGAGGTTTTTCAAGACTTGAGTCCTTCATATTCCTCATCGCTTGAGGGGTCTTCTTTGAATTGTGAGAGATTGATCTTTAGTTTCTCCCATATTCTCTTCTCTTATTATGAGTTGAGCTTATTCTTGTGTGCAATCTTCCCAGAGTCTGCTAAGGTAATCACTTCGTTCTAGCACACATTCCTCGAGTGAATGAATCCCATGACCCTAAGAGGCCATTCAAGGTGGTTATAACAATATCTTATTCTTCTTCGATTGCTTCGTCATAGCATCGAACACTTCATTTTGGTGTCTTCAAGGATAACACATGAGGGATGAGATGATCTTTAATAGAATCTGCAATGATTCTCTTGTCTATAGCCTTAGCCTCATCTCCCTTTGGCTCCTAGACCTTTCTTACTGAAACACTGATCCAAGTCAATTTATTTAAGGATCACGGAGGTCCTATACTTCCCTACTCGAAAGTTGTCAACTTCACCAAACTTGTCATCAAGTTGGTGTGACTAGTCATTTTTAAATGAGAACCTCAAATGTAAATAGCAAAAATTTAGATCTTACCGATTTGAGGTGTCCATTCTGGTTCTGGAGCTGGCTAATCTAGGGTTTATTAGAGAAACCCTATTTTTTCAAAACTTGGAATTTCAAACTTCTGATTGTATAGAAATATGGGCCTCTTCAAGGTGAGTTGTCCAATGTACTCCTTTTCTGAAAACAATGGAGGGAAGATCCCAAAACAGGAAGCTCTAGTTTTCCAATTTCTTCTGTAGAAATGACTGATATTTCTTCTGTTGTATCTCCAAAGTTTCAGATACTTTAGGTTTGAAAATTCTCCATGTGATAGACTGATAAGTCTTCTTTCCTACCCCATAGGTTAGACAATAAATGGATTCTCCAAGTGGGACTTATTCGGATTTTCCCAAGGTGACTGTTTTGGGGACTGTTCCGGATAGGGAACTTGTACGGACTACCACGTGTGACTGTTTCACATTATGGTTCTAAAACACATACCACAGAAACTACAACCCATTCTCTACCTGAAACATCTTACGAAATTTCGTTTGGACCTTCCTAAACTGAGATATAGAAAATCTCCCTAGGTCACCTGTTATGACTGTATTTTGGAGGAGGCTGGAACACTAATTTGGAGGAACCATATCTCTTGAAGTATAGCAAATATGAGGCTGAAATTTTTACATAGTGTACAACACGAAATTCCCTT
This sequence comes from Pseudotsuga menziesii, assembly GCA_001517045.1. NCBI lineage: Eukaryota > Viridiplantae > Streptophyta > Pinopsida > Pinales > Pinaceae > Pseudotsuga > Pseudotsuga menziesii. The sequence continues at coordinate 51,583 of LPNX010000800.1, read as the reverse complement.
CAGGCTGTAAAAATTCTGACTTTTGAGCCTTCTCCAATATCGCATTATAGTGAAATTTCTAGGATTACTAAATTCAATCTTCTAGGGTTTCCAGGAATGAAACCCTAATTTCCATTAGCTGCCATTGCAACTGTATTTCGGCTGTGCAGTGAAACTTATCTGATTCAGAAACTGATACCACCAATAGATGCGCCCTAGTGAGGTGATTTATCCTATCCCTCCTTGCTTGATGATCTATGGAGAGAACACCTTCAACTAGGAAGCCCTAGTTCCTGCAGCTGCACTGTTTCTTCTTCTCAGGTTAGCTCTGATACCATGTTAGATTTTTTTATCGTTTGATCAATATGATCTAGGATCTTATTTGAGAGAATAACATGCACATCAATAATCACAAGATACAAGAGACACAAAGAATTTTCCTCGGGGAACCCATAAAGGATAAGACCCCACAATTTCCTCAGAGATAGAATGAGCACCAAAACCCAAAGATACAAAGATGATCTTCGACATTTGTTCTCTCTCTCACTTGTGCGAGCTACTCCTCTCTCACTCATGCGCTACTGTTGAGTGAGTGTGTGTGACAAATAGAGAGTCTCACTCTCTGTTTATACTTGTTTTCCACTTGAAAATTACTCTACATGGCTAACCTCAATAGGAAAGTCTAATAACCCTAATACGACTCAACTGAGGGGACTATTGCCATGACTTACAATAGAGGGTTAGCCTCAATGAATTTACATAACTTTATAATATTAATGACTCTCTCGATCGGAGTAACAAACATCTCCGTCGGGGTACAATGAAATACAATAAGAAATATACAAGTGAATACATTCCGAAGTTACAAATACATCAACAAATGTCCCGAAGATACTAGTATGGTTCCTATGATTACTTCTCTTCCTATTTGGGCCTAGGAAACTCTTGAATTTGCAAGTTTTGAGATTGGTATTCCTTTTGATACTTGTCGAACTAGATCTGACTTTTCTCTTATGACTGAAGTAATGGCCACAGATGATCCCTCTACCTATTCTGAAGCTAAATATGAACATGCACAGAAGAAAGCAATGACAACTAAATATGACTTTTTAATGAAAAACAAGACATAGACTCTTGTGCCTCTTCCTCCTCGAATGAATTTAGTTAGATGTAAGTGGATATATAAAATAAAGTTCACTCTAGATGGACAAATTGAAAAACATAAAGCTCAGTTAGTAGCAAATAGATTCTCTCAACAAGAAGGTATTAACTATACTGAAACTTTTGATCTAGATGCTAAAATTAACACAATAAGAGCTACTATTTCTCTTATTGCATCTTATCAATGGGAAATTCACCAAATGGATTTCAAGGGTGTTCTGTTGAATGCTAATCTTCATGAAGACACTTATATGCAACAACCACTTGGTTCTATTAATGTTGACACTTCAAGTTTAATATTTAAATTGAACAAGTCTTTTTATGGTCTGAAACAAGCACCTAGAGCTTGGTATGAGGAAATTGATGCTTATTTCTTAAAGAATTGCTTTAAACTATGTATATCTTATCCAAATTTGTATGTGAAGAAATTTTATGATGATGTTCTTATAATATTGCTTTAAGTGGATTATCTTCTTATTATTGGCAACCAACTTACACGTATACATGAAAACTCCAATAAACATATATGAGGTTGACATCTCCAATAAATATAAAGTTTTAGATAGTCAAGATCAAAAACATCAACCAAATTCAATTTTTACATAACTATCATAATCATATTAATTATTAATAATTAATATAAATTAATTAAAAACATCCCTATTTTCCACCTTTAAAAATGATTATCTATATAAGAGAGTACTTGCTTCTCTCCTCTCTCCCAAGTATCTATATCAAGAGAGTACTTGCCTCTCTCTCAAGTGTCTCTCCTTAAATCAAGTACCTAGAAAGTAACTCAACCAATAATGAATCTTTGAAATAGCAAGGTTAAGAACATGAGTTAAAGAAAGAAATAGCAACCTCCATTTCTCAACAGTACACTAGCTTTTGAACATGGACATGATAGACTCGGTCGTATTAATTGAAAAGAACAAAATTAAGTAACTAAAAAACACTAAAGACCAAAGGTGAAATTTAAACATTAATACATTTGAAAATGGGAAATAAAAAAATTAGCACATATCTCATGAAATTAACAGGAAATTATGGAGTCAAGTGGTTGAAAGAAGCCTAACATCTCAATGTTAAATTTTAAATTTAATGTAAAACACTCTATACATTTGTCCTTCATGGTGGATGGTTTATTCGGCCCTTACTGACAAGTAGTTGGGTTGCTGCTCCATGGCAGAATATTGTCCTTGTCAGACTATGATATGCTGTTCCATTGGTCGTTCAGGTTGTGGCCAACGCAGAATGGACTTTAGGGAACAGAAAAAAGGTGAGAGATAGTTATGAAATGGAACACAGTTTGAAAATATTTTTTTATGTCTATAATTCTTTTAGTTAAATGGGTTCAACTAAGAGTTATTCATGTCCAGTTACATGTTATTACTAACATTCTTCGTGTGAACCATTTATCAACTATTAGTTATTTTTTATATTCTTTTTCTTTTTAACTAACATTCTTCTAGTTATCTACCATAAACTATTAGTTATCCATTCATCAAATATGAGTTATCCATGCATGCTCCGAATTATCCATTCATCAACTAGTATCAATGTTATACACTTGTTAATTTAAACTAATTTAATATTCATTTATTCATATTTGTTCATATTTTTTGGATTATAAAAAAAAATTCATGATAAAAAATTCCACTTTGTAAATTATTTATTTTTATTTTTAAATAAACTTTGATTTTGTTATGTACATGATTTGACCTTTATAGATGCATCGTTACAAGGATATACTTGCTCTTCCTGGACCAGTAATTCAATGAGATTTTACACCATCTCATAAAGAAAGCACCTCCATATTTTTTTTTTAATTTGTATATTTGCCCATAAAGGAAGCATTTCGAGACTTTGTTTTTATATTTAATTGCAAATGGCCTAATAATGAGATGCCCTCACGTAGAAGTTCGTCTCCATTTAGTCCTCTAGTCGGTTATTAAAGGTAAGATGATATCAAGAGATGCTAAACGTGCACTCTTGAATAATGAATCATTTTTCTACTTATTAAAAAAAATATTTGACATAGAAATTTAAAATTTTTATTATCAATTAATTTAGTATAATATATATATATATATATATATAGAATTTTTATATGTATTTTTAGTTATATGGAGCGAAAGTCATGGTCTTTCTAAAAAAAATGAATATAGTTGAAATATAAAAGATTGTTATTACCATTTTTTTAGCTAATATTCTTGAGGAGTAGTGTTTTTTTTAACCTACAATGAATCTTTTTCCAGTGTGGATGATATTTTGTTATAGATGGTTTTATTATTGGATCTACATGATCATGGTCGTCATTTATGTCATTGGTTGGGAATCACAATGAACCCTTGAGTATGGAACCCAAGCTTATGGAGGAGGTTCTTGTAGTAATTCCACCAAGTTAAACTAATGTCCACCATGTCATCAACCATGGTCGTACATCTTGAATCAAAATCAAACATTCTCAAGTATAGTCAATTATGGTCAACTATGCCTAACCATTATTAGCCATGATCAACCATAGTCAACCATGCTTAACTACAATTAACAATGCTTAACCAAATCAAACAGGGGAATGGGTCCCCAAGGCATGGGTTCGAGTTACTATGCTACATAGCTTCTAAGTTTTTGTATAATGACAGAAGAAGAAATGGTGATTTGGAGTTAAAGAGAAAGTTGGGATTCATTGTATTGATGTACAACATGACGGGAAAGGGTGGTGATATGACATAATTTACTATCCCTTAATAGCTAATATGGGTAAAACTCGACAAGGTGTAATAAAAGTTGGAAAAATGAAGCTATCAATAAATCCCTGACTGCAATTTATGGAGGGAAGATAGGAGCAACTCTCATACACACAAAGCATTATATCTTATGTTAGAAAACGAGTTAATGGATTAACTAAAAGCAGTTGGGAAGAGAAGGGAATACGAGAAAATATATTGCAGGAGCCCATGTATATAATGCTAAGAAGTCAATCTTGGGACTCACAAGGAGACAGGCATGAAATGCAAACTCGGTTCTTCCTTTGTCATATGCTCCTTCTGAGTCCTGGAGACTTGTTGAGGCCTGGAAAATCACAGGTAACAACAGTTAGGGATTCTCCCCAATAAACGTTCCCAACTAGCCCGTTACTGTTTGGTATGGGGAATCCATCCAGTTTACGGTCTGGCTACCATAGGTCAAGTAACAAAATACAACGTTTTACTGGTTACGGCCCGGTCCACCGTGTGTATTTTTTAGTTTTTTGAATTTAAGTATGATATGCAAGTGCCTATCTAAGAATGCAGATTGATAGAGAATACGAGGAGCGATCACAATGTGATGCGTAGGTTCTTACCTCTCGTCTTAACTCTCTCGCATCTAAATCACACACATCAAGAAACTAAAACTAACTATCTAACCTATCCCTAGGGAGCAAGATTATCATTTATCAATGAGTAATGTATTTCTGCACATGCATTAAGAAAAATCACAGATAGTTGTTGCTTATTTCAGAACACATAAACATTAATAGATATATGAACAACAAGATAGCTCATTGTTTATGAAAATCCTTCATTACTTATAGTGGAAATTTCATAGAATAAACTAGAGAGCATTCATAACAAGAACATAAGTTCAAAGAGTTAGAACGATCTCACAGTTAATGGACACAAGCTGAAAACAAAATAGTTCACATTCAACAAATCCATAGCACAACATTTGAAATCTCCCACCAAGCTTTCTCCAACATGAAACTTCTAATTCTTTATTGCAAAAGGAAATAGTTCTTCTTACAACATACTCTCACAAATCTATCTAGGAAAAAGTCCCTATTACATCTAACTCTCCTATATTTATACGAAACAACAAAACCTTTGGGCTGCCCCTTGTGACCTTTGGGCTCCCCCTGTGACCTTTGGGCTCCCCCCCAACCGTTTAATGTCACAAATTTGTCTTTTAGTGAGTGTTGTACAATATGTTATATTAAATTAAAATTTAATAGCACTTTTATAAAGAGAGACCAACTTGGTTGCTGATGAACTTTTCCCAAGCCTAGGCCTCTACTGCTATCGATCTGTTGAGATCTATGACCCTTACTTTCTTCTTCTCTTTCTTCATCTCTGCTTCTTCATTTTCTTTCTCTTTCTTCCTTGCTGCCTCCTTTCTTCTACTTTGTTTTCTAGACATATCTTCTCTACAGTAGCAATCACCCTGTCATGAATAACTAAAAAGTTGTATCAGTCCATTTACCTTCTCCGTATACATTATGTAAAATAAACTATATACAGTGTTAATGCATGAAAAAATAACAAAACAAAGAAATCCTGTGAGTTTGTGTCTTGAAATCCGCTAAATCCATTTTCCAAACTAAAATCACAAGCTCAATAAAAAGTATATTTACCTCAATCCAGGCCACATTTGGACTAACTCGAAATCATGAAAGCATGAATCATAACAATGTAACTGCCAAATATGAACCCTAAATTGTGCTCTTCATCTCAAACAAAATTTAAACTCGACCAAAACCCACGGAAAAAATTTGCCATCATCAAATAGAGTAAAAGCACACAAAAAAGGCAAGAAAAACCTTCTCGGTGAGCATAAGTAAGCATCGGGCGAAAACAAAACTCTCATCGGCGGGTGGAAGCACTATATGTCAGATGGTTAGTTCACTAAGCCGCCGCAATGGCGGAAACCATATAGACTACAGCTTCCGCGGAAAAATAAAACATTGGCGAAATAAAACAATAAAAGTTGTCACACATGCATCGGAGATCGAAACACTACCCACTAAACACATCAGCATCGGCGAGCGGGAGGACTAACCATAATGCGTTGGCAGAATAGTTCACTAGAAAGCTGCAACAACGGAAGACAATCAGACTACGACTTCCGATCAAAGTCATAAACCATTCCGATAGCGAAGAAACAAAAATAATGAAAAGCAATAAACCACGGAATTGACAAGTATAAGAACCAATCCGTCGGAATGTTTTCCATCTGCCCTCCAAAATGGCGGCAATTTAGAAGACTAATGCTCCAATAGTGTAAAACAAAAATGTCGAAAGTCAAAAGTAAAAGTTTTTTGAAAAATAAACGAAGGAGATAAAAACCCATCGGCGAAAAACATGACTTTCCATCGGGGTGTTCATTAGTTGTCTTCCACAACGGCGGCTGCGTAGAGAACTACGGCCCCGATTCATACATAAATAGACTTTCAATAGCGAAAATTTATCGAAAAACAAAGTGTTAAGTGTTCAAAAGATTCTTTCCTGGGAAGCAATGAAATCAGTTTGTTTAACCTTCAAAACAGTGGCGGCATAGATAACTAAAGTTCTGACTCAAACTTCAACTGACTTCCGATAGTGCTAAAACAAAATCATCGACAGAGAAAATGTTAAAAAATAAACAAACTCCATAATCAAAAGCTTTGGCTAGACAAAGGTAGATTTAGATCATCCAACTTCCTAAATGAAGGAAACAATTGACCTCAATTCAAACTCAAGAAAATCCAAATTTGTAGCAGAGGAAAAAAAATAGAGTTTAGGAAACCAAATAAATCCAAGCAAGATAAAATCAAAAGGAGGGTCCAAAAATTTTCAAAATTTGGGAAAAAGGTTGCAGCTGCAACAATTGGCGACTACCTAGTGAACCCAAATCTCTGGACAATTTCTTCCTTAAATAACAAACTGTTTGACAATAAAAACAACATGTTGAATTCTTCTAGATGTCTGGATTTCACAAATGGAAAATGTATGTACTTTTAATCATTGATGATAGTCCAATTTAGGAAAATGGAAACCAAGATTTCAAAGTCAAGATAACTCTTTTGAGGCCAGGAATATGAGTTTCATTTTTTACCTCTTTCTTCGGGTAGCTCCTAGCTTGGACACCACAGGATTGTAACATATGGTAAACAGAAATATACATTTGTTCCTCATTCCCATACCATTTTGCACTTTTGTGCTTTTGGACTTTTTTGTCCTTTTTGGGTCCTCCTGCATGCCTTTCTTTCTGAATTTTTATTCAGGCTCCTCTATCCATAGTGTCCTTTTGTGTGAGAGATGTATTGATTTTTCATCTCACAGACGGAGAAGAAATTTGGTAATCATGTACTCATATGGTTCAGTACTTTGTTTTGATACATATTGCTTTCTTAGGAGATCATTTTACTTTTATTTTCCTTTTGGCTTTCAATTCTTGGCATGAGATCATTTATATATAATATACTATTTACCCTGCTTCCTTTCCATGGGTCTTTTGCTATCACCCCCTAAGACATTTTTAAATGTGAGATGGATGGAGCCTCGAAATAGTATTCTAGATCTTTTGATCCTGAGTTATTTTACAAGGATTAAGTAGGACTTCAATGTGCTCATAGCCATTTAGGAAAACTACTAAACTAGAAGAATTATTTCAGATAAATCAATAATACACAGTCTTATAATCAAGGATTTTAGTTAATCCAGAATTCTGATGTTCTCCATGCAACCAAAAGTTTGCTTCTTTATTGAAAAAAATCAAAATCCAACTAAAACAGATAGAAATAAATCGAAAATAAACAACCAGATCAGTTTATTTATGTACAAGATAATCAAGAAATAAAAAACCAAGAAAAAATAAAGTTTGAGATCTAGACCACTAACTGGTCAGTTCTCTGCCCACCCCTGTAAATCTGGCAACTTGTAAGTTGAGGGGCTAGGCTTGACTGCAAATTGAAAAAGGCCTATCCATTATGTAGTTCTAAGAAATTTGAAATAAAAACTACGTCTGAAACTAAATCCACTATTTTACAGTCAATCTCATCAACCCGTGAAAATCGAAGGAGATCGGGCTGGGTGTCTGGTGTACTGCTAGCTTCTTCCGCTTGGTAGTTTCCCGGTTCTACTTCAATGAAGTAGTTTCCCAATACAGAATTCACTGGTTCATTTTTTTCTTCCAATTGAGTAACATTGTGCTTCATGTGGGGCTCTCTTAATATTTTAATCTGATTTGGACTTCCCTTATGAGGCAACCACAGATGTGACCAGTCTGATGCGAAATACCCATTTAGCCTTGCTAACCAATCTCGATTCAAAACAAGTCCATAAGCATCAGGTATGTCTGCTACTACAATATCGATGAACTGACATACCTTTTCATTTGAAGATAATTGAATCAAAACATCCTCCATTTCCCCAATTACCTTCACGGTTGTTCTGTCTAACTGAAAAACCTGCCAAGTAGATGGTTTAGGTTTTCCATTTATCTTCTTGCAGACTGAAAGTGGCATAACATTGACTGATGCCCCTGATTCTACTAAACAGTTGTGCACGTTATGGTTGAAAATTTCAAAAGTTAGGAGAAATGGTGGGGTTTTGTATTTAGACTTACCTCCCACACTTGCTTCACCAATTTCTTCTTCTTCAGGTTGGTTGACAATGGGAAGCTTTTCCTCTGGTACTTCAAGTGATTTTAATAATTTTTATTTCTGCTGAGGCACGTTACACATTTCAAATAACGAAATATTTTCCTTAACCCTTTTAATATCTTCCACAATATTATACTCCATCTTATGTTCTTCGAGATTCTTTTTTACATTATCAATATTTTCATCAATAGGCTTAACAGGCATGTTGATTTTCTTTGTATTTTGACTCGTAATGGTGAATTTAGGTATTTTATCAGCTGTGGTGCTCTTCTGAATTTTATTTGCATTCTCTTGCAGTCTCTTAATTTGCGGGAGTATGGAATTGTCTTCTTTTAACAACCTCTGACTTCTGGTTGTCACATTTGTTTCTGATGTTTCTTTCTATTTCAGTGAACCTTCCTCTTGTGTATCAAAAAGTGAGACACGGTCCCATAAAAACAAAGCATCCTCTTCTTTTTTTCCTATGGGTTGGTTATTTTTTTCTTCCTCATTATCAGTTTCTGTTAGTTTAGAGTCCAATAGCTGATTCATTACTAATGTCATCGAATTGATCCATTGAGGGCAATTTTTTTCAGAATGAGGCTGTTGATGAATGGTGCAAAAATTATCCATACCTACCTTAGTTAAATTCATTGATGCAGGACTGTGTGGAGGAGGTTTAGATTGATTGTTGTCTTCTCTCCTTTTATAGTAAGGCTCGAATACTTTATGAGCCTCCTTTTCTTTTTCCAAATCTATCACTCGATTAGATAGCTTCTGCATCATTTTCAACATTCCTTCAAAGTCATGTGATTTCTCATCCTTAGTCAGTAATAAAGAAATTTTACCAAAAGTTTTTTCTCCTGACTACTCAGGATAATCTTCTATGCTCTCTTTTTCAGCTTCTACTCTCTCAGCTTCTTCATAAGTTTCTGACAATGTAGGATTGACTGACATCTTGGCAAACATGGCCAATTCAGGCCCTAGGGCTGAAGTATAGTATTCAATCAGAACTTTATCAGAGGGCTTATCAGCTGCAGAATTTTTTTTAAGATAAGCAACAAACCTTTGAGTGAAACTATGCACTTTTTCTTTTCTTTCTTTCTTTAAAGCGCATAACACTTTCATTAGAGTTGCATGAGTTTTCTAGACAACATATTTACTCCTAAATATTCTTTCAAATGTGTCCCAGTCTATGATTGAATTTGTAGGCAGAGCAAAATACCATGAAGCTGCTTCTCCTTTCAGGGTATGTAGAAACAATCTACAGACTACATCTTCATGTTCTCCAGCCCGTAGTCCTTCTATAGCCAAGTAAAAGCTTTGCAAATGATCATCTACCAAAATATTTTCACTTGGGTCAAACTTAGGCAACATTTTCTCAAAAGCTTAAGGAAAATCATGCAAAGGAGGTGCCAGGTTTAAAGGTGACCTAGCCTTCCAAGCAGGTAGTGGATTTGGTTGGTTGGGTGGCTGATTTGCATTTACATTTGCCATGATTTTAAGTGGAGAGTGAGGTGGTGAATGAACAGGGGTATGAATAGGTGAACAGTAAGGTGTATCTGGGTCTAATTGATTCAGAGGTTGAACAAATTTCTGTAAGATTGTTTCTACCAGTTCTTCAAAATCTTCAACCAACACTGCATCTTCCAATATAGGGCGGTCTCTCTTCCGATATTCTCTTCTGGGTAAGATAGGAATAATTGGTAATCCTCCAATCTTCTTTGCAAAAGCCCTAGTAAATATTCTCAAATCGTCAACTACTTCGTTATCGACAGAATACAGATGCTCTTTACCCTTCTCTTCAAGAATTGGATTGGGAAACAAACTGCTCTCAGAACTGTTACCGGTGGAATAATTTCGAGGAAATGGGTTTCCTCGGCCAGCCATGCACTAGCGGCCCTCCTTCTAGTGCCAAAAACTATTGAGGCCTGGAAAATCGTAGGTAACAACAGTTAGGGATTCTCCCTAGTAAACGTTCCCAACTAGCCCGTTACTGTTTGGTATGGGGAATCCGTCCGGTTTACGGTCCGGCTACCGTAGGTCAAGTAACAAAATACAAGGTTTTACCGGTTACGGCCCGGTCCACCATGTGTATTGTTTAGTTTTTTGAATTTAAGTATGATATGCAAGTGCCTATCTAAGAATGCAGATTGATAGAGAATATGAGGAGCGGTCACAATGTGATGCGTAGGTTCGTACCTCTTGTCTTAACTCTCTCACATCTAAATCACACACAGCAAGAAACTAAAACTAACTATCGAACCTATCCCTAGGGAGCAAGATTATCATTTATCAATGAGTAATGTATTTCTGCGCATGCATTAAGAAAAATCACAAATAGTTGTTACTTATTTCAAAACACATGAACATTAATAGATATATGAACAACAAGGTAGCTCATTGTTTATGAAAAGCCTTCATTACTCATAGTGGAAATTTCATACAATAAACTAGAGAGCATTCATAACAAGAACATAGGTTCAAAGAGTTAGAACGATCTAACAGTTAATGGACACAGGCTGAAAATGAAACAATTCACATTCAACAAATCCATAGCACATCATTTGAAATCTTCCACCAAGCTTTCTCCAACAGGAAACTTCTAATTCTTTATTGCAAAAGGAAATAGTTCTTCTTACAACATACTCTCACAAATCTATCTGGGAAAAAGTCCCTATTACATCTAACTCTCCTATATTTATACAAAACAACAAAACCTTTGGGTTGCCCCTTGTGACCTTTGGGCTCCCCCTGTGACCTTTGGACTTCCCCCCAACCATTTAATCTCACAAATTTGTCTTTTAGTGAGTGCTGTACAATACGTTATATTAAATTAAAATTTAATAGCACTTTTATAAACAGAGACCAGCTTGGTTGCTGATGAACGTTTTCCAGGCCTGGGCCTTTGCTGCTATCGATCTATTGAGATCTCAGACCCTTACTTTCTTCTTCTCTTTCTTCATCTCTGCTTCTTCATTTTCTTTCTCTTTCTTCCTTGCTGCCTCCTTTCTTCTACTTTGTATTCTAGACATATCTTCTCTACAGCAGCAATCACCCTGTCATGAATAACAAAAAAGTTGTATTAGTCCATTTACCTTCTCCGTATGCATTCTGTAAAATAAACTATATACATTGTTAATGCATGAAAAAATGACAAAACAAAGAAATCCTGCGAGTTTGTGTCTTGAAATCCACTAAATCCATTTTCCAAACTAAAATCACAAGCTCAATAAAAAGACTCTTTCCCTCAATCCAGGCCACATTTGGACTAACTCAAAATCATGAAAGCATGAATCATAACAATGTAACTGCCAAATATGAACCCTAACTTTTGCTCTTCATCTCGGAGAAACTTAGACTCGACCAAAACCCACGAAAAAACTTCGCCATCATCAAATAGAGTAAAAGCACACAAAAAAGGTGGGAAAAACCTTCTCGGCAAGCAGAACTACTAAGCATTGGGCGAAAACAAAACTCTCATCGACAGGCGGAAGCACTATATGTCGGATGGTTAGTCCACTAAGCCGCCGCAATGACAGAAACCATATAGACTACGGGTTCTGCGGCAAAATAAAACGTCGACGAAATAAAACACTAAAAGTTGTCGTACATGCATCGGAGATCGAAACACTACCCACTAAACACATCGGCATCAGTTCGCGGGAGGACTAACCATAATGCGTCAGCATAATAGTTCACTAGAAAGCCGCAACGGTGGAAGACAATCAGACTACGACTTCCGATCAAAGTCATAAACCGCTTCGATAGCGAAGAAACAAAAATAATGAAAAGTAATAAACCACGGAATCGGCAAGGATAAGAACTAATCCATCAGAACGTTTTCCATCTGCCCTTTGAAACGACAGCTACTTAGAAGACTAATGCTCCAATAGTGATAAAACAAAAATGCCGAAAGTCAAAAGTAAAATCTTTTTGAAAAATAAACCGAGATAAAAACCCATCTGCGAAAAACATTGTTTTCCATCGGGGCATTCATTAGTTGGCTTCCGCAAAGGTGGCTGTGTAGAGAACTACGGCCTCAATTCATAGATAAATAGACTTTAGATAGCGAAAATTTATCGAAAAACAAAGAGTTAAGTGTTCAAAAGATTCTTGGCTGGGCAGCGATGAAATCAGTTCATTTAACCTCTGAAACAACGGCGGCATAGATAACTAAAGTTCCAACTCAAACTTCAACTAACTTCCAATAGTGCTAAAACAAAATCATCGACAGAGAAAATGTTAAAAAATAAACAAACTCTTGGATCAAAAGCTTTGGCTAGACAAATGCAGATTTAGATCATCCAACGTCCTAAGCGAAGGAAACAATTGACCTCAATTCAAACTCAAGAAAATCCAAATTTGTAGCAGAGGGAAAAAAACAGAGTTCAGGAAACCAAATAAATCCAGGAAAGATAAAATCAAAAGGAGGGTCCAAAATTTTTCAAAATTTGGGAAAAAAGTTGCAGCTGTAACAAGACTATAGAGAACCTCCTTTCCCAAAATAACATTGTTTCATCAAGGTTCTTATTTGGACTTCTAATAACTGGCATCATCCTCAATGCTTTTAATTCGTGTAGGAGAAAGCTTGAGAGGAGGATAGAAATGTAGTTTGAACTTTGAATATGTCTCTCTAGAGGATCTACTCATTCCTAGATATTCCTATAACGTCGAAACCCTCTATGATATTTATTATGTCCAACGAATTTTGAAACATTGTTTGTACTTTGAAAAACAAGCTCATGAATCTGTTTGACAATAGGGAATTGAAGAGGGGGCTTTCATTGCTTCACCCTCCCTCACTCCCTTGACAAAAATCGGGAATCTTGTGGATGATTTTCTTACAGATGTGGCTCCATATGTGAATCTCATGTCTGATAAAAAATCAAAGGTAAATGCTCAAAATTGGGTTTCTCCAGCAAAAACAAATGCATCAATTTCACTTCCAAGTTTTTTTTCAACAATTTCAAAATATTTAGGTAGATCTAAGAAATCCTCGGATTGTTTAGATTTGGTATATAAGAAGTTGGATGCTTCAATGTTATTACCCAAAACCCAATCTAAGAATTCTAGGTTACATGGGAGGAGATAATCTATCTCGTATCTCTCAAACATAGCATCTTTTCCCAGGAAACTTTAGCTTGAGCATGAAATCACAATTTTTCAATATTACTCTCTACAATGGAAACATCATAGTCTTTTTACTTGGTTTGGATACTGACTATAAGTGATGAGCTGAATTTTTTATGCTACTTCAAGGGATGAGGATATCTATTCGAAATGTGTATGCCAAGGTTATGTATATTTTGGACTATAAAGCTAACTTGGTCTCTTGGTTGTAGATGTCATCATTTTGTGTAGCTTTTACTCTCAATTCAATACAATACCTGAAATTTTTTAATCAGAATACATATACTACCTTAAGAAATATGTATCATAATTTTTTTCAATGTAGAGTCATGAATATGATCACAAGAATGCCCTAGTACAATGCCACGGGAAGGAACTTGGTTATTTCAAATATGATTATGGGAAATGTAGAGAAAAAAAGGCCAATATATGATTATACTAGAAAGAAAAGGTCATTACTTTGAAGTTATTAAGATAGGTCCACGGTACTCTAGAATTTACATTCCCTACAATACTTGTGTAATATATAACCAAACACTTTGTATTTTATTCCGAGAGATGGAATGTATAATGTAGCAGGAAAACAAGTAAAACACATCTTCTAGGATTTTAAGTTTGTAAGGTCGTTTTGACTTCACATTGACCAATGGTTCCATGGAATTTTTTGCAAGGTTGTCCATTTGAGGTAAGTCTTATTTGTTAATCCCTAGTTTTATAGACACTCTACATGTTCCCCAAGGCTTAGTTGAATTGGTTGAACCGTCTTCCCAACGCATCTGGATTTGGATATGTATCAGTACCCTAAACCGCAAGCTGCACAAGTTTCACTAAAATACCAAGCTTGTTAAGAAAATTTAGAAATGGAAATCGCATTTCTTGGGATACATTGGTTGGAAATGTTGTTCCCAAAGAGAGAATTTTGTTACTAACAACTCATCAGTTTATCAGTTATAGTACATGAACTCTCTTTTCTTTAAATAATTTATAGTTCTACTATTGTGTTTCTTGAATAGTTTTGTTTCATCACTCTATTTTATTTATTTCTTATAACAATATTTTTATGTTTCTTTGTACTTGCCATTTCCTCGCCAGGTCCACGTCCTGGGTTTTAAAAAAAATTGGTGAATCCAGATTCGAATATGTATCCTGGTAACTTAGAAATGTGTACATTTGATTGATGTTGTTAGTTAAATGTCTCTATTGATTTAGTTGCCTGCATCTTTTCGTAGGAAAATATTTAAATGTTTATACCTAGTTATTAGTTGTAGATTGCAAAATTATTTAATAAAGTAATCTTCATTTGATTTTCTTTATCTACAGTAGCTACATAAACATGAATTTTTTTTGTTTAAATGTAGAGTTGAAAGTTCCTTAAATCTTGCAAATAGGCATTAGATTCTACCTTGTGATAAACTAAAAAAATTACATGGTTCTGTTAAAAACTCGAATAGCTACGAAATATGATTCTTTCTTTTTATCTTACTGTTAATTTTTCAATTTTGTTAAAAAAAGAGGAGGAATATTTTGTTTACATTAGAAAATTATATTAGCTATTTTATATAGTGTTTATATATTACTTTTATGAAAAATACAAACAAGAAAGAATATAGAGGATTTTTGTATATCATTTCTAATGACTGATATGCATAGAAAATATAGTTCATAAAAGGGATAATGGAAATATGATAAAGTATAAATAATTATTAGTAGAAAACAAAATATATAGGTGGGAAGGGTCAAGGGCTTTCAAAATAATATAGTATAATGTTAATAGTAGAGCTTGAACCATCGAGCCAATCAAGGCCACCGGTTCTTTTAATCATTACACCATACTTTGAAACGTTTGCAGTTATAACCCTAAAACTGTAGGTTACCATTATATATATACCAAGACAAACTTTAAATAGTGGTAAACCACTTGTATTGATACATTGCATCCTAGAACTTTTAAATCGACAATGTTTATCTATTCATAGTGCATGAAAGAGTACGGTTAAACCCATTCTACCAGCACTAGGAAGGGAAGACACAATTCATTGAACAATAATTAAAATTACGATGCCAGCAATACGCCCGAATAATTGAGAAACTTCAATCACAAACAGTCAGGGTATTAGACCCTAAATGAGTTCTTAGGGTAAAATTTTCAATATCATTCTCATACAGTACAAATAATTTGATTACCATACAGAAATTCATCAAGAATCCAAAAAATATCATACAATATGATCATCAAGAAACAAAACCAAATAACCAGTGAAAAAAGGGCTTGTCCATTGAAACCACCATCCATACTCAATTTAACAGAATGAGAATTAAAATAAGTTATTATACTCCATATTAGCGAATCTTTGGGGGGGCAATGGACTCAATTAATTGTATTTATATAAATTACATACGGAGGGTAATAACTCAGCTCTCCACCAAGATTGAATTCAAAGTTTATATGAATCCCTATAGAGACTCGACGCCTTGATAAGAAGACTACCTTAACCTTTCCAAGGTAGGAGGGGACGAGATATTTTCTGAGTAAAACATATCCATAAGTTGTTGAAAACCCACCATAGTTGCACCATGAATAGACACTAAGGTTGTTGCCGATATACATGCCAATTATTAGTAGAAAGAGTTTCAATTGCTATTAAGGGAAATCCTTATCTACAGTGGCTATATAAAAAGGAAATTTGTTTGTTTAAATGTTGAGTTGAAAGTTCCATAAATCTTTCAAATAGGAATTAGATTATACCTCAGGATCAAATAAAAAAAACGACAGGGTTCTATTACGAACTCAAATAGCTATGAGATAGGATTCTTGCTTTTTATCTTATTGTTAAATTTTCAATTTTGTTAAAAACAGAGGAGGAATATTTTGTTTACATTACAAATTTATATTAGTTATTTTATACAGTGTTTGTATATTTCTTTATGAAAAAGACAGACAAGAATGGATATAGAGGATTTTTGTATATCGTTTCCAATGACTAATACGCATAGAAAATACAGTTCATAAAAGGGATAATGCCAAGAATTATTAGTAATAAACAAAATATATAGGTGGGCGGGGTCAATTTTTTTTTAAACGTGATACACTACAATGTTAATAGTAGAGCTTGAAACATCGAGCCAATAAAGGCCACCTGTTCTTTTAACCATTACACCATACATTAAAACATTTGCAGTTGTAACCCTAAGGCTGTAGGTTACCATTATATATATATATATAAACTTTTTAGACAATGAAATTCACAATGTAATGTTTTCCCCTCTCAAACAGAGAATCATGGTATCTTAATGTACCTCGTAATAAAAACATCAGAATAACTAACAAGGAAATATATGTTATTAAAATGTAATGTGAAAATGTTTTTACTATTATGTGAAAAATGCTTGAGGTAAACAGATTCTAACCACTATGATGGTTTTTTTGTTAATCAATATGGTATATAACAATAAAAGTGCCAAAAATGAATAATATGTCATAGAATGAGTGATACAAGTGACAAATCTAAGTAGAAAAATTGGCTGTGGAAGCCAATCATTTCTAATATTTGACTCTTTGTGGACAAAATTAAAACATCATGCCTTGATGTATTAGTTACCACTTTCCCTACAATAGGTATAATATTCTCATTTCATTACTAAAACTAATATGACAGTATTTATTGATCTTGAATTTGCTTAATTATTACATTTGATATGAAGGATCTGTCACTTCTCTTCCAGCTTCAAATTAATTAATTCCCTTATTTACAAGGATGGGATAGGTACACATGAAGTTTAGGTTTTTACTTCTTAAAAAATTACATATGTCATTTTTTGTAATGTTATGTGTCTAAGATAGAAATTTGGTAAGTTTAACTTTGGTTTTTGGCATATGGTACTTGGGTTGATATCTCATTGCAAACAATATGAGCAATTTTGAAAATAATTCATTGCATTTGCAACACCATATTTTCTCCTAACAATACTTATTCCTCAATGGAAATAACAGTAACATAAATACTTTAGAATGACTCATTTAATTAAAGTCACTTGAGGGGATAAATAAAGAGACCAAGCAACTTAAGGATCATCCTTTTTTATAGTTTTGAGATTTCATTTTCTTTAAATTTATTTCAATCTATGATTTTTTTCCCTTTGAGAGTACAAATGTTGTTGATTTGAGCATAATTAATGCTAAATATAATGAATACCAAGTTTAAGAAAAAAATTCTCTACATATTTTGTATGTATTTTACATACTAGACAATGTTAGAAAAATTAATTTGAAATCAACATTTTTTTTCTTTTTTTCAGGTGAGTCGATGCATAGGAATCAAGGGTCTATATAGGATTCGTAAGTTCTCTAATGGTCATTTTTCCAGTTTGGAATGTCTTCCAAGAATAGAAGGAATTGATTTTCTAACTAAGGGTGAATGGGTGTTGGATAGGGGGTTGATAGCTAGTCGTGGGGCCTCTTTTGAGGGAGGTCCTTCCATATTTGTTGATTTTTTTTGTAGTCTTTGGTGAAATGCTCATATTCATAAAAAATATTTCATTTGAAGGGTAGTTACAAATTCTAGGGATTTAATGTGATATCAACCTACAAGATTAAGTTTAATGGATTTTGGGGGGATCCTTTTGAGGGTGCATATTGATTCCCTTTTGGAATCAATTTTTGGACATAATGACTGTGTTAGCTTCCTATTTCCTTCAAAGATTGATTTTCCTAGAAAATGAAGGACATGCATGAAACCATGGCCCAATATGGGACTATAGATGGAATTCCCTCGTTGAGTTTAAAGTCTAAGGACAATTGGTTGAGATGCATTTCTCTTGGGCACATGAAGTAGGGGTCATAATAAAAGTTAAGATCTCTTCCCTCCTATAGTTTGGAGAGAAATTCATATATGTAATCACAAGAGAAAAGATGCAATCTCCATTTTATCGGGGGGGTGGGGGGTAGTTATTGTGAAACCATGATTCCATTGATCTCAAGGAATGTCTCTTATAAACTAACCATTAGGGCTCACTCATAGAAATCAGAGCATTCTTTAGGGGAGTGAGTTGGGGAATTTCTATGGAAGGGATGTAGTTTAATATTTTGACAATGTGGGACTGCTCAAATTTATTTGTCTTGGGATTCTTGGAATAAGTGGCTACCATCATTTGCATTGTTTCCACATCCTTAGAGGATGAGAATCTAGATCCAGGCTCGGGTCTGGAGGGAGTCCCATGAGGGTTTTCTCTTTCCTGTAGGAGTGGCAATGGTGGACGTTAAAAACTCTAAAAGAGATCAAACACCTAGTAGTAGTTTGCATTCACTATACGTACTATACGGTAAAAATATGCATGTTTATAGAAGTTATTTTTTGTCAATCGAGATTATTAATTTGTAAACTGCTAGAGCTATGCCTCTAGACAATTCTTGAAAATGGATCTTGGCAAAAAGATGGTTATCATACATGATTTCCTTAATAACATGGATTATAACCATATTCCCAATTACATAATCATCTCAAGTCTCCATCTTGGAGTTACAAGATAGTTCAATTCACCTTTCTTATAAATAAGGAGATATCAAGTCATCTCTTGGAGAGCATGCTATTACATATAATTTTCAATTTTATTCTTACCTGTCATTCATAGGGAATCTATGAATTTATTCTCAAATTTATTTCAAATCGAGGTAAAATCATGGGTTGTCTTCAAAAATACAATGACGACAAATATTTACAATATGATGAAATTAGACTCGATAGTTTGGCCTTTTGGTGTGAAATCAATTCACAAAATCCTAAGAATTAAATAGAAGACTTACCATCACAATTTTGTAGATGTCAAATACTCCACCTCCACTTCCTTTTGCAACCTTTCTCCATCCTACTTCTCCACATTTGGCATTCACGTACACTTCATTGATCAGTGAATCCATACCATCATCAAGTATTTTCTTAGGAATGACTCCTATGCCTTCAAGAAATTGTCCTCTCTAAACTCTTCTTTCTCATTGACCATGAGATACAACCCAAAACCCCCAACTAGAAAGACATAATGCTGAAGAAGAGTTAGCCGAAAGTCAGTGTAGACAACATGCTAGGCTTGGGCATGCATCTTGTAGATCCACATGGAAAATTATGTGTCATTCAACATGGTATCTGAGAGAAAAACCATTTTGATAATCGAGGGAAAGAAAAATATGCTTTCCTCCCACACAACCCAATGCTCTTGGTCCTTCATGTAGTGAATCTCGTTATAGATGACCCATGAAGAATCTTTCAAAACCTTGGAACCCTTATAAGGCATCCCTCTAAGAATATTCATGGTCATAATGAGGAATGAAGAATTTGGGTTCATGGACAAGTCTCTCGACATTAACCCTGTGTCGGTGAACTTGTGGTTGAGCTCCAGGTACTCTTTGTTGCTCGAGGCCTTCAAAGGAAGGTGTATATGACCCATTTCTTGTCCATGGAAGATATGGGGATGGCATACTCTGCTATGGTTGTATTCCTAGCCGAAGTGTGGGCTTGCACAAGAATTGATTCATTGCGCCGATGTAGGTCTCATACATGGCGCCAATGTAGGTCTCAAACATGGCACCGTTGTACACAGGGTTTGAAATTATGCCATGGGTTGCATTTTCCATGGGAAAGGAATAGCTCATGGGTATAGCCACCTCATGGATGTAGGTTTGAACCATGTTATTTCCCTTATCTAAACTTTGGCTTTCCTTTCTAGCTCCTCCGCCCTTTTTCTTGGCATTTCCTCGATAAGTTAATAATTAACAATGTTGAGTCTCACAAAAAAAGAATTAAGAGGGATTGTTTGAAGTTATGATGAGACCCTTAATTCTTAAAAAATATATATATATAAAGTTTACTTTTCCAATTAAGAAGAGAATGACAACATTTGAAATTACTCATCCATATAAATTCTCAATATGTCAAAATAGAAAAAGAAAAAGAAATAGAGGATCACTTACAGGGCCATTACAGGAAACTTGAAAGGAAAATGGAAAAACAACAACAATATTATATTGAACAACACAACCCTGGTTGTGAAATCACACGTGAAACCAAGATTCAGAACTATCTCACACTTAACATTCCATGGAGGGAAAACACACTTTTTCCCAGCTTAAGGAAATTCTCAAAGTCTAATATGTGAGACGGGAAAATGGAAAGATCCCAATAAAGAAAGGAATAAAAAAATTTGACCAACATTTCTTCTTCACTGCAAATAATACAACCACATCAGGAAGGGTTGACAATAGATGGAGCTAACTAGAACAAGGTATTCAGGGACAACAATATAGATGAAATTGCAAGGAGGGATAAAATAATAATGTACCACAAATGTACAATGTTAAAAACATGATCTAACCACCGATCATAGACATGAGTAGACTTTGACAGGGATTGGACCCTACACATCCAAAACCCTATGTCGTACACTGCATTCATAGTTTGTGGAAACTGTGTACTTTTGCCACCCATTTTATTTGTAAAGGTCTGCAACACTGAAATGTAATTATCTTGTCCCATAAAATGCATAGTCTCGTGAACATGATAAAATTATATTCTATGTTTTGCCATTCCTTGGGAAGAACATGCAAGAAAAATATCAAGAAAAATGAAGCAAAACTCAAATTTCACTAAGTCTTTCTTAAACATGAAGGGTAGTGAATAAAGATCAATGCAAGGATGTTGATACTATTCCCATTCCAAAATATAATCTTGTAGCAAGTGGTGACAAGGTTAGTGGATGAGTTAGGGGTCAACGTCAGATTATCCTCTCATATAGGATATTTCAATGCCATGATAAGTGTATTTGAAATGTACTTCACCTGGGGAGTACAAAATCAAGTAGAAATAATATAGAATATCTACATTAATAACAAAATAAAACCAAGGAACATGAATTAGACCTGGAACAATACCTTTAAGTCCCTTAACCACAACCAATGCTTTAATCAAATGAAGAAAAAAAACAATCCCTGGTTGTGAATCTCCCTTCCTCTGGGAGAAAAACAAACATGTGAAATTTGACATTAAAAGGATACTCAAGGGGATTTGAACATGTACAGTTATCTTACTTTTTGCAAGTATACTGCATTAGTCGATATGATCTAAACATTCTTGGATAAAAACACTGGCATGAGATGACAAATTAGGCAACACAGGTCTGCAAAGTTCTTATCCTCCATGTCTACAAATCATAACTTGTAGAGTTAGACACATGATTTGATAAATTCAAAACTATGTTCTAAAGTAGTGGATGGTTGGTTTTTTCAAAGTGTGGGAAGTGAATAGATATTTGTTCATTAATTTATCTCACCGTACCACCAACAACCTTTTTATAATTTTGGGCTATTCCAACATGTTTGTAGGCTCACACGGCAGTGAACAAGCTAACCTGGGCATGTTTCCTCCATTAAACAACATGCAAGAGCTAGGAATCAAAAAAGGGTCACCTATAATAGTTTCATTTCCATATTTAGCTTCGTATCCAACACATTCTATAGGAAGGAAGTAGGGAATTCGAGGACAAAGTTGTAGTAGCAATATCTTCAGGATTAAACGCTAGTAAGTGGGTCCTCTTTTCTATATTAAAAGGTATGGATGAAGCCCTTGCATAAAATATATTGTGTATGATTGTTTATCCCAATCCAGCAATGAAGCTTCCTCCTTTTGTTTGGTAAGTTTCACATTAGATAATGCTCAAGGGCATGGTTAGATATTATGCAATGGTGTGTCATCCCTATGAGTGACATTTCACACAAATTTTGAATGAGTTTAGGATCAATCCTTTTCGACCCTGTTTTAAAATACATGTTTACATTACCTAGGAATTGCAATATGGCTAATGCAGATTCTAATATTGGAAAATACATGCAAGTGTTCCTGAAAACTCATTTCCATTACTGTTCGATATAGCACCCTGAACTTAGTAAGCATTACTAAGTGAATATGTAAGTAAAGGAGATAAAACAATTGACAATGTACCCAAATGCACTTTTATGTTTGATGACTCACTAATTAGTTGTTATAAGAACTAGCCGTCATCACGATGGGAGATTCAAGGGTTCTGTCGTGGATACATACGAGCAAATTCCTGGCAGTTATCTTGGATGGAAATTAAAGGAGCTCGAGGATTTATGTTTGTTTCCCTGTATAATGGGGAGTGAAAAGCTGCAAGGAAAGAGTGCCAGCAACAACCGACCATTGAGAACCTCAAGAGGTGCAATGTTACATATGTGAAAAAACCACCAAAATATCTTTGTAATAGATAAATTGGAGGCATTGATCAACATGGCATAGATAAAGCCAAAAGATATAGAAGGAATTGAGCGTGCAAAAACTGCAGCAGGAAATGACATTTAAAAAGAGTTGTGGCTAGCATGTACCTATCAATTGTACAAAGACATAATAGCAAGGATAAAACCTCCATAAACCCACACCTGGGAGTATTCACAATTAAGGATGCGGTTGAAAGTATTAAGAAGTTATTTTAGGGAAAGACAAAGGAAATACAGGCGTTCAATGTGGAGGATATTCGTCAGGTCATGCCATTGTCTCTCCCAGAATGTCATTGTAGTATGCTGGTCAATTGAAGAAGCACCAAATATCACAATATGTTGATGATCATGAATCTTCGTTGACATAATAATGTGGCAAAAGTATATCCATTGAAATAAGTTGACAATCAACCATAGAATAACCGGTGATGTAGAACGGGATAGATCTTGTGGACCTGTTAATAGTGCATCAAAGGAGGTTCAAGGGATCTCACTTTGCAAGAAAATGGTAATAGAAATATTAGTCACTATGGGTCACCACCAAAGGCTGAGAAGCAGTCCTCACGTTACCAAAGAGAGTGTCCAACATAATAATAACAACCACAAGGAAATGGAGAAGAGCTCCAAATATGGAGGATTCAAAACCAAGAGCATCACAATCTAAATCTAATATAACTTTATCTATAAAGTACATTTCCATATATGCATCAACTAAGAAATGTATAGTCCAATAAAAGAGTCTTTGTGAATAATCCTTAGAAAACCTACTAAAGGAGCTAAAAGTGGTCTAAAAACCTTATTAAAGATGATTGAGAAACCTCTGTTCTAAAATGATAATTCCACCTGTTAAAGATGATCGAGAAACCCTAGTTATGCAATGATAATTCCACTAGGAAACAGTCTCACAAATTAGTTGAGCAACTCAAAAAATTCTATCTCCAAGAACAATACTTCAAAATGAAATGAGAAGGAGTATCTTAGAAATTATAATGAAGGTATCTAAAAAAATGTGGTTTTGCAAAAAAAATATTATGCAAGTATATTCTAGAGGTCAAGAAGAATTTGTAACTACATATTAATGTAGCATGGGGTTCATAAATCCCATAAGAAAACCATTGTGTTTTATAAATACTTAAAAAAGGAGAAAAATAGTACATTGATATATACAATTTAGTGATCTTTTTAGCTTGGTGCAAGGAGCACACACATCCAAAATTGTTTCTTACAATTTTTTTGTATGTGATTTTTAAAGAAGTTTAAATGTAGCTATTTCTATCATACACATAATATATCAAGAATTCATTGAATGAAAAACAATAGATGAGCCATTGTAATAGTACTTATCATTATCTTTCTATTACCTAAACATTCTTATAGAAGGTATATCGTTTCATTAATGGCATGATACTTTGTAGATGCAATGATGTTCAGAGCATTTTTCATCCCTAGTTGCAAACTTATCTGTGTATTTGGAGATCCACATGATCCTACTGGAATTTCTGAGTGGCACTATGGTTTATAGTTTGTTTCCACTTCAAGGTGAAACATTGTATTTTACTAAGTATAAATATCATGCACTTCAAATAATCTATATAATTGTTTATGAGGTATTGTTGTTAGATCATTTTGTTTAAGATATAATCACAGTTTGGATTAATTTAGGCTTTAGATAAGCTACTCTAATATTCACATGAATATTTAGAGGTTCACGTAAATTCTTTTGAACAATAGGGTCAAAGTTTGTTGGATTTATGAGACGAGAAAACCATAAGTATTAATGTTGTCAAAATTCATTTATTTCCTTAGTGTAGCATCTTTACTTGATGGCTAATAATTGGTGTTGAATTGCTTGGAATATTTTTTTTAAGATGAGTGGGAGGTATAGACATCCATAATTTTGTTTAAGGGATATATATGTCATGTACAAGTATATCAAGTCCTTGAACTAGTGAACCCGAGTATCAATGTTGTCACCTTGGATTTTAAGTATTCCTTCTGACATTTTGGATTTACATATGAATATGTCCCTAACTACATGTTTTGTTGTAATAACATCTTGAAAGATATTTCTATTACCATATGATGTTTTATCATATGAGGAGGTGAAAAGATGAATTGCATTTTTGTAGTATCTCGATTTTGACCCCAAATTGAATTAAAATTGTATATGATGTAAATACCATTATTAAATCATGGTGAGGAGCTCAACGCCAAGGCCCCGCCATCAATTTAGTGTTTTATGTATCGGAAATTAAAATCGATGCATACGGTTTTCATGCTATCCAGGCACATTATGAATTGAGACATCATGTAAATATGCAATTTAATAAAAA
This sequence comes from Pseudotsuga menziesii, assembly GCA_001517045.1. Classification (NCBI taxonomy): domain Eukaryota; kingdom Viridiplantae; phylum Streptophyta; class Pinopsida; order Pinales; family Pinaceae; genus Pseudotsuga; species Pseudotsuga menziesii. The sequence continues at coordinate 26,319 of LPNX010000800.1, read as the reverse complement.
ATACCCACAAATAGCTATGCAATGCAACAAGGGATGGGGGCATGATTTCACAATGAATAGGGAGGGAAATTATTCAAACCCTTCAGCCAATAGTGTTAATCCAACTGTCAATGAGAGAGAACCCATAAACTCTCAACTACTCATTTTGACTTATGCAGCCAATCATTTAATTCTTCCAGAAGTTGGTTGAGAAAGTTAATGCTTTGGGAATGGAGAGGTATGGAAGTCAATTTTGTATTGGGGAAACCATCAATTTTGGAAAATCGTGTTTTTTCTTATGGGGAAAGAAAATACCCAAAAATTGATGCCCAAACCATTCCTCACCCAAGTGTTTTTTTTCCTCATGTAGCTGGAGATAGCTGGGCATTTTTCCTCATGATTTTCTATAGTTTCCTCATTTTCTCCATGGTTGGGAACCATATTTTTCATTGATCAGAGGCTAGGAAGAGAGATTCATGATTTGGGGGTTTGCAGAGGTCGTTTTTGCTCTTGTAATGCCCAAGAATGTTTGTTGAACTCGATTTTCTATCCCAGTGTTTATTTTCCCCATTTACCATTTTGTTTTTGGTTTCCAAACCATTTTTTGGCATACCTAGCACTTATGTTTGTTGTTATGTGCATCATTGTTTTGGTTTGAACCGTTAGGAGTGGAAGAGGCCTGGAATTGGATTGATAAACCTAGTGAAGAGAGGAACCTCACTAAAATATCAAAAGGGGATGACTAATCTTCTATGCACACTCGAGAGAACACTGGAAATGAAGGTATGTCCTGAGGGACTGTGTAGCAGTGAAGGGAATATTTACTTGTGTTGGGTGTGTAGGTATTGTGGAGGCCAAAATAGATAGATCCTATCTAGGTGTCCATAGCTATGTGGTTGATATCACTAGCTTAGCATTTCTTCCTTTCCTCTTCCTTAGCAGCCTTATAAACCCAACTGTAGATTGGCTTGGTTGAACCTTGGCATGTATTTGGCTATGTGTAAGCCTAGTGTTCCCTTTTTTTCTTGTGGAAATCATGCCCAGCTCGGGGGTGGAATTTGTGCTGAGAGATTGATGAGCACAACTGGCCTATGGTTGGGTGGAACATTGCAGCGACATAGCTAGTTGCTCGGGGCAGCTCAATTCCAAGATAAGTTCTCTCTTTTATTTAATCGTTGCAATGTAATTGTTTTAAAAATTATTATGACCATATTTAATGCGTTGAAATGTATTTGCTTCCACTGTATATTATTGCATTATGCATTTGCATATGTAATTTATATTCAATGCATCTTTGATCATGTTCATGGGGCTAAATCCCTGGTTAGATAGAGCAATGCAGTATTCGCGTCCTCTCCTCACCAAGAGAGGCGGGGAGTGGACGTGACAATTTTATTCTTATTTTGTATTCAATTCCTCTTTCTCTATGCCTTAGACTTCTCTTTCATTTTTCATCTCTTTATTATAATATCTTCATGATGCTTTTCTGATATTATTTTTCTACTTTTATTATTATTATTATATGAGAAAACAAAATTTAGAATTGAACAAAATACATGGTTATAACCAAAATTTTAAATTTTAAAGATGATTTTTATAATTTGTGCAATTTTTTTTTGTTTTTACAGTGAATATATTTTTATTTGTAAAAGAAAAAATATAAATCTTTAATTTACATTACCCCATTACCCCAGTATAGGTATCTACTTTAATTTTTTTTTAGTATATTTAATCCTAAAATGATAATATGATGTTAATCCTACTATAAGTGTAGGAAATGTATATCAAATGTGGATAAAATTGACATGAATACTTATAAATGAAGCTCCACGCCTTTGGGATGAAGGGATGACATGGTTGGGTTGATGATTTTTAATGTACAATGTATTTTATTTTAACATGTCCTTAAGTGGTATGGCTCTCACATGTTCACTTTTTCCTCAAAATATTTGAATCTAGTCATCCCCTTACAGTGACCATTGTTTTTCAAATTTCAAATTGCATTAAATTCCACATCATTGTGTTATTATAAAAATTAAAAAAAGAACGTGAAAAGACCTTAGTAGGCACTTACACGATAATGTCAACAAAGAGAATTCACATAGTTCCAAGAAGTGTGTTCGAGAGTTCCAAGATGCATTGCACATGTATGATGTTTGTTCTTTGTTTGTCCTATTTTGCATGGACACATATAAGTCACACATATAAGTCCTTGGTGGCCTTATCCACAGGATTTCATAAAATATGGATGATCTTGTAATAATTTCAAGCTCAATGGCCTACACCATGTATAAACATAAAAGTGAATTTTCCATATTGATGGTCAATATGGTAGGAATTTTCTATTTCCATGAAGCTCCCTAGTCCTTTTTATCCTTTTCTCATCATGTGATAGATGCTTATAATGGAGAATTTTGGTTTCTTTTTATCTATGGTAAGTAAAAAGAATGTATGTTCGGTATTCACTACAATAACTAACACTATATTTATTTTAGTTATATTGTGAGTGAAGAAAAAAATGTGACCAGTCCTTCAATGTTCTACCACCACACAAACCTTACAAATGGAATCTTCATCATGTCATCGAGATATGCCATCCTATAATGGGAATGATTCTTGGTGTCCAAGATAGGGTTGATACAAAAATACAAGTTATTGGCCCATAATATTTGTCTTTGGATCTCATGGTCCATACATGGGACCTTGGACCACCACACAAATTTTACAAAGGGAATCTTTGGAATTTGAGTGAGATGTGATGTTTCTTTCAATCTTTAGCACACCATAGATGGTATTTAGGATCATACAATGTTTTAGGGTTGAAATTCAAGTTATTGATCCATAACATTTTTGTAGAGCTCATGGGTCATGCATAGATAGATTTCCTTAAAATTCCTCACAAAATGCTAAAACACCCAAACCCATCCAAGAGATTGTACGCCTATTGGTACTGATCTTTATTTGCTAATTGTGTGAAAATAACATAGTATATGGAGTCATCATATGGATTGAAATAAAAAAAAATTGACATCTAAAATTTTGGACAAATTTCCCTGACTAACTCTCCACAAATCCTCAATTAATATATAACTATTAATTATAACTCATGGATAGAGCATTTGACCACCACATGGGTAGTGAGTTTTTACCTAAGAAAGAGATATGTGCACAATTTGAAGGACTAATATATGATGGAATTTTATCAATAACCATCCTCAATGTGCCAAAGTAAAAAAGGAAATCATATCCTGATAACAAGACAAAGATTCCCTTTGAAGGACCTTTGTGGTGCCTAAGGGACACAAGGATGTATCACAAGCCCCATAGAAAAATATTATGGTATAATACCCTAGATTTTTCAGGCATTGAACAACATCAAAAGCACAAAGAAACATATCTGGTTTATAAACTTCAAAATGATCACCATATCCCACTTGCAGGTCAAAGATTCCCTATAAAGGGACAATCATGAGGTGGTTTGAGACCCCACATATGGACCATTAGATCCATAAAAAAATGATATGGAATTATATCCTAGATTTTTCCTTATACCATGCAATGGTCCTCAATATCATTTAGTCACGATCCCGAATTCAAGTGTGTGGTGATTTCATTATCTTCTCAAGAGCACTTATCAATATCTATAATTCAATTAAGTTCTAGGGAAATTGTATTTTTAATGAAATCTTTCCCAAAATCATTGTGGGAGAGGAGCACACCACCCAACCTTAGGCAAGATTGCAATCAATATTCTCTTAATGTAGATGACATCCCTAATTGATGCTATGACATCACAAGGACATGGGTTCAATCTCACACTACAGGCCATATTTGAGGTAGTCTCCCTAATCTAAAATTCAGTATCCACAAGGTTGTACCCTCCTTGTGGTCTCTCCTCTTCCCCCCATAAAATTTTGTTCTAGTGAATAATAATACCCTCCATGAGGAATCCCCCACCAAGGCTTATGAACCCCCTCACATGTGGAAATCATATCTCCTTTGACTTAGGTTGCACTTTTGAATAGTAAACTTTGGGTCTTATCTAACTTTTACTTAACTATTACAAAAACTTCACGATTTGACATGACTATCAAGCACATGAATGATAAAACATGCTTTCCTTCTTATAATCCAAACTATTTCACTAGTGGGGAGTTGTCTTGAGCTCCACACTATGAATCTTTGTTACATATTTGCATCAAATACGACAACACAAGTCCAAGAAAAATTGGAGAAACACAAATGAATTATGTAAATTTCATAATTTTGTATATTTAAAATCAACTGAAGAAATTGGACATAATGTTAAAGCACGTGCACATGTTAGCCATGAATTTATCAAGGAGAGTTATCTCAAGTTGTCATAAGCCAAATACAGGGGTGGTAGGTGCGGGAGGGATTCTGTTGGATCCTGAAGGAGAAATTGAACAAACCTATGCCTGGGGAATTGGATGCAGGACTAAGAATGAGGTGGAATGGATAGCCCTTCTTCAGGTACTGATGATTCTCGCTGACTCCAATCACTACAAGGTTGCAATATTTGGTGATTCTAGACACATTATATATAAAATGCTGAAGGGATACACCTCTGGCTCGGTAAAATGTCGTCGTTTGTATGACAAAACTGCCTCTCTCCTATCTCCTCATTATCAATTCTATCATATACTTCGAGAAAATAACGTGATCACTGATGAACTGGAAAATGTGGGGGCTTCCCTCCCATAAGGGAACTTACAACTCAATGGGGTTAATTCCCCCCCTAAACCCATACCTTAATGAACTATGGCTTAAAAGGACCATTCACCATTGCAATGGTCATGATTCAAGGAGCATTTAAGGAGGCACCAACACACATTTGGTTCATTCCACCGTCTCCCATGCCATCATCGTGTGTGCTCCCGCTCTCCTCGATCCTCGACGATATTAACTCCAGTCCTTTCCTGCATTATTGTTGTTGCAGCCCACACGCTCCAGGTCCTATCATCTTTCGCATTATGGCCTCCCTCAGTCTCCATTCTCACCCTGCATATCCTTGGAACAGTGGTCTGATCCCTGTTCGCTCTACTTACTCACCGGAGAGGACGCTGTTGAATGTGATCTCAGGCATCGACGAGGGATTTATCCAGGAGATTTTGTGGGAGTCTTTTCCTTTTTACAGGGTGTTTGTGAAAGAAAGGCTCGCTCTTGCTACCTTCTTCTCCTGTCATTGCTCTCCCTACGTCGACGACCCTCTGTGGCATTTGAATTCGTGTCTTGAGCTTAGTTTTCCTGTAGGTGAGGTTTTCATAGTTGACAATAGTTTGATTCTTGGTTGCAATTGTTTCGGGTGGAAGGAAGGAGCCATTGGTACTCTTTCCTTTAAAATCAAGGCCGACCGTGATACTCTTCTGCGAGAAGTCAGTATTCTCCACTCGACTCTTGGTGAGTTTCACAGTGGTTCTCAGACTCAAAATCTAGAAGGTGTTGTTTTTAGTTTTTCTTGCTTAGCTCTTGACACGTGCACTCCTAGGCAAGGCAATATGAGCACGGCAAATGAGAATGCAGGGATTGTAGACCTGAAGAAAAACCTCAGACGCCTGTATGAAATGATGGCAATAGGCATAATGGATAACAAAGCACTGGTTCAAGAGGTGAAGGATATGGGTGAGGTGGTCAGCTATACCTCTTATCAGATAAGCAATCATGATTCAAGGATTGATGATACAGAATCCAACCTCAGAGAAATGATGGGAAAAGTGGACAGAATCCAGGAATATCTTCATCATTTGGTCAGTATGAATCAAGCCAGTCAGGCCTATGAAACCCCTGTTGCAATTCAGCCCATGGAGGAGGAGCCGGTAGAACAGCCAAGGAAGCCGCCAGGATAATTTGTTAAAGACTATATATGTTTATGTTTTTCTATTTATTGCTTAATCAGCAGTATATTAGGGTATACACTACCATTGTCCATCGAATATATGTAAAAAATTTATGTGGAGTTCTTTGGTCTCCCCTTTGGACCAATTTTGGTTTTTTTCTTTTTTGAACAGCAAGAACTCTCAGTCTTGGCATATTTTGTAATGTATGGCTATGCACAGCCTATTTAATACCATCATCTTTTACTGTTTCTATTAAAAAAAGTTGTCATAAGCCAAATATGAGATATTAATTCCCTCAAAGTTGGGAAGGTCACAAGTTCAAATCTCTTTATTCCCTTATGATAAGGCTTTGTCATCAAGGAAGTTGGTTTACCACATTTATCATCCATGGATCATGAGTAAGTACTCAAACGATTTTCCATGAGACTTTACTTAGAAAGGAAATATTATCCATGAAGCTAAATCACATGTGTAACATCCCTAACCCTTCGACTGGTGAAGAGGACACTACCATACATTAAACATCCGGGTTAAAAGCCCCATGAACATGTGCATTTGTAAAAATTGAAATGCTTGAACATAAAACATGCTAAGATGCATAATCATTCACATACACAGCGGAAGAAAACATACATTGATTCATTCAACATGTTCATCATAATTTATTAAGAATAAATATAATTGCAGAAGTAAAATAGACAAGATTACTTATCTTATAAAGAAATTGATCCGCAACCAGCTACGTCGGTGCAACATTCCACCCAACCATAGGCCAGTGTGCTCCTTAATCTCTTAGAAACATTGCCACCCCCGAGCTGGGCATGATTCCCCAAGGAATAAGGAACAAGCAGGCTTACACATAGCTAAGGATACACAAAGCACAGCCAAGCCAACACAGTTGGTTTTATTAGGCCATCTAGGAGTCGGGAAAGGCTAAATGCTAAGCTGGTGAGCTCATTACAGATCTAGGGACACCTAAACTAGAGCTATCCTGACTTCTAAGACACCCACACACACCCAACACAAGGAATCAGTCCCTCAGGCCCTGACTTCCCTTCCAGTGCTATTCAGGGGTCGTGGAGAAGAAAGCCAACCCTCTAGCTCTATCTGCATGGTTCCCAAATGCACCAGGTTTATCAAGCAAACCAAGCCCTCATCCCTACTCCAACACAGTCTGAAGACCAACCACTGCATACACGCAGTCAAACAAGTGATTCACAGCTTGGATAAGGAAAACAATCTCTTGAGTCGTTCTTGGTCCTATCGTGGCCAAAACGATTCAATAGTAATCTACAGCAACTCCAAGACATGAAATGAAATCATAGCAAACGAACCACAGGGAGAAACTACCGCCCTAGTTCAACAATGAAGTGACGGGAAAATTACGCAATCTAGGATTCGGTATGGAAACACATACACACAACAGCCCAAGACGTAAAAACAAACACAACCATCAACGTGGAGAAACAACAACCCGTTCTCAACAATGAACCCACTAGGAAAACTTACACAGACCACAATGGAGAAGAAAAATTAGGCTCCCAACCTGTGCGTGAGGGAAAATTTACACTGGACCCCAAAATACAGAGGGAAAACACACCAGATCCCACTCTGTGGAAAACATGAATGACAACCGAAAAATGGCTCCCCTCCTGGCTGCATGAGATCACAACAGAAATAATTCTATGCATGAGGAACAAGACGTCCCCCTGCATGAGGATGAGTGGCAATGGAGAGTCGCGAGTGGGAAGTGCGGGGGAATTTTTTTTCCAACACCGTCATGGAGAGAGTGGAAATCCTAGAGAGTTCGCTTCCTCTTCCCAACATGAGGTTCAATTTGCTGGTGGAGTGTGCGGGTGGGCAAGGACTGAAAATCCTGCTACACCCCACTCCCAAACAATAACTGCCTCAACTACTCAGCAGAACGTTTAAGGTGTTAGTTGGATGAGACAAGGGAAGGTGATTAAAACAAAAAGGGCGGTGACACATGGCTTTTCCCCCATGGGCTTAAGGTTTAACATTCCCTCCTCCCTATCCTTAGGAAAATCATGCCCTTTTCATCATGGTTGCATTGACATAGTTGGTTGGGATTCATTTTAATTAAAGTGCATATTTACATGATGCCAAAACTAATATATGTCGTATATCAGGATATACCATCAGCAACGATTTCAATCGCCGAACATAACACAACCAAATCGATGGTGGGGATTTTGGCCTTTAGCTCCACACCACGATTAATTACAATATATACATCATATACATTTAATGCAAACAAGGTCAAAACCAGGGTGTTACATTCCCCTCCCCCTTCAATAGCACTGTCCTCATTGCTTTACAAAATTTGAATGAAATGCTACACTGGTACCACCTCAGTGTTTCGTAGAATTGAACAAAAATGGATGTGCCCATCGCATGGCATCCTCTAGCTCCCACGTAGCCTCTTCAGGTCTGTAGTGCTCCCATTGGACCTTTACCTGACCTATGGCCCGGTTCCGAAGCATTGTGACCTTCCTGTCGAGGATGCACATTGGCTTGATTTGGAACTCTCCCTCAGGTTCCACCTGAATCAAATCCCAATTTATCACATGGTTAGGTGNACTTGTGTGCATTAAAAGTTTGTGTTAAAAGAATGCGTTCAGCAGGTTAATTAATGGAACAGCATTAACAGAAATTAAATACTGAAAACAGATGGAAAAAAAACTGATAAACAGATATAAAAGAAACACAGAATCAAAGAGTCACAAAATAGAAGTTGATAACGGAGTTCACCCCCTCCACTGGGCTACATCTCCGGTTCCCTCTCCAATGGGTATTGATCCAATTAATCTCTTAAAAATGGTACAAAATGGTTCTGGAAACAACTTTAGCAACTGTAAATAGAATGTTGTACAAAGTCTTTAAGAACTTTCTCTGGAAATTACAATCAGCCTTCGTAAGGCAAAGAAAGCCAAAGTATGACAAAGAATGTAGACTTCCACAGTAACAGCGTTGGAACACTTTACAGCAAACTCTCTGAGCTTCGCATAACAGAGAAACGATGTACTGCACTCTGAACGAACTGATTTTCTCCCTCCAACGGTGGCCAGCATCCTCTATTTAAGCACTTAGCGAGAGGAGCCATAACGGACCACATCTGTTCTCTTCTTTATCAACGTTACAATCATACGCTAAGATGAACCATGCAATTCGACCAAGTCACTACACAAGCATTATGTTACCACGACGTTCCATATCCCCGAAACGTTGCAACTAACTCCATGCACATGTTGACTCACAACACATTGCAATGACCATTACGCACATATGTTGCACCATACCATAGCGTCACACGTAACGTAACTGTTTGATGTCACCACTAACTTCGCTATGTCGCAACAAGTGCGATAAGTATGTCGTAGCTAAGTCTGTCACAGCAAGTGATAAGTCTGTCACAGCAAGTTATAAGTCTGTCGCAGCAAAGTCTGTCACAGCAGTGTGATATGTCTGTCGCAGCAGGTGTGACGTATGTCGCAGCAAGTGCGATATGTCACCACTATGTTTAGCATATGTGTGGAACATACATGTGTTATGTTCTTTGAACCATAGATTAATAACTATTGTACCATATTGGATCAGTGTAAATTAAAGATGAATAATCCTCCAGATGATTAGGATCATGTACATATCTCTTAAGCAAAGAAACATGAAAAACATTATGAGCTCTAGTGCTAGCAGGAAATACAAGTCTATATGCAACTGGCCCTATTCTTTCAAGCACTTCAAACGGCCCACAATATCTTGGTGACATCTTGGCACAACTTCCAAACTTCAAGGCACTCTTCTTTGCCATCACTCTGAGGTAAACATGATCCCCAACACTGAACTCCCTGCTCACCCTATGCTTATTTGCATAGCTTTTCTATTTGTCCTGTGCTTCTTTCAGATTCTGTCTGATCTTTACAACCTCCTGCTCCATTTCCTTGAGCAGTTCTAGACCAATCACAACCATGTTCACTAGATTATCCCAAGTCACTGGTCTCCTACACCTTCTTCCATACAAAAGCTTCATACGGACTCATCCCCAAGGATGCCTGCTGTCCATTGTTGTAAGCAAACTCTACCAAGTGTAAGTAATATTCCCACTTGGTTGTTTTGTCCATCACGTACATGTGAAGCATATCTTCAAGCACCTGATTAACTCTCTCTATCTGCCGATCTGTCTGAGGATGGTATGCAGTGCTGAAGTTTATCTTTGTACCCAAATCTGCAAACAACCCCTTCCAAAAATTGGAAGTGAACTTGACATCTCTGTCAGAGACTATTGCCTTAGGCAATCCATGCAATTTGAAAATCTCTTTCATGAAGATCTTTGCAATGTCATCAGTCTTATGCGTAGACTTCACCGGTATATAATGTGCTACCTTTGTCAACTTGTCTACCACAACCATGATGGAATCATGTTGTCTCCAAGTCATCAGCAATCCTGTAATAAAATCCATAGAAATAACTCCCCATTTCCATTCTGGAACTGGCAAAGGCTACAACAAACCTGCTGGGTGTTGATGCTCAACCTTTACCTGCTGACATTTCATGCACCTTGAAATGTATTCAACCATATCCTTTTTCATTCCTGGCCAAAAGTATTGCTTTCTAGCTGTAGTAATTGTTTTCTAATATCCTGGGTGACCAGAATATGGAGCTTGATGGATTTCATCCATAACAACTCTCCTCAACTCTACTACATCTGGAATATAAATTCTACCTTTATAAGTGAGAAATCCATCTTCTTCCAATTCATATCCCTCATACCTCTTCTCAAGACTTTGCTGCTGCAATTTGTCTTTTACGTGCTCATACAATTCATCTTCAGCAGCATGACTAACAATCTGCTACCTCAAATCTGATTGGAAAATACTAAGGGATGACACATGCATTTCATGCACCTTCCTGCTGAGTGCATCGGCTACCTTATTCTCTTTTCCCTTTATGCGCTTGATTTCAAAATCGAACTCACATAAAAACTCCAGCCATCTCGCTTGCCTAGCATTCAGAGTAGGCTGATCAAACAGATACTTCAGACCACAATGGTCTATCCTGAGCTCAAATATTCTACCCATCAAGTAATGCCTCCACATCTTGAGAGCATGTACTATGGCTGCAAGCTCTAGATCATGAGTGGCATAGTTCTTCTCATGCTCCTTCAGCTTTCTTGACTCGTAACATATCACGTGGTTGTCTTGCATAAGGAATCCTCCAAGCCCTTGTCCGCACACATCGGTACACACCACAAAATATTTTTCTGGATCTGCAACCTTCAATACTGATGCACCGGTGAGAAGACTCTTCAACTGTTGGAAGCTTTCCTCACACCTCGATGTCCATTCAAACTTTATCCCCTTCTTTTGCAAAGAAGTGATGGCATGTGAAACTTTGAAGAATCATTCAATGAATCTCCTGTAGTATCCCGCAAGTCCCATAAAAGATCTTGCATTTGTCACATTTCTTGGAGTAGGCCAATTCATAATGGCTTCAATCTTTTCAGGGTTCACAGATATACCCTCCTCGGAGATAATGTGACCCAAATACTGAATTCTATCTCTATAGAAGTCACACTTGCTCAGTTTTGCATACAACTGGTGCTCCCTGAGTAATTGCAATGTCAATCTCAAATTCTCTTCATGCTCTTTCTCATTCTTAGAATAAACAAGAATGTCATCAAGGAAAACCAAAACAAACTTGTCCAAATACCTATTGAAGACACTGTTCATAAGGCACATAAATGTAGTTGGTGCATTTGTGAGACCAAATGGTACCACTACAAACTCATAATGTCCATACCTTGTTCTAAAGGTTGTCTTATGAATGTCTTCATCCTTGATTCTCACCTGATGATAACTAGACCTCAAGTCAATCTTGGAAAATACCTTTGCTCCTCTCATTTGATCAAAGAGGTCATCAATCCTAGGCAAAGGATATTTATTCTTCACAGTAACCTTGTTCAGCTATCTGTAATCAATACTCAATCTGAGTGTACCATCTTTCTTCTTTACAAATAGAACTGGTGCTCCCCAAGGAGACACACTCAGCCGGATATACTTCTTTTCCAACAACTCTTGCAGTTGCATCTTCAATTCTAGCATCTCTGGTTTACTCATCCTGTAGGGTGTCTTGGACACCGGTGCTGCTCCTGGAACAAGTTCAATTGTGAAATCAATGTCCCCCTTTGGAGGAAGTCCTGGAATCTCATCAAGAAACACATTCCTGAATTCTTGTAACACCTGATAGTCTTCCAACCTAGGAGTTTCATCCCCTGTTGCATCCAAAATATGAGCTGCATACAACTGACAACCTTTCCTACAGAACTTCTTCAGCTGCATTGCTGAAACCTGTCGTACCGAAATCACCTTTGGAATACCTTTCACAACTACTGGGTTCCCTTCTTCATCTATGCGTTCAAAAGTCTTATTGTAATAGTCAAGCTTCGCTCTGTGACCTTCCAACCAATCCATTCCAATGAGAACATCATAGGAACCAAGCGGTAGAACATTAAGATCTACACACATGACCAACCCATTCATGACCAAAGGAAATTTCTCTACCACTTCACTGACCTTTCTTTTAGTTCTAGTGGCTAGCTGAACTAACCAAGATTTCCTATGCTTTACTTTCTTAAAAGCACAAATCTCCACTATTCTAGGATTTAATGTAACTATGTGTAGAACTAGGTTCAATCAAAATAGAAACAGATTGCTCAACAATCTTACCTGCAAATTCAACCACAGTTGACTGGTGATCTACCTGACAGTCCTCCAGTGCTGCATAAATCCTAGGGACTGCCCTTGCTGCTTGACCCATTGTTTCTGCTTCTTGAATTTTGTAAGCTAGATTTGCACTCTCATTCTCGGGTGGACAATTTCTGCGCATGTGGGGTCCTCCACATTTCCAACATTGAAGTGGTCCTCTATTCTGTTGTGGATCCTTAGGTTTTTCTCCTATCACTCCAACTGGATTACTCGCAGCTTGGGATGGCTACTTCTGCTAATTCCTGAAGTTAGAAGGTTTGAAACCTTTCTTCCTCTAGTCAAACTTCTCATTCTTCTTGTCCTTCCATGCCTTACGGTAATCAAGTTTACCTTTTCTTTGCTCATAGCAACACTTAGCCTTCCTTATTGCTTCTTCAAGATATCTAGGTTCATAAAACTCAATTCTATCTTTGTAAGACTGAGTCAATCCACTCAGAAAACGTTGGACCTTCACTTTTTCATCTCTGATGTATCGTACATACCTCAACAATTCCAAGAACTTATTCACATACTCTTCCATGGTCTGTTGTCCTAATCTCATCTCATGGAACTCCTTAATCTTGTCATCATAATACCTGTCAGATAGGTATTTCTGCTTGAAACACTTCTTGAATTGTTTCCACTTCAGTCTCCTTTCACTGATCCTCTTTACTTGCTTGAAGTGTTCCCACCAAATGGATGCTCTTCCATTCAGATTGAATATGGCAACCCTTGCCTTCATGTTTCTTGAATAATCATGAACTTGGAAGTACTTCTTTATCCCAGTAAGCCAAGCTTTAGCCTCTTGTCTAGTCTTTACCTCACCATCAAATGTAGGAGGTTTAGCTTTCTTAAATTCATCCCAAGAGCGATCCCTATGGTGTCTTTTTCTTTTTCTTTTACGAGAAGAAGAGCTTGAATCCCCACTGGATTCTTCAGAGTCATATGACCCACTAGAAGTCCTTCTCCGTCTCCTAGTATTGCTCTTACTACCCTCCAGTCTTGTTGTACCCTGCCCAGAGTCTATCTTTCTTTGCAAGTCTGTCAAACTCTGCAACATAGCAGCATTCAACTGATGCTACTCTTCCTGGGCTTTGATCAAGCTTCTCATGGTGGCTGCAACATCTGACGGTGTCTCTTGGAATCTCCTTCCATTAGACTCTATGTCATCATGTCCATTATGGAAATTTTCTCCCATGGCATCTCTCGCATGCTCGTAAGAATCCCGAGCATCATATCCATCATGGGTTCTCATGACTGAACCACCACTTACTTACCAAACTGCACTATCTGGGATACTACTCTTGAAGGTGCCTATGACTCTGCAAAAGTGTTAGTAACACAATTGTTAGATGCATACATTGATATAAATTAGAATTACTTACCTTCTCCTGGAAAAATCATAAAATAGTGATTTTTCCCAAACACAAGATTTTCTTTATCAAAGAACGTCTGTCTCAGGGGGACGATGGGGGTCAAGGGGGCTTTCCCCCTTGTGGCTTCCATGTGCCACTGCAGGGCGGGTCGAGGGTAGTGCCCTCATTTTTTTTTTAAATTTTCGCGCAATCTAGTGCATAAGATCGCTGCCACTTTCTCCTTCTCAGCCCTGTAATCCACTGGAAAACCGCTGAAAATACCTCTGAAAAATAGTCAAAATCTGTTGGGAAATTCCACAGAAAACTCAAAATTTCCTTGTACAGGATCGGGTCTCATCCCAACTAACATTTCGACGTTTCGGTGGTCAACACAACTAACTTCCTCCACTGTTCATCAGCGATCGGATCCACTAAGCACTACTGCGTCATCGATTGAATCCTCTACTCATCAGGCAGCTAGTTCCATGGGCAGTCGCAATGGCGGCCAACGAACTCTTTGGGGTTTCCGCGGCCACAATCCCGTCAACGGTTAGAACCCCCAGTTACTGCGGCATTGGCGGTCGGAGCAACTGTCCGTCGGGAGAATAGTCCGCTAAACAGCCGCAACGGCGGGCGCGTGAACAACTAAATCCTTCTGACTTCATCGTTGATCCGTTCAACTAATCTTCTTCCGACACATCGACGGTCCAAACCAATAACTTTCGTCACTCACCTGATGGTTTCAACACTTAGACAATTTTTTTGAAAATTTTTCTCTTATGCTTTCCACGGAACATAACATCTATCAGTGGTTGGAACCACTAACCGCTATGTGTCAGCAATCGGAGCATCGACGGTTGAACTTCTAATCATCAGAGTGCTATTCCACCCGGCAGCTGCAACGGATTCCATGGTGTCGGTGAACCCAAAAACTATTTTCCGTCGATGGCTGACAAACACGTTGGGTGTGCTTTCGCTTAGCTCTCCACTGCATCGGAAGAGCTTCCCACTAATTTTTTTGATGAGCCGATAGTTCTAGCACTTAGGAGAATTTCGTGGAAGTTTTCGGTCATAAATTTCTGATCTCTGTTGGGCAGAAGGCAACCTGCCTCTGCTAGCTGATCTTTCATGGCCCATTTAGTCCTATGCTGCAACATGAGCTCTGATACCACAATGTAACGTCCCCGACCCTCCAACTGGTGAAGAGGACGCTACCATACATTAAACATCCAGGCTAAAAGCCCCATGAACATGTGCATTCATAAAAATTGAAATGCTTGAACATAAAACATGCTGAGATGCATAATCATTCACATACACATCGGAAGCAAACATACATTCATTCATTCAACATGTTCATAATAATTTATTAACAATAAATATAATTGCAGAAGTAAAATAGACAAGATTACTTATCTTATAAATAACTCATTCTGCAACTAGCTACGTCGCTGCAACGTTCCACCCAACCATAGGCCAGTGTGCTCCTTAATCTCTCAACAACACTGCCACCCCCGAGCTGGGCATGATTCCCCAAGGAATAAGGAACAAGCAGGCTTACACATTGCTAAGGATACACAAAGCACAGCCAAGCCAACACAGTTGGGTTTATCAGGCCATCTAAGAGCCAGGAAAGGCTAAATGCTAAGCTGGCGAGCTCATTACAGAGCTAGGGACACCTACAACAGAGCTAGCCTGACTTCTAAGACACCCACACAAACCCAATACAAGGAATTAGTCCCTTCTCTGCTATACCGTCCCTTAGGCCTTGACTTCCCTTCCAATGCTATTCAGGGGTTGTGGAGAAGAAATCCAACCCTCTAGCTCTGTCTGCGTGGTTCCCAAACAAACCAGGTTTATCAAGCAAACCAAGACCTCATCCCTACTCCAACAAAGTCTGAAGACCAACCACTGCATACACGCAGTCAAACAAGCGATTCACAGCTTGGATAGGGAAAACAATTTCTTGAGTCGTTCTTGGCCCTATCGTGGCCAAAACAATTCAATAGTAATCTATAGCAGCTCCAAGACGTGAAATGAAATCATAGCAAACGAACCACATGGGGAAACTACCGCCCCGGTTCAACAATGAAGTGACAGGAAAATTACACAATCCAGGAATCAGCATGGAAACACATACACACAGCAACCCAAAACGTAAAAATAGACACAACCATCAACACGGAGAAACAACGGTATGTTCTCAACAATGAAGCCACTGGGAAAACTTACATAGAACACAATGGAGAAGAAAAATTAGTCTCCCAACCTATGCATGAGGGAAAATTGACACCGGACCCCAAAATACAGAGGGAAAACACACCAGATCCCACTTTGTGGAAAACATGAATGACAACCGAAAAATGGCTCCGCTCCTGGCTGCGTGAGATCAAAACAAAAAGAATTCTCTGTGTGAGGAATAGGACGTCCCCCTGCGTGAGGATGAGCGGCAATGGAGAGTCGCGAATGGGAAGTGCGGGGGCGTTTTTTTTCCCAGCACCGTCGTGGAGAGAGTGGAAATCCTCGAGAATTCGCTTCATCTACCCAACGTGAGGTTCGATTTGCTGGTGGAGTGTGCGGTTGGGCAAGGACTGATAATCCTACCACACACCACTCCCAAACAATAACTGCCTCAACCACTCAGCAGAATGTTTAAGGTGGTAGTTGGATGAGACAAGGGAAGGTGAGTAAAACAAAAAGGGTGGTGACACATGGCTTTTCCCCCATGGGCTTAAGGTTTAACATTCCCTCCTCCCTATCCTTAGGAAAATCATGCCCTTTTCATCATGGTTGCATTGACATAGCTGGTTGGGATTCATTTTAATTAAAGTGCATATTTACATGATGCCGAAACTAATATGTGTTGTATATCACGATATACCATCGGCAATGATTTCAATCGCTGAACATAACACAACGAAATCGATGGTGCGGCTTTTGGCCTTTAGCTCCACACCACGATTAATTACAATATATAAATCATATACACATTAGAGGAAATTTCAACTCAAAATGGGCCTCCTAAAATGAACTAATAAAATAATAGTTAAAATAATAAAATAATATTTATTAATTTTGGAGGAAGAAAAGAAAAAAAACTACTTTTTTGTTTGTATTTTTGACATATCTCCCCGTGTTTTTACTCAACTTTTGATCGGGAGAGCTCGTTGGATGCGGAATTAAATTCCGCATCCAATGAGTACCCACTTGGAATACTTTTGACGGACCCCGCTACCCCAAAAACAAGAAATACCTGAGAAAATGGAATGATGACATCATCATTCCATTTTTAAGGTATTTCTTATTTTTGGGGCAGCGGGGTCTATCAAAATTATGCCAAGTGGGTACTCGTTGGATGTGGAATTTAATTCCGCATCCAATGAGCTCTCCCAATCAAAATTTGAGTAAAAAAACAGGGAGATATGTCAAAAATACAAACAAAAAAAGTAGTTTTTTTTATGATTCCTATCCCCAAATTTATATTAAAAAAGTGTTTAAGACCTATACGGTATTTCAAATTTAAAGCAATTTCATTGGCTAACACATGATGACATGGAATTTGAATAAAAGTTAAAAGGCCCATTTTGAGTTGAAATTTCCTCTAATGTTTAATGCAAATGGGGTCAAAACTGGGGTGTTACAACATGCACAACTTGATAGCGATTAGGAAATGTCCATGCACCAATGAAAAAACAAAACGCCACCAAGGAGGTGAAGTATAATGCTTTTTGGAATTATATATAATAAAAATAATAAAACAATTATAATGGCTTGAAAAATATTTTTAATGGTGGTTATTATAAAACCACCCCTAAAAACACCTTTCCCGTGTGTTCCCTTTCCACTACATCCCAAAGAAATCTAATAGGAAATAGGAAAGTAAAAATCGGTCACTCAATGAAATCATGTGGACAAGAAGGAAATAGGCATCCCTACACCTTATAAATGGTTCATAGTGGTACCATGGGAGTTTTATCACACTTCATAAAATTAGAATGAAGGATTAGCCATTGACAATTAACTCCAAAATGTGAAGCAAAAAGGTGAGGACATTTCATATCACAATTAAAATGATAATAATTAAGATTTCCAAATACACACACTAAACTCAAGCACATAATAAATTCATCTAACTCACATACACAAGTGACACACCAAACTCATGCACATAATAGATTCACCTAACTCACATACACAAGTGACACACCAAACCCATGCACATAATAGATGCACCAATTCTATTGCAATTGAAATTCACTAGATCAGTTCCAATTCTATTTCAATAATTTTGCCAAAAAGAAGTTAGATTTAGATGATAAAGATAAATGGTCGCAAACACTATTTTTCTATGATTATAACTTTGAAGGCTACTTACTTAGATTGAATATTTGATTGTTGATCTTATAAAAGATTGTTTCCAATAAATATGGTAAAAGAAAAACTCAAAGCAGTGGTTTCTCTACTTATGACTTAGATAATTTCAAAAGCATCACAAGACCAAAATGTAAGGATATGCTACACCCTTGGAGAGCAGTGGAAGTCTTAAAGAATCCATCTTTGACCAAGGCTAGATGCTACTAAAGGATAGATGAGTTGGCTGAATATTTTGATCCCTAGTCAAATACAATTCCTATATTGCAAATATATGAGAGGGTCCCTCCATTGTTTTTTGTTGTTGAGAAAGGTTCATACAATCAATTTAAAATCAATATTTTGAATCTTGGAATCTTAATCACATTCAAAAGGTTGCCTATGCATGACCTATGTTGTGGCTTAAGGCCTCACACATGGCATGTAAGGCTTAGATATATATTCCTTGGACTTAGAACCTAGGTTTTTGCACCAAACTATGCCCTTATCCCAAAAAACATATCATGTTTTTCAAACTTTGAAATCACCACAATATTAAACTTGGAGGCCAAAGATTATGTATTATGGGCATGTGTAAATCCTTGCGTTACAAAACATGGCATGTGAGACCCATAGAAATATATGTTATGGCCTAGTGCCTTTCCTTTTATCCATAGACCATAGCATGGGAATCAAGAAAAAGCCTTGGTATGTTAATTCTCAAAATGATGGACATATTTCACTCATATGCCAAATATTTCCTTTGTATGGCGTGTGTGGTTATTTCAGGTGCTACACATGACCCATGAGACCTAGAGGAAACTATATGAACTTAGGCCCTAGAAGTTAATCTCAAACCATTTCCTAGTTGTAAAAAATTATTCATGGTGTTATACATCCCCAAATTGCCACCATATCCCACTCATAAGCCAAAAATTCCCTCCATAAGGCCTATGTGATAGACTAGGGCCCTGCACAAAGTTAGGGTTCATTTATGGCTAATTTCTAGGTAAATGAAGAGTAACTAGGGGTCAATTACTGATATTTTAGGGGTAATTTGTGGTCTTATGTTTAATTATTGGGTAATGAGCTGTGGTAATTAAGGTTTAATAAGGGGTCAATTATGGGATAATTAGGGGTTAATTAGTGGTAATTAGGGGTTAATTATGGGTTAACTAGGGGGAATTAATGGTACCTATGGATCAACTATAGGCAAGTAGGGGCCATTTAAGCCCAAGGGCTTAGCTAAACTAATGGTTGTCCATGGTGTTGGGATTTTAGTTAGGTTCATGGCGGCATGTGCCCATTTTGAATCCTTGTGTGTGAAGCACACTAGTCTACATCAATGGGCTTACTAGGGAATATGTCATCTATGAATGCTTGGAAAGATCCATTGGGTTTCTCCACAATGTTTTCCTTAGAAAAAAGTAGGGGTCATTTAGAGGTTATTAAGGGTTAATTACTGGTAAGCATGGATTATTTAGGGGTAATTAAAATTTAATAAGGGGTGAACTATAAAGTAACTAGGTGTTAGATAATGGTAATTAGGGGTCAATTATGGGTCAATTAGGGGCAATTAATGGTACCTATGTGTCAATTATGGGTAATTAGGAGCCATTTAAGCCCAAGGGCTTAGCTA
>LPNX010000789.1:0-21768 GCA_001517045.1 Pseudotsuga menziesii | reverse complement strand
GTGGCTGAGGGCATTTATTGCTGGAGAAAACGTGGGTAAAGAGGCAAGCAATTCCTCCATCTTCCCCATGAATCCATTCTCCCCATGGTCAGTGGTTTTTACGTCCTGTTGCTTACTCTCACCACGATTTTGTTTTTGGATCCTCCTCACACATAGGCTGGGGGGTGGTTTTGGTCTCAGGAAGACATTTTCTTGGCTCCACGAGTTGCTGAGCACCCACGCACTGAAATTTCGCGTCCTGGTTGTTGATTGTTCATCCACGGAAAAAAACGGAGCTGTTTTCTCCTCACGCAGGGCCTCCATTGTTGTGCAATGTCATGTAGAGGGATTCTTCCCCCGTTTTTCCTCTCACGCACAGGAATTTCTGGGTTTTCCCACGTTGTTCTTTTCCCAGCGAAATCGTGGGTGCTGTGGCTATCGAAAGTCGATATTTTTCCCTTTCCTCTGCATGGTATTTATGTGTTTTCCCCACGTTTGCTGTGAGCTGTGCTCACTGAAACATTTCGGGGCTGTTGTTTCACCACGTTGTTGGTTGTGTTGCTGGGGTCTTCCTTACATCTTTGGGGCTGTGGTAATTTCGTTTGAAGAGTCATTTTGGCCACGATAGGGCCAAGAATGACTCAAAATTTCTTTTCCTTGTTTAAGCTGTGATAGTTAAGTAATTGCCTGAGTGCAATGGTTAGTCTTCGGACTGTGCTGGCTTGGCTTGTCTGTTGAAAGCCTGTGAAACCCAGCTATGTTGGTTTGTTGTTTGTGCCCCTTGGATATGTATAAGCCTACAATTGACCCTTATTCCGGAGGAATCATGCCCAGCTCGGGGGTGGCAGCATTGCCGAGAGACTGATGAGCATGCTGGCCTATGGTTGGGTGGAACATTGCAGTGGCGTAGCTGGTTGCGGGTTAATTCTTCATCAAAGATAAGTGCTGCCAGTTACTTCATCTCTATAATTTATATTGATGTTAAATGTTGGAATGTCTATGTTTGCTTCAGCTGATTGTTTGAAGGACTGTGCATCCTTGTATGATGAATTATGCCTGTTGTTTAGGTTTTAATTTTAGCATTGATCTCCTCTGTTTTATGTTCATGGGCTGTTTGCCCGGCTGTGTTGATGTTCGTCGCATCCTCTTCGCCGGTTAAGGGATGGGGACACGACAAAGATGGATGGAAGTGTGGTGCTGGGTGGGAGGCAAGGGATGGATGGAACGTGGTGGGGAGGGATGCAGGGAAAGGGACATGTATGCCATGGGCTACACCTGGCATATATGGTGGGAAAAAGGAAGTCAGTGGAGAGATAGTGACACCAACATGCCTGTGTAGTGGGACCTGCATACATATTCATGGCATTGTGGATTAGTGCATAAAAAATATAACTTTACAAATCTATGCCATCAAAACTGAAATTAAATTTATACTTTATTACAAGATACTTTCTCACGAGGGGATCTGTTGATTCCCAGGGGGGATGGCTGGTCATTCAATCCTATGGACACCTGTTCATTTACACAAAAATATTTAGATTCAATTAGCAAATATTAACTAAATATGGGCCGACAATTTAAATAAATATGCGATGATTGACAAGAAATAATTTAGTGATACAATAGAAGTCACAAATCAATCAAGCAACATAACATCAATGATATGATAGTGATAATAACAGTCCCAAACTTGCATAATAATTTTTCTTTTAAATTATGATTTTGAGGGATGTTACATTTTTCTCTATTTTAGAGAATATCCACAATGTTTATGGGCTTACTCCATAGAATTTCTTATCGATCCTTGAAATGATATTCAAAAATCATATGCTTGTCTTGTACAATATCAAAGGATGGATGATTTGTAGGGTAAGTGTTTGTCATATTTTCCCTAACTATATCTTTGAAAATTGTATCCATTATTGATGCTAAAGTTTCCTTATATACGAATTAGTTGACTAGTTATCCCTAGTAAACATTGCTTATGCTTCATTTCCTTTCTGGTCTAGAGCGTTGACATGGCTATGAGTTCTCTTCTCCTCCTATTTCAAACCTAATTTTTTAAGGTATCCTAATTGAGAATACCCTTCTTAGTACATTTTATTCTAAGTTTCTATTATAGGTAGCATATTGAGCAGATAATGGTTATTTTCACATTTTCAATTCTTGACAATAAAACTAAGACCCAATTCATTAATTACCAATTTAATTATCTAACCCATCATCTTGGTGCATCTCCATGTAAATGTTTTCCACATAAGTTTTTTCTAGGTCCCTCATTTTTTCACCAATGTCAAACATACTTCCTATCTTGTTACCAATTAAGGTAAGAAAACATTTCATCCATTTTTGAAGGAATTGAATGAATTTTAAGATAGTGTGGTATAAATTTTTTTTTCTCTCATGACCTTGTTAGAAAAACAGGATCTTGGAGCAATAACAATAAACAATAAACATGATACAAATATTAAAACAAATTACAAGAGAGACACCTATCTTGGACGACAAGATTAACTACTAAAATTAAATTTAATTACTGAAAGAAAACTACTTGTGTGTATGGTGTCGCGATGTCCTCTGCAGCTGCCATGGCTCCATCTAGGTTGAAGGAACCAGCGTCCTCCCACCCGTGTGTTGGAAACTCAGGATTGAATAGTTGTACATTAAAAAAATCAAGTCATCAACATCTGATTCTAAGTTAAATTTATTAGAAATTATGACATTAAATAAAACAATTGCTAACCTGGTGTAGGTAGCTCTCTGTGCCATGCCCCTGCGTGGGAACCTGGCATGGATGCCCACAATGAGAAAAATGATGTGGCACTAGTCTCATCGAGCTAGATGGATCCACCTGGCTACCCCCTGTATTTTCTCTCCCTCGCCCACCACCCGTAGACCGTGCAGAAGTGTGTCTCTCGGGGGGGTCCTGCTCACTCTACAAGGACATAGCCACAAATGTGGTATGCCTGAGAAGGTGCCATGTGGCATGTCTGACGGACTCATGGATCTCATCTAGCTCTCTACCTAACCCAGGGGGTTGAGGAGGCGAGTTTGGCTCTCGCCTAGGTGCAGCAGGTCATCTGAGTGGATTCTGGTGGGTGTGAGGTCGATCTTGGGCTGAGCCAAAGTCGACACCCTGGAACTCGGTGATGTCAAAGTAGTTCACATGGAACCCTAACACAAACTCATCCCACAGTTTCTTGAGAAAATACTGTGGGACCTCGACATTGTTGCATGGAGGCTTGTAGAAAACCATGAACCATCTCTTCCTCCAGTTTTCTCTCCATGGATGGTAATTACACCAGTCCATGCAAACTCACCTCTTTCTCACATCTGGAGGCTATCCTGTTCTAGGATCTGTAAATTTGCTCCACAGTTGGGATTTTGTGATATTCAGGTTTTTTATATCCTCTTTGGATATACCAGTGCTATAATGCTCTCTCATCCGAGCCCTATATTCGCTCAAATTGGTTATCTCATTGTGGGCAATGTTTTGTATTGATGTGGCGAGGGAAACTCGAGAGGGTTCCCTCGTGTTCTTCAATTCATCACTCCAAATTCTTAATTGGTTTAAATCCCCGTGTAATTCATCTTTGGGGTTTTCTTCTTCGTTTAATTCAGGGTTTGGGTCCTCTGTTTGGTTTGTTTCATTCATTTCTTGGGATGGTTCATTGGTATTGGTCATTGTGGTTAGGTAATTTGTACCTGCAGTATCAAATTTTGCCCATTTTAATTGATTTTCAATTTTTTTTAATTTTGTATTTTATTTTAAAAACAATAAAAACAATGAAATAAACAAAAAAAATTGCATTCCTACTCTATTTACCTTACTCCAACGTCGTTTTAGGCAATTTGCACAAGTTCATTGGGCTCCTTGGGGGTCGATTTCGTCTCCTTGGGGGTCGTTGTCTCCTCCTTGCGCGCTCGCGGGTGGCTATAAAACAAAAAACAATGTCCATTGTTTTTTTTTAAACATAGGGACACGCGTGCGTCCCTATTTGCGATCACGCCCAACACTTGCGTGCGCGCTCTTATTTCCCACGCTGGCAATCTAGCGTGGAGGTTTGCCACTGCGGAATCGGGAGTGCGTGCATGCAACTAAGAGGTGCGTGTGTGTTGTCGATTAGGCCCACTTGCGTGCTCCCATTGCATTATATTTGGGTAGCAGGTTCTTGGGGGCGCCCTCTTATGTTTCAGGAAATAAATGATGTGTCTTTAACTTCTTTTGGTTTTCTGTGATAGATAGTTGGTTGTTATCTTGTAGGCCTTTTAGTACTAGGATGATGTTTAAAAACTTTAAGTTATTCATAATGTTTCGAGCCAGGATGTTTTCCCTTTGTTGGTAGGGTCTTTTTTGTTTAAAACTTGAAAAAATTGACAGTATCTTTGCATGGTTGGGTTGGTGGTTTCACTTTCTCAGACCACCTTGAAGTCAGAACTAGAACATCTCTGTAAATTTTGTTTCTTTTTTGGTGTTATAATATACTTCTTGTGAAGCCTTACAAAAAAAGAAATTTCTTTCAATATTTAATAATTTACAATAAACATTTAACCATTGTAAATTTATGGATAATTTTTTAATTTATATTTTATTAATTATTACATAATTAATATATTTAACAATTTAAAAAAAATAAGGAAAACTTTAACACTATTATCTTTAAACATAAATTCAATAAATAAAATTGATTTTTTTTATCTTTTTTAACTAAGGACCACAGGTAAGTTTGGGGGATTTGAATATGAGACCTTTTATTTACAACCATTTACAACATTTCAACTTTACCATTTACTCTACCCCATAAACAAAACAAAAATAAATATTTAATAACATGAATAAAATCTAATTTAATTTGAAAATAAATATTTAACAACATGAATAAAATTCAAATTAACTTAAAAGATGACATCAATACTCCCCATTATAAAAAAAAATGAAGTATGTGAGAGTACAACTAGGTTTTTATTTTGTTTTCAATTTTTTTTTATGTTTGAATTTGTTATGCTTATTATGCTTATGACGAGGAAATTTTAGTTTAAAATTTAGAGTAAAAAAATATTTAAAAAACCCTCACAACGAGTGTCCCTCCCGTATGAGCATATTTCTTATTGTTTACATGAATGAACAACTTCCCTCTACCATGGAAAAAAGCTTCCAAAGCATGCAAGGAAATAAGTGTTGGTAGGTTGGATTTAATTATGGTAGTTCATAGCACATATTTGCTCTCCCATGGGGTGTACATATGCTTGGATTTCTCTTGAGTCGATGGTTTCGACTTTAGTTGTGGGAGTTCGTCTCTCTACTACTTCGAGAGGTACTCTAGTTCATAGCATATGTTTGGGGAACCATTATGACGAGGTTTGTTAATTTTACTTTTGGTTAATAGGTTAGGAGATGAAGGCATAATATGGTTGGGAATCTACTCTGATATTTGCATATGTTTGGTTGGCTTTCTCTTTGGTCTTTATAATATGTTATCTGTGCTATTCTTCGGTTCCAAATGGTGCCTATGAAGTAGAAAACAACAGAACATAGAGCAGGTAATGGTCTCAAATGCTCAGAGTTATAGAAAAATAAAGGAAGATAAAGGTAGCCTTCAGTGGAATGGTTAAGCCTATTAGAGGAAATATGGATGAAAAATGGTTCTTTCTTATCAAACCTACATTATTATATATAATTCAAACCTATTTATGAGGAAAAAGTTCGTTGTAGTAACTTCACCCAAAATAATGAAAGAAAATTGAATACACAGTTTCATATTAGAATTTATTGCACCCAACTTTTCATGGTGTATAGTATTATTATAATATATTAATTATAATATAATATAATTATATATTTTTTATTGTGTAAGTCTGCACTATATTAACCAGTCAAAACAAAAAAAAGTACAGAATGAAGCATCCTAGACAGTTGATTGGGGTGGTCTAAACTTACCACCCCAGTCCGTCAAAAATAGAAAACCCATCTGTTTTTGCAAAAGAAGGCACAATAACCCATTCAACAGATGGGGGCCTGATGCAAAATTAACACAGCATAAAAGTTCAACAGTAATTATAAAAAAATGCACAATAACCCATTCATAAGATGTGAGCCTGAAACAAAGTAGTCAGAGCAAATATGTTCATACGAAAGCATAGAACCAATAACATGAAAATACTAGATATAAACAAAACTATCAGCATACTGAAAATACTATAAGAACCTAGCAAACTGCAGAGATTCACTAGGTCGTAGCTACAGGGTTTGGAGTCTCCTGGTTTTCTTCAAGGATCGGGAAAGCATCGTAGAAATCTTCATCAGTTGAAGCTTCACTTGGCTTGACAGGAAGAGGAGCAGTTTTGAAAACTGAAACTTCAAGATCACGTACTTGTTTGTGTTGTAGCTGAGTGATTGTAGTAGGGAATGGTGCAAATGATGAATGAGGCGTAGCGGGAATCGAGCCCATGTTCACTGACCCCGTTGGAACCATTAAGATGCTACCACTTCCTCCTTCTCCCGATGTACAGAGTCCCAAGGCTAATCTCTTCCATGCAGCTATCACATCCATGTGATTGAGTATAGTCTCTAATTCCAGAAGCTTGGTTTTGGCTTGTAAGAATAAAATTCTTGTGTAATTCTAGGTCCGCACCATCTCCTCCATAAGTGATCCCATCATATTATTTACGATCCAGTAGTGGCTCAATCTCCCTCCTCTGATTCCTTTGGCTAGGTTTTCATTGACCAACCTAGTTTCCCATTCATCTATCAAATTACACATCAGAATAGAAACCCCACTGGTAGACCCATCTTGTTGTAACAGATGCGCTCCCCATTGAGATCGACCACGGCCACTGCTGGCTTGGCGGGGCGTTCCACGCTGCCGAGACATAATGAAATGGGGATGATGATGAGTCTCAAATCCAAGACAGACAGTGGTAGGAAGGACTGATCGCTCAGCAGAATCAGGGATGAAGCAAGATTGTGCACAATACGAACCCGACGTGCTCAAGTTGAACCAATAGTGAGGAATAAAAGAAAATGACAGAGATCTTACCATAGGAGGAAACCACAAGACTGAGGTCATCAGCTTCATAACCCAGGTGATATCGGGAGAAAACTTGGCAGCCATTAATGGTGATTTAAGAGGGTGGTTCCCCTTCCAGGTCCCAACGGAGCTTAACCTCATGTCAACCAACAAACAATATGACCATAGGGTCGTTTCCATACACAAGTTATAAATGTTGATGGCCGCCAACCTTGCAAATAGTTATAGACTGAGCCTTGTTGTTTCTGTACACTAAATACTACGTTGGAGGGTGGGATGAGTGACGAGGGTGGAGTGACGTTTCTTCCTTCATGTCTTTCCCGTGCCTGAGGCTAGTTTCTCCTATGTGACGCTTTTCATCCTTATCGGGGGTAGCCGATACCGTGGGGGTCCGAAGGTCAAATGTTGATATGACTGCAGGGTTAGCTCCAGTGATAGCATATAAATGTTGATGGCCGCCGACCTTGCCTATTGTAAAAACCAGATCCACGTCATCAATGTTCAATGAATGCGTCATTGGTGGAGGTGAAGCGTGTTGAATGCTTGGTGGTGTTCCTTCCACCATAGCATTGTCGCTCCCAGTTCCACCACTGCCGGCGCGATGCTTGTCACCTGCATTCGGGGTAGAGGAGTCCTTGGAGGCCAAAGTTTTACACTTTTGGACTAAACTAGAGTTGTTAAATCGGCTAAGCCCCCCCTTCTTCATTAGTAAGGGTTGAAGGACTCCTTCATTAGCTAGGAAATCTACCACAGAGTTGGTTGAGCATTTCACATGGTGTAAAGAAATGGCCCGATTGTGCAAGAGAAGGGAACTGAGATGCGAGAGACTATTCTCTAGACGCCAACTAAGCGATATTTTATAGATCTGAGAACCATGCATTAATTTGGACGCCAGTAAGAGGATGATCTGAGAGCCCCCCTACGCAATGAGTGGAATTGTTTTTTCCTTAACAACAATTTCAATAGCTCCAATGAGACCTTCAAGTTCAACTGTATTATTACTATTATGGCCAATATTTCCATGATAAATGAGAAGAATCTCTCCTTTGTGGTTCTAGATGACACCCCCAAACCTGGAATTGCCAGGGTTTCCTTTGGATGCCCATCAAAGTTGAGTTTTAAGACTCCCTTGGTGGGGGGGTCCAAAGGATAGGACGAGAAATAATGACCCTTGAAGACCCGAAGAACCCAGTGGGGGGGGATAGATTAAAATTCCATTTGTCCAGCAGTCACAACTCAAGGGGAGAGAGAGAAAATTCGATTTAATTCCACAGTCTAGATGAGAGAGTTTCCTAAAGGTTTTTGGTGATAATGCACTAGACTACCTCCAGTGTGGTCTTTTTGTTCAAAAAAATATGAAGATTCCTTTCTTTCCAGATATTCCAAGCAATTAATCCAGGTATGAGTTCCTAGAGAAAATTGAGAATAGAACTTTGAAAGGGGTTGGCATCCCATTGTTGAAGAGTTTCAATAATGCTACCTTTTACTCTCCTAGAGCGGCGCATATTCTCTGCGGCCTTATCCCATTACACACTTGCAAAGGAGCAAGAATTTAGAAGGCGATCAATGGATTCATAGTGCATATTGCATAAAACACACCATGAAGGTCTAGAGAAACCTCGTTTGAGAAGATTGTCACATGTAAGAATACGTCTGTGGGATAGAAACCAGAGAAATGTAGATATTTTGGTCTAGAGATTTGGATTCCAAATTTTCCTCCAATTTGTGAAAGGAGGCTCCCTCAGATGAATAGTGGAGAGAGAATACATTTCCTTCACCATGTAAGTGCCAGAGGTTTTCTAACCCCATCTAAGGATGTCAGGGCCATGCTTAATACGAATCCGTCGTTATTGAATTTCCTACCAGATGGACTCCAAATGTTCGGACTCAAGGTGATGTCTCCATCTAATAGGATTTTTCCATTGTCGAAAAGGAGAAGAGGTGTCATCAGTCCAAATATATTTCACAAGCGTATTAAGACTTCTCTGTAAATATAATTGGATGTCTTGTTGAGTAAATATACTGTTGAAACTAGGGAGTTGTTTCCAGGCGTCATGCCAAAAGAGGGCATTGGTTCCATCCTGAATTTCCCAAAAGCTATGTTGTTGTATAAGATCTCACTGGGTATTGGCCGCTTTCCAAATTGAGGAACTTGGTCAAATATTATGAGAGTAGCATGGGTGCAGTCTTGATAGTACTTATAGTTCCAAATTTGGGCCCAGGAAAAATGATTTTTTGTTATCCATTTCCACCAGATCTTGTCCAATTAAACCTGGTTATTGATTTCAGGATCTCTGATCCCAAGCCCTCCTTCAACATGTGGGAGGAAAACCTATTTCTAGCTAACAAGTGACCATGTTTTTCTGTTCTTATTACAACTCCAAAGAAAGTTCTTTTGGATTTTTTTGATGTGCTTGAGTACCCACTTAGGAGCAACAAGTACCGAGAAAAGATAAAGAGGCATGGATTACAGGATGAATTTGAGAAGAACTAGACGGCTTGGCAGATTAAGGGAATAAAAGGTCCAGGAGGTTATGCGAGCTTCAAGTTTATCAAAAATTTCTTGCCAAGAAGTCTGCTTGATTTCCGAATCAAAGAGCGGGGCTCCAAGATATTTCGAAGGAAAAGGTGCCACAATAAATTTGAGAATTCAAGAAATATTGCATTGGCTGGTAATACTGGTGTTATAGAAGAATAAGTGTGACTTAGCCAGATTAATAGTTGTTCCCGAAGCTTTAGAGAAGGTGTCCCAAATGGAATTCAAGGTGCGTGCTTCCTGAAACCAAGGATGGCCAAAGAGGAGATTGTCGTCCACAAATTGTTGATAATCATTGGGGGTGGCTCCATGAATGAAGAGACCCCGTAAAGAATTGGAGGATAAGGCTTCTTTAAGAAATATTCCCAAACCTTTAGACATTAGAATGAAGAGGAAGGGGGAGAGTGGGTCTCCTTATCTAAGATCATGAGAGGGGGTGAAAGTGGAGGAGGGCATACCGTTGATAAGAATAAAGTGAAAAGTAGAATATATTAAAACCATAATCCAGCTAGTCCATGTTCGATAGAAGCCAAAAGAAAGGAGATTTATTTCAATGAATTCCCAACTCATTTTTTCAAAAGCTTTGGAGAAGTCCAACTTGAAGCATACCTGGAGTTTTGGAATGTTTCAAGGAATGAGTGATTTCATGTGCTAGAATGATACCATGCAGGATCTGATGACTCTCCACATAGCCAAATTTCTCATGGGAGATGAATAAGGGAACAGAGGTTTTAGACTATTGGATACAACTTTAGATATTATTTTATAAGTGACATTACATAGAGAGATCAGATGGAACTTACCAGAATGATGAGCTCCAGACTCCTTGGGAATGAGAGTTAGTTGAGTAGCATTGAGGGTGGGGAGAACCCACTGTTTCTTCCTTGACTCTTCTACAATATTAAAAACCTCATTTTTTAGAAAATCCCAACAGTGATTGAAGAAATTAATGGTGAAGCCATCCGGACCCAGGGCTTTCCCTTCCGCCATTTGTTTTACAGCTGCCTCCACTTCCTACATAAAGATTGGTTTCATGAGAGAGGCATTGTTCTCCTCAGTGATTAAGGAGGGGACATGCATTAGAATTTGTCGAATAGCTTCATATTTTGAAACATTAGGTTTATTAAGCATGATTTTGTAGAACCACAGAAGCTCTTTTTCTAAATCCGTATGTTCTTCCAAAATGGTGTCATCCTCATTTTTGAGCCTTATGATATTGTTGCTCATTCTGTGTTGGATAGTGGAATGATGGAAGAAGGTAGTATTTCTTTCCCCCTCTTTAAGCCAATCAAATATGGACTTCTGTTTCCAAAAAAATTCTTCCTATTCATAGCGTTGTTTAAGGCAGTCAGCAAATCATTTTCTTTGATTTTGATTTTAGCAGTGTACCCACTGTGCATGATGATGTGTTGCATTGTTTCTCGCTCATTCTATATGACTTCTTTTTCCTTGAAAATGTTACCAAAAGTGCATTGATTCCATTTACGAAGGTTAGATCGAAGAATCCAAATCTTATGATGCAAGATGGCCATTTTGGATCATCCTGTGAGTTGTATATTGGTCCACTGTTATTCCATGGTACTATTGAAGGAATCATGCTTTAGCTAGAATTTTTCAAAATGAAAAGGATGATAGAAGGATGTACCTAGACTATTCTAGGAGAGGGAGATGGGACAGTTATCAGAACCTGCAGTTGGAAGGACGACCAAGACCAAGACCCCACCAAGATTTAGGGTATTATTTGAGACAAGGAAGTGGTCAATTCATTTGGAAATGTGCTGCATGCCTCCTCTTTTGTTGTTCCAGGTAAATAAGCCAGAGGTCGGGAGGAGATCGATAAGGGATTTGTTGGCCACAAAGTCTTGGAAGGCTTGATCTATCGTAGAGAGTGACCACATCCCCCCTTTATTTTCATCAAGATTGAGGATCATATTGAAGTCCCTTCCAATAATAATGGGGGATTCAGAGTGATACTGAACAAACCAGTCAAGATATTAGATAAGCTAAAATATTGAGACTAGGGGGTTGAGGCCCATAAGCATTGATGAGATGTCCTTTAATAGTAGTGCCAAGTATATGAAAGATAACATATAGGGAATGGGATGTAGATGCAAAGTGACTGAGAGATACTTGCAAAGGATTCCAAATGATGGCAATACTGCATGAGGATCCTTTGGAATCAATGGAAATGCTCTAATTTCCTTTGGTGAAGAGAATCACAAGAACTTCAGTAGAACATTTGGTTTCTTGGAGGAAGAGGACAGAAGGTTTATCCCACATAATTTTTCTTTAAGCATTCTATTATTGGAGGTATCGTTGAGGCTATGGACGTTCCAGGAGATGAGATTCATGGGATACCTTGGGAGGCAAAGGAGAATAATTTTGTTAGCTGAGCATACTGGCCTGACTCAATAAGCGCATTGCCAAGTCTGTTTAATTGTTGTAGGTCAATTTTGGGTCCTCTTTTCTTGTTGTCCTTGGGGATTTTTTGTTTATCCTTTGGCGGTGGGTGATACACCCCTATTTTATTCTAAGCTTTGGCTTTGACAAGAGCTTCCTAAAAAAGTTGGATTTGCCGAGCAGGAATGGAATCAAAGGATTTTCGAGTGCAAGCGTCCTCCATACGTCCGAGATCTAGCTCACCCATATCTTGATCCTTTAAATATTCATCCATAAATTCTCATGATCGAGCTTCTGTTGGTAATTCTAGAGGAGCCGTGATAGCATATGCACAAGATTAGTTTCTATATCCATAGGATCCGAATTGGTTGGAAGATCTTCTGATCTCATTATTTTCTCAGACGTTTGCTCAGGCGTGGGATCTAGAATCTTGGATTTGTTGATGGGGATATCCATATGCAACTCCTTAGATGAAGTTTCACCTTGACTATTTAGGACATCGAAGTTGTTACTAGTGGTGGGTAGATTTTCTTGAAATTTTTTTGTCACAGCTTTTATGTGGCGACGCTTTTTTTCCCCAATTTCTTGAATCCCTATGCGTCATGCTCGACATTCTTTGAATTTTCTAGACTGGTTCTGTTGAGCAGACAATATCTGAAGGGCTGTCCATGCTCATGGAATTTACGACATCGAAATGGAACATGTTCATAGTCAAGAGGCTAGATCCAGTTCGAGTCTTCGTGAGATAGGTAGAATGCGTCTGGGAGAGCCTTTGCAATGTGCATATACACGTAGATCATGGCATAGGAAGTGAATTTATTCATTTTAGAACTTGAATTTGATTGGTACAAGCATATTAAGGTATTGTTAATGCATTGGTAAGGGTACAACATTCTAGGCTTAACAATATATAACAAATAAGTACTTTATCAGTCACAAAATGCAAATTGCAGTGCATCATCATGCTATGTAAATCCAGATGTATTCTTCTTTTGATAATGTAATCTAATAATAATAACTTGATATGCAAAAATGTAAAACTAGAAATGTAACAATTTAAAATTATTTAAAAAAATAGATAACAAATATAAATCAAATTAAAGAAAATCTAAAATTTTAAATTAGTTTTAAAAATAGATAATAAATATTAATAAATTAAAGAAAATCTAATTTTTTTAAAAGAGAAAGAAGATGAAGTAGCAAAAGAAAAAGTCATAGTCATGTCAACGTGCATACCCAACATCAACAAATCTCTGTTTAACTGAGAGTAGGATAACTGTAGTCCAATAATATGTTTATGTTTTTATGGATTCCATCATTACTTTCAAATAGCAAATTTTGTGAAATTAATTTTAGGGTTTCGCTTTGGGAAAAAATTACTTTATAAAATTAATTTCACATATTTTTGAAAGCATGGAATTTTTTTTTTTCTAGTGATCCCACCTTGCCTCTCACCTCACAAATCTGTGTTTAGCATTGTGCTCACCCAAGATAATGATCTTCAGAGAACAATTTAAGCTTCCCATTATTTCACAGAGTGTTGTACATTAACAATTTTTAACTAAATGAATACTTTCATTAATTCTTGAAATAATAAAGATGCTACCAAATGTTGAAAAGTGTAATCTCACCCATAGTTAGTTAGTGAGCTAGGTCATGAGTTAGGTCAAGCTACTATTGTCATTTGTATTCCCTATTTAAATAACTCTTAATAATGAGAAGGCATCTAATCTATCCATTGTGCTTCTATGGCTTCATTCTATTCTTTCACATGGTATCAGAGCTTACGGCCTGATTCGTACATTGTAGGGGTAAGCCTTTTCACAGAGTGGAAAGCACTCTCACTCAGAAACCATTTGGAAGCATCTTGCCTACGGGGCTTGCCTACAGAGCTACGACACTCTATTTTTATTTTTCAGATTTGATTTTTGTTATTTATTTATTTATTATCTTTTGCCCTAACCCTAAAAAAAACGTGGAGGATTTTGTTTTTTTTTCTCCTAGATCTAACCTTGCTCCCGATCTACGATTTCTTTTTTTCTTGGAGGAGGGAGCTCTATCATTGGGATCTCCCACAAATCTCTATTCTAGGCTCACCAGATCACTCACTAATATCTTGGATGGATCTCCATTGCAGGCTCATCTCTAGATCTGCCTTCAATGGAGGCTAAAAAAAACATGGAGATAGAAGAGGCAGAGCATTGCCCATAAAACCTATCGTGTGTTTGGAATAGCCACCTTTTCCATAGCTGATCTCTTGATTTCAAATCAAGAGGATTTGTTGTACCCCTGTGGGAGAAAAGCACCAGCTTCCTTGCATACTGCGTATTGGTGAAGAAAGTGCCCCACCCAATATATTTAGATAAAAAAAATTGTTTTGTAAGTGACTGCCACAGGCGTTACCTAAAGAGCGATGCCACCTCTTCTTGTGAAGAAGAGAAAAGCGGTGCCACTACTTTGCTAA
This sequence comes from Pseudotsuga menziesii, assembly GCA_001517045.1. NCBI lineage: Eukaryota > Viridiplantae > Streptophyta > Pinopsida > Pinales > Pinaceae > Pseudotsuga > Pseudotsuga menziesii. The sequence continues at coordinate 7,361 of LPNX010000789.1, read as the reverse complement.
TATTTGGCATAAGCGATGAACAACTGATACTCAAAGCGATTTCTGGCACCGCGCCCCCCCATTGCACATTGCCTTTGCACCAGGAGCGGTGCTGTTTTTTTTTATTATTAAAAAAGAAGAGCTAAGCAAGGGATTTTTTTTTATTAAAAAAAAGGGATTTTTATTTAAAAAAAGAAAAAGAAAAGCAAGGGAATATATATATATATATATATATTAGTCATATCCGATGGCTAATATGAGCTCTTTCAAGCCGATCTCCGGACTTGTTCTGAACGGATCTAACTATGAATTTTGGTCTATCAAAATGAATACATTTATGCAACTCAACAAATGTTGGGATATGGTTGAAACCAAGTTCAAAGAACCTGAAGCGGCTGCTCTGGCCGTAATGAATAATGGCCAGAAGAATGCTCTCGAAGCTCGTCGAGACCGAGATCTCACAGCCACATGGATGATCCAAACTTGCATTGAGGAGTCCATTTTCCCACGGATCGCAGGTGCTACCTACACACATCAAGCTTGGAATCTGCTTTCCTGGGCCTACAAGGGAACCGATCACGTTAAAATGATAAGATTGCAAACCCTACGCCTTCAATTTGAAAGTTTGAAGATGAAAGAGTCAGAAACTGTGGATCAGTTCATGACTAGGGTTCTGGGTATTGTGACCCAATTCAAAACCTATGGTGAACTGCGAGAACAAAAAATCATTGTTCAAAAGATTCTTCGGTGTCTCACCAAGAAGTTTGCTATGGCCGTAACTGCCATAGAAGAAGCAAAAGATCTGTCTAAGTTCACCCTAGAAGAGTTGACTGGATCTCTTCTATCTCATGAAGTGTGATTCACTAGAGAAGAAGAATCGTTGACCAATGCATTCAACACCCAGGATTCCGTCAATAGAGGTCGATACAGAGGAGGACGAGGTAGAGGAAGAAGAGGCCTATGGTATTGATCTACAGAATACAGAACCATTCACATTCATGAACACTCAGAGCATTAAAAAAACTCTCACAACTCTCAAGTTCAGAGGGGAAGAGGCAAGAGATGGACCAATAAGTCCAATGTTCAGTGTAACTACAACAAGAAGTATGGGCACTATGAATGAGAATGCAGAAAGAAGCAAGTGGACCAGAAAAATACCAGAGCCAATGTCTCCAAAGAATAAGAAGGCTCATCAGAGGTGATGTTTTTGTCTTATCAAGCAATTGAAGAACACTGCAGCTCAGATCTATGGCTACTAGATAGCAGTTGCAGCAATCACATGATAGATAACAAGTCACTATTCTCTAGTATGGATTCCTCTGTTGTCATGAATATCAAGCTAAGAGATGACTCTCTGGTTGTAGCAAAAGGAAAAGGTATTATTCCTATAGTTACTAAGCAAAATGAAAAAATGTCCATTCATGAGGTGTTTTATGTACCTCATTTGACTGTAAATTTGATCAGTATAGGTCAATTACTTCAGAATAAGTATGATGTTAGGTTTCATGATACATACTGTGCTATCTATGATAAATCTCCCAGTAAGAGACTCATATCCAAAGTTGAAATGACCAAGAATAGAATCTATCCTCTTAGTCTTAGTAGTGCCAACCTTCCACATCCTGTAGGTCATATAGTTTACAGTCAAGATGAATCCTGGTTATGGCACTGTAGATTTGGTCATCTTCCTTCAAGAGTCTCAATCTCACAAACAATCAATGGTCAAAGGATTATCGGTTATTCATAAACAATCCAACACCTGTGAGGATTGTATCACTGGTAAACATCATAGGGATAGTTTCCCCACTTCCACATCTCGAGCCAAAGAGCAACTTGAGTTAGTTCATACAGACCTCTGTGGACCCATGCAAACCCAATCCATAGGAGGCAGTTTTTATTTTTTGACCTTTATTGATGATTTTAGCAGAAAAACATGGATTTATTTTCTCAGGCACAAATCAGAGACCTTCTCCAAGTTTAAAAGAGTTCAAGGCTCTCACTAAGAAGTAGTTTGGAAAGTCCATTAAAATGCTCAGGTCATATGGTGGAGGTGAATATGATTCACATGAGTTTTCAGACTTTTGTAAGCAGCATGGCATCCAGAGACAGTTCACCACCAGATACACTCCACAACAGAATGGAGTTGCTGAACGGAAGAACCGGACCATCATGAACATGGCCCGTAGCATGCTGCCACACAAGAAGCTGTCAAATGAGTATTGGGATGAAGCTGTTGGATGCTCAGTCTACTTGCTCAACAGATCACCCACAGTGACTGTCCAAGACAAGATTCCTGAAGAAGCATGGAGTGGCACTAAGACTAGTGTCTCACATCTCAGAATCTTTGGTTCTGTTGCCTTTGTGCATATACCTGATGAAATCAGAATAAAGTTACACAAGAAAAGTGAGTGTTGCATTTTCACTGGTTATAGTGAACAACATAAGGCATACAAGCTATATAATCTTGTCACCAGGAAGCTTATGGTGAGCAGAGATGTAAAGTTCATTGAAGACAAATGATGGAGTGATCCTTTAGACATACAACATGAAGAGCACTCGTATTGGCCATATCTACCTATCAGAATTCCAATATTGGAAGTACAGTAGCAAGAAGATGCAACAAATGGTCCATACAGCAGCAAGAAGATGCAACAAATGGTCCACCACATAACCATAAAACCAAAAGATTGAGAGAGTTATATGAATAGACTCCAATTGTTGACGAGCAACTTTAGTTTGCTCTCTTCTCCTATCAGCCCACATCTTTTAATGAAGTAGTGAAGGATGCACAGTGGGTAAAAGCCATGGATGAAGAGATTGATGCAATAGAGAAAAATTAGACTTGGGATCTTGTTGAAATCCCTACAGACAAAACCAATATTAGAGTCAAAGGGGTCTATAAGACCAAATTGAATGAAAAAGGAGAACTTGAAAAGCATAAGGCAAGGTTGGTTGCCAAAGGTTATGCACATAAGTATGCTATAGATTATGATGAAACCTTTGCTTCTGTAGCAAGGATGGATACCGTTAGAGCTGTACTTGCCATTGCAACACAAAATCAATGGCATGTGTATCAAATGGATGTGAAATATGCCTTTCTTAATGGCATTCTTGAAGAAGAAGTTTATGTAGACCAATCACCTAGTTATATTGTCAAGGGTCATGAAGACAAAGTGTATAAGTTGAAAAAGGCCTTGTATGGTATAAAACAAGCTCCATGAGCTTGGTACAGTAGGATTGACTCCTACCTCATCAAAAATAGTTTTAGCAGAAGCAGAATATGTAGTAGCCACCATAGCATCTTTCCATGCAGTTTGGATAAGAAGACTGTTAAAGGATATGGGACACGCTGCAAAAGATCCCATTTCTATTTTCTGTGATAATAACTCTGCAATAAAATTGTCTAAACATAATGTATTTCATAGAAAAAGCAAACACATTGACACTTTCTATCATTTCATTCATGAGTTAGTCAATGATGGAAAAATTTCTTTACTGTTTTGTGGCTCTAAGGAGTAGTAAGCTGACATGTTGACCAAACCATTGGGAACATCTGCATTTGTATATCAGAGAGAGCACTTAGGAATAGACAGTGTTGATGATGTACTACTAGTTGAGATTAAGGGGGTGTGTTGAAGAGTGTAATCTCACCCGTAGTTAGTTAGTGAGTTAGGTTAAGCTACTATTGTCATTTGTATTTCCTATTTAAACAACTCTTAATAATGAGAAGGCATCTAATCTTCCCATTGAGCTTCTTCGGCTTCATTCTATTCTTTCACACCAAATTCATGATCTATGAAATAATAATAATATCTTGGAATTGATGCTTCAAAAAACATATAATGAAAAAGCCTTTATTTATTTTAGATTGGACGTACATACATCAATTTTGGTTAAAGGAGTTCAATGTCCCACTAAATCTTTGATGTTCTCAGTGGTTGGAGTGATAGATGGATTCATAAAGCATGAAGTGGAAAAGTAACAATCCGAATAAAGCTAATTATTACCGGTAGAAAGACAATGACAGTCGCAAAAATAATGTGAGGACCAAACCACGAGAACCACCAATATTTCTCAAGAGTAGAAAGAAACATCTCTGCAATGGAATTATCCCGAAAAGAAGAAAATGTTTAAGTTGGAGAAACCGAAGTCGAAGAAACTTTTGCAATTGGTGAAACATGATGCATAGCCAACATCAAAATACAACAATAACACATTTCCTTCCAGCTGTAACGCCTCACCATTTTAATGAAGCTCTATCTTTCTCTTCCTCTGGCTGCTTGTTAAGATGGATTGCAGATCCGAAATGTCTATTGCAATTTATTTAACACAGTCCAAACAAGATTAACACAAACAGTCCTATCAAATCCAAGCACTCAGATTTTAGGCCCTGTAATTGTGAGTTTAGAGACACATACAAAAACCATGCAGACACGTAGTAGAAAACCTTGCAGACACATAGAAAACCTTGCAGACACATGGTAGAATGAGAACATATTCACTAATATTTATATATAAGGTTGTGCTAAAATTTAGTTTTACTCATAGTTAGTAACATCAAAAATAGGATCTACACAATCAGTATAGTCCAACATAACATGTTAGTGTGCCCACATTGCATTTTATAACTACCTTGTTGGCATTTCGAGGTGATTTCTTGGCGGTTACTGGCAGTGAATTGTCCAAGCATGCCATTGACATGCAGCTTCTCCATAGAAGGTTACTGGTAGTGAATTGTCCGAGTATGCCATTGACATGCGGTCCATGGATGACAGGTAGCTTCGAACTATTTGTTTTATTGTTTACACACATTGCCACATTGGAAATAACTCTCGAACTATTTGTTTTATTGTTCACACAGTTAGCATCAATTATGTGAGGAAGGTGAATGGTTGCTTAACTACAAAGATAGAGAAGTTAATAGATGCAATTGATGCTTGAGATGACCATTAAGAAGACAATTTATAGGTTGAAGAGGAAATGGAAGAGGTTGTCTAACAAAGATGCTAGCGTAGGTGAATCGAGTTTGTAGTTGTAGAGACACAACATAGAAAAGATGAACATTACTTAAGCAATCCATGCACCATAGAGGATTAATACTATCCAAATGAGGCATGGTTAAGAGGGTGGTATTGTTTTTTAGCCTAGCTATGGTGTGGTGCTCATGGAGTTGTGGGTCTCTGTAGGTGCAACCTCGGCATGGGGACTGTTTTCCACATGAAGTCCTTTTTTTTCTTCATGTGTATGATGTCTCTATAGGACTGGTCTACTCATTCATACACAATGTCATGGATAATCACATGCATTCCAACATGTACATTCTATGTAAAATTTTTGACCTACAAAGGGTCCAATGGTGAATTTCCCACATCAATAGCCTCATGATTCCTCAATAGAGTCCTAGGCAACCAAAAATACAGAGTTACCAATAAAAGTGGGTAATCAAGTGAAACCTATAGATAAGTTGGTAGCAGATAGAAACACTCAATACCAATTGATTCTTGATCTTACAAGGAGCTCCCACGCCTTCAACTCCCTCTAAGGGGTTTCCATAGGAATAGTTAAAGATGAGGAGATAGTTCATCAAATTCCAAGAGAAAATTAATTTGAAAACAAGAATATGGACTTCAACTTTCGGAAGTATCCCTCATTGGGTATGTTTTTTAAAATACAAGTTTTTTTTCCGTTTTTTTACTAAGAGGTAAACTCCTTATTAGATCAAATCCTTATTAGTGAAGGGGGCATGGGTAAACCCAAGGAATGGATACCCGGTCAACATTCCCCCACCCCACTGTTATTACCAATGTAACATCCCCTGTTATCATCAATATAACATCGTAGGCTTCTCAAAAATACAAGTTTCTTATGCAATGCAAAGTTATATTAAATTGTTAGGTCTATTTGTTAGGATATATATTATTATGATCTTTAGTTATGTTGAAAGGACTATAAAAATATCCCAATAAATATGTAATTTTTTAAAACTTTGAGGTTTCTTGAATCCGAATACTTTGTATAAAGCAGCCATAACTTTCTTTTAATACCTAATAACAAAATAAAAAGAAAAGCAATAAAATAACGATAAAAAAAAAGCAATAAAATAACGGGTATCCATAAATTTGAGTAATAGAGAAAGACATATTAAATAAATCTAAACCTATAGAAAAGCACTAAAATAAGAGGGGTACCTATAAATTTGAGTAATGGAGAAAGACATCTTAAATAAATTTAATAGTTAAAAAAACTACCAGTAACAAATAAAAAGAAAAGCAATAATATAAGAGGGGTATCCATAAATTTAAGTAATAGAGAGAGACATATTAAGTAATTCTAAACCTAATGAAAAGTAGTAAAATAAGAGGGGTACCTATAAATTTGAGTAATCTAGGAAGACATTTTAAATAAATCTAAACTTATATAAGTAATGGTATTGATAAATTATAAGAATTAATTATAAAAAGGAAAAACAACACATGTTAAAGCACATAAAATCAACTTAAATTCTAATAAACATATTGCGGTTAATTAAATACAAAATAACCTCTTATAAAACTTCTACTATGAACGTTAAAAATTCAAGTATTAAAGGCTAATAATAAAAATTACTTAAAATTTTGAAAAGATGTAATGTATGTAATGTTATCTAAATACTATTCTAGAGTATATGGTTAGTAATAGAGCAAAACATGAATAAGTATATAAAACTTTTACTAAGAATGTTAAAAATTCAAGCATTAAAGACCAATGTGAAAAAAATTACTTAAAATTTTAGAAAGATGCAATATTATCTAAATATAATTCTAGAGTATATGGTTAGTCATGGAGCAAAACATGAATAAGTATATGTTCAATCTAGATAAATCTTAAACTGCATAAAATTACTAGTAGAACCTACCATTTTTTCTAGTCTTTGTTGAAGGCCAGGGTACTATTGTTTTTTATCGGCTTTGACTAAGCATTAGTCTAGGTTGACTTAAATACAATGTATCATTTTACCCAAAGTTTTAAACAAATTTTCTATTAATTAATATAAAAATCTATATTTTCTGCAAGCTCATTGGATTATATTTTGAAGTGTTATTGTCATAGCCACATAGTGGGTATTGGGAATGGGTCCCTCTCCTCTTGTTCTTGGATGAGCGTCTCGCAATGACAATGAACCCAATTCTGTTGAATAATGAACAGGCGCGGTCAGATCGCGACTGTGGGCGAACAAAACGCGGTCGGCGTACAAGAAAAAAGGCTGACAGCGGCGATCTGGTCGCGGGTTTAGGCTTTAAGGGCGCGGTCTGAGCGCAGCAAACAGGGCTGACAGCGGCGATATGGTCGCGGGTTTCGGCTTTAATGGCGCGGTCTGAGCGCAGCAAACAGGGCTGACAGCA
>LPNX010000777.1:0-11773 GCA_001517045.1 Pseudotsuga menziesii | reverse complement strand
CTTATAAATAGAAATAATGAAGGTCTTTTACAAATTCAAGAAATTTTGATCAATCTGAACAAATTTTAAAGGTTTTCAGTCTAAAATCATAATTTTAAACATTGATGAGTAAACTGATCTTATTCATTTATATTAATTACAATTGTTAATTACATATTTCTGTCTAAAGACTGGTTATATACATAAATTTTAACAATCTGAAATATTTGATTTTGACAGAAATTTGATTCATATACAATTTGCTAGTTTATATACATGAATACAAATTATTTACAAACAACAAGTAAGTATATACATTTTTAGACAGCAAAATATCAACAAAAATATTTTTTAAGAATCAGTCCATTCACAGGGAATGTCTCGGACTGTCCTTCAAGCGTTTGCAATCGAAAGGTAATTGGACCTATTTTTTCGGAAATAAAAAAGGGACCTAACCACAGTTTCTGAAACTTAGTATGATCACCCTTATCTTCATGAGCTTTATCCCATTTTAAGACTAGCTCTCCTACCTGAAATTCTCGATTAGAACTGAAAGCTTGGTCAAACCATGACTTTACAATCTGTTGGTCTTTGTGAAAGTGTTGTTTTGACTTCTCCCTGTCTTCTTCTAATTTTAACGATGCATTAATTCTTTTTTCAATTGCTGGGCATTCTTCTTCCTGGACAGACTGAGCTAACTGTAACGAAGGTAGGAACAAATTTGGTGGAAGAATAGCTTCCGTTCCATATACTAAGAAAAATGATGAGTTACCTATCGCAGCTTTAGGAGTTACTCTTTCTTCCCAAAGAGCATTGACCAATTCCATATGCCAATTCCGATGATGAGCTGAAACAGTTCTTTTAAGAATTTTCAATAAATTTTTGTTTGTTGATTCAGCTAGACCATTCCCATGAGGATGGTAATTAGCTGAATATCTGATTCTTATTCCTTTTTCTAATGCAAACTGAGTCAATTCAACTGATGAAAAATATGATGCATTATCGAAAACTAGAGAATCAGGAATACCAAATCTTGTTATAATAAAGAATTCTAAGAATAATATAACTTGATTAGTATTCACAACTTTTAACGGTGCAGCCTCAGCCCAACGAGTGAAATAATCAGTTGCAGTTATTATATACTTGTGTTGAATTGATGAGGGAGGGTTTATTGGACCTACTATATCGATACCCCACTGCTAAAAGGGTCTTTCAGCTGAAACAGGTTGTAAAGGGAAAGCAAATTTTTTTACCCTTCTTGCGGCAAGTTGGCACTCTTGACACTTTATGACGAAAGTATAAGAATCTCAAAACAAGGTAGGCCAATAATAACCAGCCCTAAGAATTTTATGAGCTGTAGTCTCTCCACCGAAATTACCTCCTGCAGGTCCAGAATGCAATTCTTTCAGAATTGTTTCTATTTCATCTTTATCTAAACATCGAAGGTATACTCCGTCTGAATTTTTCCGAAAGAGGATATTATCTATTAATAAGTATGGAGCAGACTTCAATCTGAGGGATCTTTTCTTTTTCGGGTCTAAGTAATCAGGGGCAGTCCCTGTTTCCAGAAGTACTCGTATGTCTATGTACCAGGAATATTGAGGTGGTGGATAAAAATAAATTTCTCTGGTAAGTAAATCTTCATCAATGACAATTTCAGTTTTATCATCAGGCAAATGAGCAGCTTTAGCAGCTAATTTACACAATCCTTGTCCTTTAATTATCGTTGATGGTTTGATTTCTAAGTCATATTCTTGAAGAGCTGTCATCCAAGGTGCCCTTTTTTCTCCTAAATCTTTTTGTACCAACAAATTTCTGACTGAAGAATAAGGGACAATTACTTTCGTTTTGGTTTTCAACAAGTAAGGACGAAAATGTTTTACAGCTTTAAAGACGACAAAAGATTGTTTATCCACTTCATGATAGTTGAGTTCAGCACCTTTGAAATTTGAACTCATGAACGAAATTGGGACTTCATTATTTTGTTGATTCAATTGAGTTAAAACTGCTGCATATGCAATATCAGAAGCAAAGGTGTATAATATAAAATATTTATTAAAATCTGGACTTAGAAGACTAGGAGCTTCTGAAATGGCTTCTAAATTGTTTTGAAAGGATTCTTTTTCCGTTTGTCCCCAATTAAACACATCATCTTTTTTAATCATTTTCTGTAAAGGACGAATGATCTCTGAAAAACTAGGAATGAATCTCCTAACAAAGTTAATTTTCCCTAAGAATGACTGCATTCCTTTCTTGCTGAAAGGAAAAGTAATCTTTGAAATAGCTTGTGTTCTTTTAGGATCAATCATGATTCCGTGTTTCGAGACTACACATCCTAACAAGATACCTTCTGAAACAACAAATATTGTTTTTTTAGGATTTAAAGATATTCCGAATTTTCTACATCATTCAAATACTTTTCTCAAATGGTTAAGATGATCAGGCTGATGTTTAGAGTAGAAAGTAACATCATCCAAATAGACAACGACTGAATGACTAGTTAAGCCTCTAAAAGCAATATCCATTGCTCGTTGAAATGTTGCTCCCGCATTGATTAACCCAAAGGGCATCTTACGGTAAGCGTACGTTCCCCATGGAGTTCTAAAAGTTGTTTTCAGTTGATCATATGGGGAGACCAGTATTTGTTTGTACCCTGAGAAACCATCAAGGAGGGACAGTATCTCAGACCCAGACACCTTCTGAATAATTTGTTCCATGGGAGGAACAGGGTAATTATCTTTTTCAGAAGCTTTATTTAAATTTCTAAAATCGACACATAACCTAATATCCCCATTTTTATTCCTAACTGGAACTAAGTTTGCTACCCATTGATTATGTCTGATAGGAAAAATGATCTTGGCAGCTAACAATTTATTCAGTTCTTTTTTAATTGTTGGTTCTAGTGATGGGTGATATTTTCTTAACTTCTGCTGAAAGGGATTTGATTCTTGTTTAATTGGAATTATATGTTGCATGACTTGAGTATTGAATGTTTTTAGGTCATCATATGTCCATGCAAATATATCTTTAAACTCCTTAAATAATTTTATGAAAGCTGTTTTTTCTACAGGATTACAATCTATTCCTAGATTTATAGTTTGGGGATTTGATTCTGTTCCCAAATTGATGGTTTCATATTTCATCCGAGAGATATTTGTTTTACAATTAGGAACAGACTTAAACTTATCTTGCAGATCAAAAAAAAATTCTAATCTTAATACTGAATTGGGAACTGGTTTTACCTATTCAAAAGCTTTTTCAACGGAACAGAAATCATTTATTACCAAAAAATCCCGCAGATTATCATCATGAGTGACTTCATCTATTGGTGAATCTTTAAAAATATCCTCGTTTGTTAGAAAATGCAATACCTGCGTATCATTGTCAAACACACGCCAGTTAAAAATATTATCTGGTATGGAGGGCCTAAAAATCAATTCAACAGAAAAGAAATCGGGTGTAAGATTTTCTGAAGGAATTAACTTAGATGCTACATTTGCCAATAAATCTGCTTCTTGATTTTGATTTCTAGGAACAGAATTTATGTTAAATGCATCAAAATGTGTAATCAGATTCCATACCTCTTTCTGATAACTCTGTAAATGCTCAGATAAACAATGAATGGAATTACGAACCTGTCTAACTATGATCTCGGAATCGCCATAAACAATTATCTCTTTGATGCCCAAATCCATTGCCTTTTTCAAACCTTGTATTAAAGCTTCATATTCAACTGTGTTATTTGTACAACTAAATTCCATTCTACAAGCCATACAGGTTTTATTACCTTGAGGATCTATCAATAAACAGCCAGCTCCTGCTCCTTCTTTATATTTTGCACCATCAAAGTATAGAGTCCAAATAGAACTATGTGCAATTACCTTGATGTCTATGATATTTACAATATTTACATTATTTACATCACTGATGGTTTCCTTGAGTGAATGATTAGGAGAAACAGATGTTATGTTACAAATTTCAGATTGCTGATTATTTTCAAACAGAGTGGAATTGTTAGCTTTTAAATTTCCAAATCCTAATTCATACATGTAGTTTCCCATAATAGAATCAGAAAATAACACACGTTCACTAGGATCATGCAGTTCTGTAACAGTATGTTTCATATACCGTTCTCTATGTATTTTTATCTGATTTGATTTCCCGTTCTTAGGTAACCACAATGTTGACCAATCAGTGGCAAAGAAACCGTTCAGCTATTGAGACCAATCTCTACTTAAAAACAATCCATATGCATTTGGAATATCAGCAACAGCAATGTCTATGATTTGATAAACTAAAGGGTTACAAGCGATTCTAACTAAGACATCCTTCATTTCTCCAACAACCTTTACGTTTGTTCTATCTAATTGAGTTATTTGTGAATTAGATGGAACAAATTTTCCATTCAATTTCTTACATACAGATAAACGCATAACATTAGATGATGCTCCTGAATCTACCATGCAGTTGTGAACATTCCTATTGAAAATTTCAAAGGTAAGTAAAAATGGAGGTGTTGTTGACTTAGAATTTTTACCTATCAAGGAAGCTTTGTCGACTACTGCTTTTACTTTTTCAGTTGCTCTTGGATCATTGTTAGAATTATTTGCAGCAACGTTTTGTTTTGCATTAGGGACAATTGAACTTACTGCAGGATTTATAATATGACTATTAGGCATTCGGTAGATTTGAAGAAGATCGTACATACTAATGTTTGCACGTGTCTTCTTTAAATCTTCAATTATATCATATTGTAGATCCAATTTTGGAGCATGTTGAATAGTTCGAGTGCCCTTAGTGGGCAGAGTTTTCTTGCCAGATTGAGTTTGTTTGTTCAGTTGTGAATTAACAGTATTTGAGCTTGAAGCACCTGGAGTGTTTGTAGTTGCTTTACTATGAGTATTATACGCATGTTGTCCTGAAGGTGGGTTTCTATTTTCATGTTCTTTCACAACACTATCCCAGAAATGGCGGTTAACTTGTTGAGGTTCTTCTGATTCTTCATCATTTTATGATTCCTCTTCTTCTTCGTTTTCATTTATCTCTTGATTAGGAGTTTCAGACAAAGATAGAACAGCTCGAATTGTGTTAAAAATTTCTTCATTAGCAGCTACGTCGGGGGGTGTATTTTTATTATTTGTGTTTGGGTTTTGTCTAAATTGATTTCTGAAGTAGCCCGTCAAAGGAGAAGCTTCAGAGTTAGTCTTTTTTAACCCTATAACTTCATTGGTTAATGTTCGAATAGCATTCTGTAACTATTCTACATCGAATGCTTTATCTTTATCTGAACTAGACTTTTATGTTTTTCTTCGAGGAAGTGAATAAGATTTCCCACTTTTATCTGTTTCATAAGACATGAAATCTTTTTCTACTTTAATTGCTTCCTCAAATGTTTCTATCAGCGTTGTTTTTCCAGCTCTTTTCACAAACATTCCGGAATTCCTAGGTAAGGATGATGTATAATTTTCAATAATTATATCTTCCGGAGGTTGAGAAGCAACTGGAATTTTATTTTTTAAAGTTATAAACCTTTGATTGAAATCTTTGATTCTTTCTTTAGGCTCCATTTTAATTCTAGATAACTCTAGGGATAAAAGAGCAGGTGTTTTATCTTCCCCGAATTTATCTAGAAAAGATTTATTAAATTCCTCCTAATTTGTAATAGATCCTTGTACTAATGAAAAGTACCAGGTAGAAGCTCTTCCTTCAAAGGTGAGAGGAAACAATCGACAAACAACATCTTCATGCTGAACATTCAAAGTTTGAACAGCCAACATGAATTTATCAATATGCACCTCTACAGGTTCTTTGTCATCTGGGTTAAACTTAGGAAGAATTTTATCTGAATGTTTTGGTAATGGGTGCTGTACCTCAGGAACTGCTACAGTAGCTGCCCTTAGCCAAGGGAGCGGTGGTTTAGGTGGAGGAGGTGGAGGATTACCTCCTCCTCCTACATTTCCTGCCATTGGACTTCCTTGAGAGCTAGAAGAACTTCCTGAATTGGAAGGTCTTGGACTGTCAGGTGGAGACTCAGGAGGAGAAGGTGGTTGATTAGAACCACTTCCTACAATTAGTCTTCTAGCAGTATTGGTTTGTGAAATCTGCCTTTGATGTCTTTCAATCTGATGATGAGGAGTACTACCATTTATATCCAAATCTTGCGTAACTATGGTCAATTGTGGATTGTGTCGCTGTTGTCTAGGAAGACCATAATCTATTGGAGAAATTCCTAACTGATTAGCGTAAGCTCTAGTAAGGATATGTCTGGATTCTTCTAGAGTTTGACCACTTTGTGTGGGAGTAAAGGGGGAAGTAATAGGATCACGTTCAAGGATATTCCTAACAGTTTCTAAAAAAGGTGATCTACTAACTTCTGGAGATTGTTGGCTGGTTGGAAATGTTTCATTAGTTTCGCCTACCATTACTTAATTCAGTTCCTCCTTCTAGCACCATTTGTTGGCCTGATTTTCTGAATCTAGGCCAATAAGGAGGTTTTGTCCACATAATCAGCTTAAAGCAGCGTCCGGTATGTTTGGATTAACAAAACCTCGCAGGTTATGGTCCTGCTACCAGCTAGTTTGTCTCTTAGGGAGAACTTAAAACCAGCAAAATCTAACCTATTCTAATATTTATCATACCTAAATACCTAAAATATCCTATGGTTTCTTTCTTAAGGAAAGACTTCGATTTTTGGGAAGTTTTCTAAATATGAAAACTTATGTAAAGTATGCAGAATGATTTAACAGTGCTAATTAAACTTAAGAATAAAATTTAAATTAATTAATCTATCTATCCTATTTAACTCTATCTCAGCTGAGAGCAGATTTAAGACTATATTAATTATTAAGCAATAACAGAAAAACTAGAGTGTGATCGAAACAAACATATTTAAATCACAACAAAAGCCACTCTGCTATAATAGAAATGAAATGTAACCTGTAAACACGCAGTTAATTTCAACTTCCTAAAACTGATTAATAATTAATGATCAAGATAGTCATTTGAATTTGAGGTAATGCTTATTTAAAGTCACTGTTAACATACAAATGAGATTTTAAATAAACAGAAAAGTATATCATTAAAACTTATGTTTATAATAAACACACTAATAAACAAAACCATAATGAAATATTATTCAAAAACACTAAGTTGAACTGATAAAGTGAAATAGATGATTGAACATCAGTATATCACAGCAATACTAAGTTAATATATAAGAAGAAAACAACACACTGAAATATATATATATATATATATATAATCCAAAAAACGAAATAGCAGTCACAGTATTTGTTTGCAGATCTCCAGTATCAGTCACATTAAAGCTTCAACTCCAAGTATGATATGGTACTAGTAACAACATATATTTCAAAATAAGTTTTCTTTGCACACTCTATCCTCTCGAGTTCATCAAAAGTATTCCCTTATATACTATCAAGATTCAGTTTTCCTCTATAAATGTTGCATGCAACATTATAGGGATTGTTTTAACAAAAAAGGGCATCTAATTACACCTACTACTAAAAATAGAAATCGACTGGCCTAAGTCGAGGCATTCCAGAAAGTTATTGATTATTGACAAAACTCCAGCTCACAACCAAACAGCCACATCTCCAAGCCGTTGTATGATCACGTCGTATACTTCTGGAAAAAGAGTGGTGATGATACTTCCTACATTGAAGTCAATCAAAGCATCTTATTAAAATCAATTTAATATATAGCTGACAGAAATAACTTAAAATTTTAAATGCATGCCTGTTAAATCTTTGATTTTACAGGCATGCAAAATCGAAATTACTATTACCTGTTCTGCCGCGACATATGAGATGAGAAAACCATTAAGTTTCATTATGAAGAGCAACTACTCTTCTAGCATCAGCTAGTTTAGCTTTCAACTTGATAATTTTAATATTTTGTTTTTCAATTCGTTCCAGTAGCAGCTGATTTGTACTCAAAATTGATTTCTTGGATTTTTTGTATTGATTCTTCTTAATTTTCACCTTTTTCCACCTATCAATCCATTCTAGCAATTCTTTTCTGAAAGTTTTGTTTTCTTCTTCCAATAAGGATGTACTTGATAGGCACTGTTTGAGCTTTCCTTTGAACTCTGTGATTTGATTTTGATAGACATTGCCTAACACCTGTTGCAGAGTTTCATCTTCTTTATTTACCTTTACCTGAGGAGAACGAGGACTATCGCTATGCTGACTGTGTAATGGTTCAAGTTCTACGTCGTTTCCATTTGTTTTTGATTGGATGCCTTCGACATCATCTGATTGCACATCACTTCCCTGCGCAGTAGCAGAATTCCCTACATCCGTTGTGTTAGGCATAGACAACGAAATATCATCCTCAATATTTACAACTATAGGTTTAGTAGCTATAGATTTGGAAGTCTGTTGATCCGCCCTATATCCTAAGACCGAATGAATATTATGCATGCTCCTTGTGAATCTTCGTGAGAATGATAGGTTTTCAAAACCCAACCCTTCTTTGTCACAACAGACCTGAGCCAAATGATCTAAGTTATGCATAGAATCTTTATTGCATTCATCAGGTTTATTTTCTTCATCATTTTTATTATTTTCACCTTCAGCTAATCCTTCTTTTATGTTTGCGGGGTTGCTATCATTCTCACCAGGTAAGGGTTTATCCAGGATTTCCATAGAATTTCAAGGAATTGAAACCCTATCTTCATTCTCATTAATTTCATTGTCTATGGGCATATTTACGACCTCGGGTTCCTTGACCTCTGAGCTATCAACCCCAAGATTTATGACCTTTCGTTTCCTAAGAGCCCGTGGGGATGGATTAGGCCAATACTGTGTCGGCCCCAATTGACAATCAACTAGAAACTTATCCCAAGACACACCCTTACTAGATAATTGAAATTGCAATAACATTTTTATCAACCCGTGATGACAAAGACTACTGTCAGGGTTATTGAAATTCTTGATAGACTGCGACATTCTCTTAAGACTTTGCCATAGATAGAAGGGTAAGTTAAGTTTGCAAGCCTTTACTGCTAACAGTAATCGTAAATGATATAGGTGTAAATGGGAATATCATCAACAACAGGACACGTACCTTACTAAAATTTCATAGTACATTCTCCATTCGGGCTTCAGAAATTTCACATGGACACCAATATTCAGCTTCATATTATCCAGTAATGGCATTAACAGAGCCAAGCACTTCCTCTTATTGACCACAATGCCCTTAAACCAACGTTCCCCAACCTGTGGAAGTTTAGTGGCTTGAGCAATTTTGTCTTCGTTGATAACAAATTCGAAACCCCCAATTTGCACCCTATCATCTTCAAAATTCATAGCGAATATCTTAGTAATATCCGCATGGTGACCATCAAAGCTTCGAAAGAAATGTGCCCATCCCATTTTCTTGAATTTCTTGGCAATTTCCTGGTTAGCTTCTATTAGTTCAGACCCTGAAATCTCAAAACAATTCAAAGGAGACATGGTTTCCTCTGCACTCTCTGGGCTTCGACTTGAAATGAATGGAGAAGTGAAAACAGAGGGAATAGGTATCCATACACACGACATGATGGATGACCTTCACATGCTTCAAATCTAAACGAAAATCAAATCTCTGAACCTGCCATTTTAGCGGGATTTTAAGCAGTGATAAATGCTACAATCTTCACACTATACCATGATTTATGCCAGTTTATCTACGCTTGACCATGACTGTTAGTGATAATCACCAACTTGGCGAACCAGAGACACGGTGACTGATAGAATCATCATTGCAACCATTGATTATTGACAGTGGTTCATAATTAATAGGTACAACGATGTAATTTGAAATGACTATTAGTATTTAGCACTGTCAACACGATATTACCATATGCATACAACTGTCGACTCTGTCAAGGGGTGAAAGCCACGTTTTCATACCAGCTCATCGATCCAAATGATTGATCGTTTATCGATTTGACAATTGGTTTATTGCATGGCCAGCTAATCCAAACAATCATCCCTTTTTTATCATGTTACGTAATGGTATGAAGAGTAATAAATCGCACTCTAATGTTAATGATGCATTGATAAACTGGCTAGATTAATGTCTATACTATTTATGTACAAAACTAAGTTTAAACCCTTTAAACATCCTATCGACACATATATACCATCATATAGGACATTTATCATAAGTAAAAGTTTTCCTATATGAACATCATTTATCCACTAACTATGATATTTACAAAATTCATAATAGGGTATTGCATATGATGTTAACTTTCGAAAATTCTCTTAGTCTTAGGACTAATAATACCCTATTTAACATACAATGTGTTTTATGAAATTTCTCTTGGCACAAATCCCTTAAGTCACATAAATTCATTTTGATGATTTCAATAACTTAATGAAAATTTACGAAACTTATCTGACAAGTGTTTAAAAGCCAAGTTTCATGATCAAGTTTCTTTCAGCTCTAGAGTCATTAAATTACTTTCCTTTGATTGAGAGTACCTTCAGAATCAAAGATTCTGAAGGTGCTCTTTCATAATTTTAAAATTGATAAATCACATGAAGAGATGATCTCTCTTCATTTCATCAAGAAATCAAGAGGTTGTTGCTGGCTGCCAACAGGTCTTATCCCCAATACACAAAATATAACATCATAGCAACATCACATGCAATGGGACTTATGCCCATAAATGTTAGGTCAAAAATTCAAGATATTACAGTTGTGTTTTTCATTGTAAAATATAGAAGGATATAATAAAAAATTATTATTATTATTATAAATAATTAAATATTTATTATGATTATCATTATATATAACTAAGTTTTATTAAAATATGTTAAATGTGTTATATTTAAAATACATTTTAAAATAAAAAATTTACATATGATTATAATATTAACAAAACAGAGAAAGATGTAATATGAGATTTTTATTTATTTTGTTGGTAAAGTGGTGGACCCCCCCTAACTAGCAGGTTTTTCATTGGCTAAGTTACTACAAACCAGGGACATCTAATTCTTTAAAATTACCTAGGGATCACACTTGGCCTCGACTCCAGCGATCCCTAACATGGTTGGACTTTTGGTATCTGTGGGAATAAAAATGCTAAACTTTCTGCTTATGGGCGTCTTAACCATACCTCGCCACCAATTGTTCTACATCTCACAGATAATATCTAACACCAAATTAGTCCAAATTCTAATAAGTATTTTCAATCTTAATTCCGTTTACTTTAAATTTAAAAAAAAAACATAGTATATTATAAATACAAACATGCTAAGGAAGACCTCTTGAATTACCTATTATATATATTTTTTCAACTTTAAATGGATTATTTTTTTAATTAGTAAAAACTTGTATTTACTTTTATTATAAGTAATTGTTGATTTACGTTAAGAATTCATTTTTCCATAATTTATTATTATTATTATTATTAAGAACTTGTTTTTTCTTTTACAAGAAAATTGGTTTTGTTTTGATTTTTTGGTTTAGATTATGAGAATGAACATTAATATTGAATAAGTAATTATGAATATCATACAACAATTGTTAGAGTGATATTCTACTAAAAATACCATCACATTCTATTCAAACATGAATCAAGGTATGGTCATCTTACATCATCAACATATTTATTACAAAAGGGTTTCGCATGAATTACATAGGCACTCACGAGAGCATCGTATCATTGCGCCAAGAGGCGCATTCTACAGCCCGGTATGAGGTAGAAGTGTAATTCTGTGCTCAACGTGGAGATGACACGTGTCACATAAAAAAGTTGACTTATATATCTATATCTATATAT
>LPNX010000767.1:32428-45989 GCA_001517045.1 Pseudotsuga menziesii | reverse complement strand
AACTTTTAATCTTTTACTTTTTCGTTTTTATCTTTTTTAATTTTTAATTTTATCTTTCATTTTTAATCTTTCATATAATCTTTAATCTTTTATCTTTTTTGATCTTTAATCTTTTATTTTCAAGTTTTTATCTTTTTATTTTTAATTTTTAGTTTTTAATCTTTTGATTTTTCTATTTAATATTTTATTTTTAAATTTTTTAAATTTTTGATCTTTTATTTTAAAAATTCTATCTTTTTATTCTTTTATTTTTTAATTACTATCTTTTATTTTTAAGTTTTAATCTTATATTTTTATTTTTATTTTTTTTATTTTTAATGTTTTATTTTTTAATTTTTAACTTTTGATCTTTAATTTTTTAATCTTTTTATTTTATTAAGACAAAAGGGACGCCCCACTTAGGAGATATTCAGACATTTATTTTGACCATGGGGGGTTTATTTAAATGAAAATTTGGCTATGCTTAGCCATCCCCCAAACTTAATTACCATGGCCTTATTTGATTTTTTCCTTCAAAATCAAATAATTTAAAATTTTGACTTGGGAAAATTAAAAATTTCCCTAGGGGAGATAGACCCCTTCTGACCAAAATTGGTCTATCTCTTCAACCACTTATCAGAACGACATGGGACTCGAAGCAATGGCTTAGGGGGTTTCATAGCAATTTTATTTTGCATTCATAGCCCCTATTACAAAATGCCATGCTTGAGCAATTACATTATTACATCAAAACTCAGTTAATTAACCACCAAGGGGTGGAATTAATTAACTGGAAAAAATTAATAAAATTTCAATAACATAACGAAACTCCGCAAGACTCTAGACAAATGTCTAGCATGGTCATGAATTACACTTTAAAGCCTTAGCCAGCTCATGGACTTGACTGGTAGAACGCCCGTCACCACTTTGGAGGATTTTGAGTGAAAACCAAACCGATTAAACTCGTTTGTTCAACAAGATCAATTGGAAAGGGAAAAACACTCGATGAGGGGACTTCCCTAACAATCAGTTCCATGGTGTGGCATCCGTATCATATGACCCACACTAGCACATCAAATTACATTAATTTTCCCACGCAGGGGAGCGGACATTTCGTTTTACAAAGGGGCAATAGCCCTGCAGAAGAGAAAAATCCTCAGATTTTCTAAGGTACAATAATGTACATCCTAATGTACATGGAGTTGCCACCTAGTCGAAATAGGTGGGCAACAGATGGTTCATACTTGATGACAATAATACACACCTATGATTTATTAAGTGATTGTGTATGATGACGTGTACAAGGATGTACATGAGCAGTGCGTGGCAATGATATATATACAGGGATGATTTGGCAATGATTAGAGTGCAGATCTTTTTAGCAGCAGTTTTAGAGTTTGGTATGTGTCTGGTCCATAGGTTCGACAATCTCTTCTTATCTGGGTGGCAGGATGGGGCAAGGAAAGGAGGTTGTAGCCTCATTCCAGTTGTAGCTGGAAAACTAGGGAATTGAAGCTTCCTTCAGGTTGTAGTCTGTAAATCAGGGGGTTGTAACCTCTTTCCAGCTGCAGCTGGAAAATTGAAGTCTTTATAATAAGGGGGTTGTTGCCTCCTTCCAGCTGTTTCTGGAAAACTATTTTTAAAAGGCTTTCGTGGTTTTACCCCCAGAACTTGGGTTTCCAAGTAAAAAATTGTGTACTGTGCAACTTGTTATTTTTATACATATTGATGATGTGCTGCGATTGGTGATCAACAACCCACTTTTGATTAAAATTTTAAATAGTACAAATACTGATTCACCCCCTCTCAGTATTTCAACATTACTAACCATTCATATAGACCTTTCCTAGTCTTGAAGGCGGTCTTCTAGGTGTCTTCTTCCTTCACTCACACCTGGTGGTATCTCAATTTGAGATCCAACTTTAAGTACTCGGGATGCTGCAACTTGTCCAACATATCATCGATCCTGGGCAGAGGGTATCAATTCTTGCGTGCGATCTTTTTCAATTCTCTGTAACCGATGCACCTCCTCCTAGTCCCATCCTACTTGGGTAGTATGATGATAGGTGAGCCACAAGGTGAGGTGCTTGGTCGAATCACGCCCTATTCCAACAACTGCTGTAATTACTTTTTCACTTCATTTGCTTCTACAAAAGACTTTTTGTACAGTCCGATGTTTGGGAATGGAGAATCTAACAATAATTGTATCTTGTGCTCCACCTCCCTCTTAGGAGGTATCCATTTAGGCTCCTGGAATACTTCTTTGTATGCTTGCAAAAGGCTCTCCAACTGATGTTTTTTCTCTTTGGTACATGCCTCCAGGGATGCCTTCACTTTTACCAATTCCCTTGCTGATTTTATCTTAAGAAAAGAAATACAAACTTCTTACTGGTACTGATCAACTATTTCATTTGGTTGCCACTTACAAGAGAGATCTTTGATTTACCTTTGAGCGTGTTCATGATGAAGGATTTCCCGTTCTTGATCAAACGGTATTGGTTGGATCTCCTCATGAAGATCACATCCCTCATATACATGTAGGGGATTCTGAACACAACACCACAAACATCCAGGGGTACTACGTCTACTTCCACTTCATCAACATACTCTGCACTTATGGGAAACTTGATCTTGCACTATTTCGTGACTAAGTTCTGCTTCCTTATTTACCCTTCTCAATTGGTAGAGACTGAGATGATCATGTACTTCCAATCCAAGCATATGTACTAGATCCTTTGCTATGAGGTTTTCCTGCGAATCCTAATCAAATAGAGCGTTAATCTTGGTCTGCTTGACTTGGATCTTGATGTGGAAGAGTTTCGTCATCTCTTCCTCTTCCTTGGGGTGAAGGTTACTCAGATTCACCTCCTTTTGCACTGTGATACAAATAATCTTCTCATCCACATCCGAGTTGCTTTCTGAATCCTTGCTTGACTCCGTGGCTAGAAGGTTCTTCTTCTTGGCATCCTTCTTGTGATTCTTGGGGTTTAGCTTTGGATGTAGATTCCAACACTTATCTTCAGTGTGACCATTGATATTACAATGGTTAAAGTGTTTTTTCAAATCCTTACATTGATGTGTCGTGGTTGTAGTCATCTTCTCCTTTCCCTTTCGCTTCTTCTTCCCCTCCTTGGTAACATCTTGGCTCTTTTTCTGTTTTGAACCACTTGGTTGTCATTTCTTTCGACCTTTGTTTTCCAGGTACTATGCTTGTAGACAAGCTTCATCAATTGACTTGGGTTTGAAGAGTATTGCCTGCCTCCTTATGTGACTATGTAAGCCCCCCATATTCTTGAGCGCATCTGGGTTCTTTGGTGAGACATATAAACATGATAACCATCTTCTTGAACTTGGTGGTGTATTCTTGCACACTTTGCCCTTGCCTTTTCCAGAGTAATGCCAATGGTTCCATTGGTTTTCTACATACCTAATAAGGTAGATTGGGACTTGATGAGGGGTTTAAAGTCCTCCTACTTAGTTTTTGCTGGATCACCCTCCAACTTAAGTGCTTCTGTGTGGCTTTCTCACTAGGTTAATGCATGGTCCTCTAACTTTAGTCGGGCAAATGAGATCTTTTGTTCCTCGACGTTTTGATGGATGCTAAAATAAACCTCCAACTTCTGCAACCAATGATTCAGTTTTAGGGCATTGTTCTCACCTTGATACAACTTGATGTCAACTTTTTCTTCCATCTTGAAGGGAAACTGGAAAGGAATATAGGTACTGGAACTCATTTGTTCTCTCTTAGGCTCTTTCGTCAACTTCTTTATTCGGTCACTTTTATCTTCCGTTTTCCCCTTAGATCTAAAATTTGATTTGAGTTAGAGCCTCCAAAATCCCCGAAAGTTTTGAACTTGCTCTTTAGAGCTGCCACGAGGATTGACATGTTGTGTGAGATATCAACAACTTGTATTTCTAGTTTTGAAAATTGCTGCTCATAATCATTCGATGCTCCTTGAACAGACTCGTCTGCCATGGCAAGGGTTTGAAGACTTTTTTTCACTCACTACTAGATATTGCAATTACCCACAAAACCCAAAGGAAAACTACTTTGATACCAATATGATTTATAAACTACCATGGATATTCCATTGGGACAGTTCGTCACAACGGATTTTACGACTTAGTTCTTATTTTCTTAGCTTATTTTTATTGAATGTCAAATAATTAGAACTGAAACAAGAATACCTAGAGAAAATAAGAACACAATCCACACAATAACACAAGATATACCTCGGGAAAACCCACTATGGGGAAAAACTCAACCACAAATGAAGACTGTCCCTTGTTCTTTATGTTAAATTGCAAATACAAAGGAAATGGTACACTCTATGGAGTTACCTATGACTTTGTGGTCATAATGGCTACTACAGGATCTCCTATCTCCTATGTTCTAATCTAACATCCACTCTTGTGTTGTTGCTCAACTATGGAACAATACAATACATCAAAAGATTGGAACCCCCTTCTTCTCTTGACAACCCAATATTTAACATAACCTGATAGCCGCCTAGGGTTAATTTTAGGGTTTTTGCATGCCCTAACTCTTGATTAGTGTTAGGGTTTTGGTGCTTCTAGAATGTTCTTGAAGGTCCACATGACTACCTCCACATGTGTGAGAAATGAGAGTTGATGTGGAATCCACTCGGTACCATGGTGGTCAAGAGAATAACTTAACTTGCGAGAGACATAACGTTTGCTTATGGATTTCGTTTGAGGCGATTTATGGATCGGTGGAAAGGTCTCGGAGGGTAGAATCACATGAAGGGGCATCGCATTACGGACGGAGTTTTCACCCCAAAAAACATGATTTAGACCTGTTATCACAGATCTTGTAGTTGCCCCAATAGATAAATCCTATACAGGATGGCAGAGGGGATAGGCAACCAAAGTTGTGACCTACATAAACCCTAACCCCCAAAAGATGGATGGTTGTCACGTCGGTTAAGGATTCTTCGTTTTATGCCACTAGAGAATCCCAAGTGACAAAGAGGGAGACTTGGCTCAATCCTGAAAGGAAAGACCCAAGACAAATCACCAGATTAGACTCCTAATGGAGAATTCGTAAGGTGAGTGTCTGAAACCCTAGATTTAAGGAAAAGCCACAAATTAAGGATATCCGAGTGGCGTGGTTATTTGAGATTGGAAATGTCACTTAGGTGATTAAAATAGATGGCTTGCAAAGATTGAAGTAAGATCTAGGATTTTAGTGTGCCGGTTCAAATGATCAAATTTGGACCCTGGGGGGATTTAAGCAGATGGTTGAGAAATCCCCAAGACGAAGCTGATATCAACAATTATGGCTTCCTACACACTGGATGGGATGAAAGATTTGATAATGAAAAATACCCAGAAGAAACCGGACAAAAAACAATGGGAAAATGGCTGACTTGTTGAAGGGGGGTGTTTTCTCCTAGACAGAGACCGGTGCCTAGAGAGGGGTAGAGGAGTCCAAGCTAGATGTTTTTGTAGAAGAGGGAGTTTTTCAGTATGTCGCACAAAACCCAGATCGCTGAATTTGCAGATTCCCAATGCAAATTGGTTCGATGATTTTTACTAATGCTAAATGAGGGTTTTTTAATGAAAAATATTGATGGGCGATGCATGAAAATCAAAAGGTGGAGAACTTACCTGAGAGACATACTTGAATCATTGTTGATGATCTCCTGGATTATGAAGAATGCCTTTCTTGAGATCAAATAAGATTTTCGGATAAGCTTTTGATGAAGTGTTGCTTTTCCCAGTGTCCCTAGCACCCTGTTTGTCTGCCAGACCAAGGAAAACCAATCAGAATGACAAATAAACGGGAAATGTAAGCTGAAAGAAGTACAAGATGAAGAAATCATAAAGAAGTTCAAATCCCTGATAACCAATTGCCGAGATCGAGCAACAGGGCAAGGCCCCCCACCAATGTGCCTCTCTCAGAATCGCCTCCTTCAACCTGCAAGTAAAACATGTACAAGGAAAGATACAAAAACTATGCCAGGTATATCTTAGTGCAGAAGAAAAGCAGTTTTAGTGATCAACTCATTTATTCATCAAGCAAGTAGGCAAGAGTGTAGTCCTAGAGAAAATCTCTTTATTCCAATTTTGGTGCCAAAGCTCATGAATTACAATGGGGGGGTCACCTCTCTTAAATAGTTTGAGAGAGACATAAACCCTAACTTAGTTTATCATCCAATGGTTGAGATTATAACATCATTAATGGTGGAGATCAAAATATATCAATCAATACATGGATCAAGTGACTAAGTCAAAGAGGGGGCGCACTTTGCTCAAGGACGCCCCTCTAAAGTGAAATGTCACAACATAACATATGACATGATACATCATAGGAGGGGGTCACTAGGGGCTTAATTCAACCTAGGCCTCTTTACAACTTCAGAAATAAGATATAACAATGAAATACATCAAGAGCCAATCAGAGGGGGCGCCCCTTGGGGAGCTTTCCTCACTGGTTGAGTCATAAATAAATAATTTGGACATTTGCTGTCTGAAAATTGCTGGAGGACTGTCCGGGATGTCGAGAAACATCATCTGTCAAAGTTCCAAGCCATTTCCTTGACCCAGGAGGCCAAATCGATTTTCTTAGAGAATTTCTAGTTCATTTTTTGTTGGTACAATCTCTGGAAACTGATAAATCCATCATAAATCACTCCAGGGTGCAAACTAGGGAAAACTGACTGCTCTAGATGATTTGGAGACATAGAAGAATGGTATAAGTGACTACTCATACCCCCTTAAACACTCCTCTGCTCCAGGAGAACCAATCATATTGCCATCTGGAATAAAAATAGATCATTTGGCCAATAATTAAGTGATAATAATCACTTTTCTGGAGAACCAGGGCCAAACTCTCAAAATTGAAACTGCAATATTGGTCGTGGGCATGTTTCAAACAAATATAGACCATGTTGTATTTTTGAGTCACTGCCTTGGGAAATGTGATTGACTTGGTCAACTGGGTTGACCAGGTCAAAGTACCCAAAATCAAGGTGAGATAACATGCTAATATGATCCTGCCACATTCCAAGGTAAGACATGCTCCAATGATGTATATCAAAACCCAACTTGAGTTAGTTATTCATAATCATGGTGACCAACAATAATAATGATAAAATATACCTTTGCTTCTGAACGATTTTAAAGTCTTCTAGAAATCTGCTTGCTCATGCCATACTTACAAAGTGTAATCAATGTGCTATAGATGGGTGATGATGGGAGAACTAGGCTGAGGCAAAGGGGAAATGACTTTGACTGACTTTGACTCAGTGATCTATCCGACTGATAACCAATATACTCAACCAAGGTGACATATGCATGACAGATAACAATAGGGGATAGAGGTGCCTCAAAGATGGGTGAAGTACTTGGGTATGCTTCCCTCAGACTCTAGCAAGTTTTCCTTTGCAACTTTATTGCAATACAGGTCAACCTTCAAAGGCAGATGCCCTAGAGCCTTTTGGGCTCTAGTATTGACAAAGACCAAGTCTTTCTAGACTAGTCTCACCCTGTGGCCCTATGGGGACCATTGAGCCGAACACTATACAAAGAGTGAGTGCTCATCCTTTGACCATCGACCTTTTCAATACTTTTCACAATTCATAAGATGGTAGCCAACCTACAAGAGTAGGTTCCTTGGAAAGCCTTCTGGGATTCCAGTAAATGACTAATGCCTAGTCCTGTTGCCAGCGAGTAGTCCATAGCCCCGACGGGTTTGCCTCTCCCTGGAGACCTTGTGGAGGGCAAATTGAGCCTTACACTATACAAGGAATGAGTGCTCAACCTCTTGGCCATTGACTACCTTTCTTCAATACTTTATACTTTTGCATCTTTTAGATATAGCTTTTATGCGTTCCGAAGCTTTAGTATTTAGCAACACTGTTATGGTGGAGCACTTGTTTTGAGGACTTAAGGAGAACAACCCTGTGAACCCAGCCACACTGGCCAAGACACATACTTCATAGCTCGAGACACATAGCAACATGGAGTCTATCACACATAGTGGTCAGAATGGGGAAAGGGTCTTCAATCTCACAAGTCTCTATCAGTCTTAGACATGGGGTAGAAACAAAAGTGGATGAACTGGATGGACGGGTACAAATGTTATGGAACCAACCTAGCACTAAGGGCCACATTTTGTTTGAGCATGGCATGGGCAACAATTTTCACATTAGATTCTTTAATCAATCATAACACAGGTTATAGCAATATAAAACATATAAGCATAGGTCACCATAACCATCCTAACATGACAAGCACAAGTGTCTGAGATACATCACAGAGCAAAACTAAACCAAGGAAATATACCTGATCTCACCATGTATACCTGTCTCCAACTAATAAGCCCCTTTGTAACTATGTGTACCAACTCCTGATCTACTGCTATGCTCTAATGAACTAGATCATCACCAAAATCATCTCAATGGACTCCTGAATCTCAGTTTTGGCAAGGAAAATATCAAGAACAAGGCTCTGAAGTGAAGTGAAGCTGTATAGATCCATGCTGATACCCCATGTAAAAGTAGCCCGAAATAGAAAAAGAGACAAGTCTGCATGTTGTATCATGGAAGCCTGGCTTAAAATGTATATGTGATAACAAGACCCTCAAACATGCCCTAGAAGGTTCTGAAACCCAAATCTGCCTAATGAGACCTGCCCATAAAATGGGCTCTACAAACCAATTCACCCAATCTTCTGACCTCAAATGCTCCAAGTAGGTGACAAATTATATACTGATCCAGTTCAGATCATCTTGTGTGACACCTACTGTTATTATTGAAATGATGAGGGAGTGTAGGGAGAATATCCTAGATACGCAGATCCTAGATCATAGCCAACTTTGTTGTGGAAAATGGTTGTAACTTTTATGTTGACAAGCTTTATTTGACCTTGGCTGGCTATAGCATTTTGGTTTGAGTTGCTTGAGTTGAGTGTTCATCCCATTTTTCAGCTAGGCTCGGGGACCAACTTGGGGGGTTTCATTGAGATTCAAAGAACCAATAGATAGGAGATAATTCACTCTCAGTGGAGCATTGCTCTGACTATATAATCCAAGGCAACATCAAGACCAAGATCGTTTAAGAGCGGGAGTATTCAGATAAGTACCCACAAGTCTTGCTTATATATGTCAAATGTTTAGTTAAATTTGGTACAATGTCATCTTTGATTGGAATGCTCATTTTTAGAATGTTTGAATACTGTTCTTAAACCCATAACAATGCCAACATACTTGCCTGGAAGGGTGTTACATTGCTTCTATCGTTTGGGCCACTTGAGAAGACTTCTCCACAGAGATGTAATAGCAAGCAGATGCATCACTCTGGATGATGAAACATACCCTTCCAGTGAACTTTAATTATGGGTGCAGCCATAAATATCTATCACTTTCAATTGAAATATGGCAAAGAAAATTTCATATTTGGCATATTTTATAATTCAAAGCCTTTGAAACTCATATATGCCTTGAGAATTTTGTTGTGCAATGAAACAAGAATTAGTGTATTTTATTACCTTACCATTTTTTTCAAAAAATTTAATGACATTTATTGTGTCAAATAATAAATTTGCTTTTAATAATGCGTCTATCCTTTTGAATTTGTGGCCATATTCATTTGTGTAACAGGGTGATGGAGTAACTTTTTCATTGACATAGAGCCCCTAATTTGTCTTCTGATATTTGAAAGCCCATAATTAGTGTTTTGTCTTAGATGAACAAGCCTTGTTTGGAGATCTAATTGTCAGGTCCAAGTCTTAATGTAAGAAAGTGGTCACTTTGGTAACTACACATCCTTACAAGATCACCCCCTTGACTTGCAGATTAAGGGCTTTAACCTGTTGTGCTTCTTCTAATTTGGCATGAATGATTGAAATTTGAATCCATTCATAAGGGTGGTTTGGACTCTGGAGTACTAATTGCCTTTTATAATGTGAACTCAAGAATAAGTTGTGCTTGTCGCAGATTCAAAATCTGGAGCCAAAATCTTCTGGCCTTTGGTTGTAGCTATTCTGTTCAGAGAATGGCCATCTCTTCTGAGTTGCTGTTAGTTGGGTTTGTTGCTGGAGATGATTTTTATTATGGTTGAAAAAATATCATGATTGTGGCTAGCTTGAAGGATCCTAGTTTGTCTGTTAGTTCCAAGCTGTTTTGTATCTTTCTCCCATAAATCAAATGCAATCTTTTTGCTGCATCTACATCCTCCATTGATTTTTCTATTTAAGGGATGCTGTTTAGGGGAATTTGGAATTGACTCAAGGCTGATTCTCCAACCAAAGAACATAAACAGTTCATAGCATAGAGAAATCCCACGATTCCAAGAAAAATAAGTTTAAAATTTTTGCTGTAAAGAGCACTACAACTGTAGAAAACTTGTTTCCCTGCTCAGATAAATCTTGCTTTGAATGTCAAAGTAACATGACCTTGAAATCCTCTGATTTCTGCAACCATCAGACATCCCCTAAAGAAAAAATGGGCATGAGAATAACAATCATGCCCAAGAGATGGAAACATACCTCGAGAGTAGCAAGCAAGAAATATTCCAAAGAGATATACTAATCCACTCTAACAAACCACATATAGGTTAGTATATTTTTGATAGGAGAATGTAATGGAATTCTATGAAATTCATTTATCTAGGCTTGTAAATTATTTTATGTATAAATCTTTCAAGTTGCTTTTTTGACTCCCATCAGTTCCTTTTTGTAAGGTATCATTGTATTAATCCATGGAATGGTTTATAAAAATGCAGGAAGTGTAAAAGAGATCCTTTCACTCCGATAAAATATAATGATTAAAATGTAGTCAACTCCTACAAGGCTATATTAGTCTATTTTGAAAGAAGTTTGTAACTTGTGTTCATTGTAAACTAAAATTTCATTGTAATTTGTATTTAATTTTAAGAAATCTTGACTATATTTTCCTGCAAGATAATGTTGTATTCTTTTATTGCATACTTGTGTGGCGACCTGTGGAGACTTAATTAAAAATCATAATTCGCTGCAGTTATTATTTGGAGGGTTACTTTAGTTATCTTCTATTTCTTTTAATTGAATTTAATGTGATTTTTTTGGGGTGCCAATTTGGATTTTCAAGGCCTATTTTGGTTAAATGTTATTAGGTACATTCTGAAGCATTTTTTATAGTTATAATTTTCTGTAACTTAATTAATTAACACTATTGATTCTTTGTTGATTACTTAGGCAGCAGATTCTCTTAGAGCAAAGTTCTTTGAGACTAATCATAGTGAGATGGCGGCCTTTATGTCATATGCTTTGGCTTTTCCAACAAATTTTCAGGCACTGGTGGACACTTACGATGTAGGTTATGTAGTTTGTTAATAACTTAATGATGGATAATGTTTTTGCTCGCCTTCATTATTGCTGTTATATTTAACAATTTATGTTCATTCATGCATTTCTCTTATTCCTATATATTGATACCATGTGCTATATATTGATGTTATTAGGGATGATTAAATGAGAGTGGTACGTGTAATTGTGGGTAGCCAACTTCGAGCTCGCCAATATGTACTTTGATCAACATCACAATAAATCTATATATTATTTATCATTCTTCCTATATTATTGTGTATATACCCATATATGAAATTTTACAATTGTTTTTCTATGCATGAGAGAGAGTGATAGATAGATAGATTTTATTGATTGTCCAGGAGGCTGAAATGGTCTATTGGATAAAAGGTTATGTTAATAATAGGTCTTGTCTTGTCAAAGGTAAAACAAAAATGGCTGCCAGGATACAGATAAAGTGCGACAGATAGGCAAGGGCTACGCTGCATGGGACCCCCAACAAACGGTATGCTCCCAAATCACTCTCCTAGAGGGAGTAATCAAGAAGTGCCCTCCCAAATTGCCCTCCTGGAGGGAATACACATGAAGTGCCCTTGGGAGCACACTTCCTGATCACTCCCTTCTGGGAGCAATTTTTGGGATTGTGCTCCCAGCTAAAAAATTCGCTCCCTGCAAAAACAGGACATTGACACTTTGTGTTGAATTTTTCTCTTATAGCAGTAGAATTTTCAGATCTTGATAATTATTCCTAATGATTTCAAACATTCATCTCATCCCACTATTTTCATTGAATACTTACATACTGAAATTTCAATTTCAAATTTGCGGCAGAAACACAAGATCATAGAAGGACAACCATACACAATAGACAATTATTTTACCCTAGGAAACCCAATCTTGGGAGAAAATCCAACAACTTTTCTTAGAAGAAATCAGTCCAATTCAAGTACATTACCAATCATGAAGAGAAACCCTAGCACATAGAAAGGTACACCCTTCTTCACAAGAAACCCTAGACAAGGGTAGTGAACTTCTAGAGACAATAAAGAACCCAAAAAATTACTCCTCGAACATTTGCTATGCCCTCTTGGAAAGTGTGCATAAGTGGAGAATAGAAGATGTGTGATGATGATTGAACAAATGAGGAGGCTGAGCAATTTATTTATATTCTTTAGTGCACTTGATTTTCACTTGTGGGTCCGACTTGTCTTTCTGCTAGGGCCGATTTGTTCTTTCTTCTAGGGTCGACTTGTTTTCTTGATTTGACCTACTAAGAACTCCGAAACACTTCTTAGTATCTCAATTCAACATTAGACTAGACTATCGAGTCAAACACTCTAATATAGAGTAGATCACTCCCTCACAGAGCACTCCCTCATAGAGTATGCAATGTGAGAGCACCCTGGGGCCAATCTACCCACACCATGACCGAGGATAATGGAAGATTGGTTACCCTTGCCGGGGCCATTCACCACTAGCCAAATCACATGGCCATTTCCCGTGAGTGAATGTATCATTCACCACTAGCCAAATCATATAACCATTTCCCGCGAGTGAATGTCTGCCCGATGCTGCAACTTGGAGAAACATCAACTCTCCCTCTTAGTGAGGGAGACGTTCTGTATCATTCCAAGATTCCTTGGTGAGAACGTCTGCAATCCGCATCTTGAGTCTTTCACTCCTAACCAAATCTGCATGGCTATCTGGATAAAGACTTTACCTTGGCCATTCATCACTAGCCAAATCACATGGCCATTTCCCGTGAATGAATGTATCTTTCATCCCTAGCCAAATCACATGGCCATCTCTGGTGGATGAATGTTTGCCCGATGCTACTCATCTGTATATATGTATTGGATCTACATTAGGAGTCGTCCACTCCTAGTCAAATCAGCATGGCTATCTGGAGAAAGACTGCACTTGGGCCATTCACACTAGCCAAATCACATTGCCATTTCCTGAGTATAAATGTCTTCCCAATGCTGCCCATATGTAGAACCATCGTGGTGTTTGGGCCAGGGCTGTTCACCTCTAGCCATATTAATTAGGATCCAAGGGTGAATGTTTGTCCAATGCTGCTCATCTGTGGATATGTATGTCTGGGTGCTCATCTGTGGATATGTATGTCTGGGCTATTCACCACTAGCCATATGAATTAGGCTTCGAGGGTGAAATCATGTATCATTCTCCCTTGGTCAAATCTGCATGACCAATCTAGGAGAATGTTTTCTCGATCCTTCTCGTTTGTGGATATGTATTGGAGTTGCACTAA
>LPNX010000767.1:1367-23777 GCA_001517045.1 Pseudotsuga menziesii | reverse complement strand
TTGGGGTGTGCTTTTCAGATGGGAGAGTGCAGGTGTATCCCAGGGCTACAGGTATGTCTAGTGCCATGGACATTGGAGTCAGATGTGGAAAGTTGTACAAGTTCTTGTTTCAGCCACAGTGTGCTCTAGCACACAGCAGTAGCAGTGAGCTATGTGAGCTTTGGCATCGGAGGATGGCCCACCTACATCACCCAGCTCTCAGATTGTTGAGGAGCATGGTTACAGGATTACCGGAGTTCAACATTGAGCAGAGTGATGTGTGCAGGGGGTGTGCTTTGGGAAAGTACACCAAGACTGCTTTTCCAAGCAGTGACACGAGAGCTGCAGGGGTGCTTGATCTTATCCATTCTGACATATGCGGTCCTATGTCATCTTTGTCTTTGACAGGTTTTGAGTACTACATTAGCTTCATTGATGACTACTCCAGGAAGACCTGGATCTACTTCTTGAGGAGCAAGAAGTCCCCTCTTGTGTTGAGAGTCTTCCAAGGGTTCAAAGCCCTTGTGGAGAAGCAGACAGGGAGGAAGATCCGGATGTTGAGATCGGACAATGGGGGTGAGTATACCTCCAAGGAGTTCGATGCATTCTGCAGACAGGAGGGCATTCAGAGACAGTTGACAGTTCCTTACACTCCTGAGCAGAATGGAGTAGCAGAGAGAAAGAACAGGTCGATTGTGGGGGCAGCCAGAGCGATGCTTCATGATCAGGGGTTACCTTTCTTTCTATGGGCAGAGGCATGTAGCACTGCAGTTTATCTGCAGAACAGGAGTCCTCACAAGGCAGTGGGGAGTAAGACCCCTGAGGAGATGTATTCAGGCAAGAAGCCTGAGGTGGGCCACTTTCGCATATTTGGCTCGTTGACTTACTCTCATGTCCCTTCTGAGAAGAGGACGAAGTTTGATCCCACCACAGAGAGAGGCATATTTGTGGGATATGACGAGACTTCGAAGGCCTATCGGCTTTACTTACCTAGCCAAAGGAGAGTTGTTGTCCGATGGGAAGTGAAGTTTGATGAGGAGAGAGCCTTCAGGAAGTCTAGGGAGTTAGAGCAGGGGGGGACACCAGCTCCCACACCTCAGTTGGTACAGGCTTCTTCGATGCAGCTATCAGGTCCACAGGTTTTTGGAGTGACTGGATCACAGGGTACAGGCACAACTTCTACAGGTTTAGTGATTCAGGTGGCTAGCACTTCAGGGACAGTTTCAGGGACAGGTTCAGGGTTGAGTCCTCAGATCACAGGTTCGTCAGGCATAGGTTCATCAGGTACTGGTCCTCGGGGTGTTGGACCTTCAGGTACTGGGACTTCCTCAGATGAGGAGAGCCCAAGACTAGTTTGGGAGGAGCAGTCTTCAAGGAAGAGGAAGCCTAAGTGGCTTCAGGAGACCTTGAAGGATGCAGAGGCAATTGGTAGGCCCCATGAGCAGATCAGGACAGTGGTGGAGCCAGACAGGTATGGTGTGGTGCCAGACAGGTATGATATGGCCCTTGTTGCGAGTCTTCGTGACTCTGAGCCATCCACATTTCAGGAGGCTTCCCAGCATCAGGTATGGAGAGATGCCATGATGGAAGAGTACCATTCCATCATGAAGAATGATGCTTGGGAGATAGTGCCCAGACCTGAGAGGAAGTCAGTTGTGACTTCCAAGTGGCTTTACAAGATAAAGCATGCTGCGGATGGCAGTGTGGAGAAGTACAAGGCTCGATTTGTGGCGCGGGGGTTCTCACAGGTTGAGGGAGTTGACTATGATGAGACATTTGCTCCAGTTGCTCGGTATTCTTCTATCAGGGCAGTTATATCTATAGCAGCAGAGATGGGTTGGAAGATCCACCAGATGGATGTGAAGACTGCATTTCTCAATGGTCTTCTGCAGGAGGAGGTATATTTAGAGCAGCCAGAGGGATTTGAGATCCATGGGAGAGATTCTCATGTGTGCAGGCTGAGGAAAGCCTTGTACGGACTGAAGC
The DNA here is from genome assembly GCA_001517045.1 of Pseudotsuga menziesii. Taxonomy (NCBI): domain Eukaryota; kingdom Viridiplantae; phylum Streptophyta; class Pinopsida; order Pinales; family Pinaceae; genus Pseudotsuga; species Pseudotsuga menziesii. Next base: position 21,812 of record LPNX010000767.1, on the reverse strand, counting down.
AAGCTCCTAGAGCTTGGTACTCCAGGATTGATACTTACTTGACATCGATGGGATTCCAGAAGGGTGAGGCTGATCCCAACCTATACTTCATTGTGGTTGGAGGAGATCCGCTAATTCTTCTGCTATATGTTGATGATCTATTTATCACAGGTGATGAGCGTCTCATTGCACATTGCAAGAGAGATCTAGCATCGGAGTACGAGATGACAGACATTGGACTGATGCATTACTATCTGGGGATGGAGGTTTGGCAGGAGCCTGGACATATTTTCCTTGGACAGGGGAAGTATGCAGTTGATATTCTGAAGAGATTTCGGATGGAAGACTGCAGGCCGATGTGTACGCTTATGATCACCAACTTGAAGCAACTTCATGCTTCCGAGGGTAAGTTGGTGGATCCCACTTTATATCGTCAGCTCATTGGGTCATTGATGTATCTGGTCAATACCAGGCCAGACTTGTGTTTTGCGGTTAACACTCTTAGTCAGTTCATGGTTGAGCCTAGGAGTGTGCACTGGACTGCCGCAAAGCACATACTGAGATATCTTGCAGGTACGGTGGATTATGGTCTGGACTACAGGGGTTTGGGTGGAGTCAGCTTGGTTGGGTTCATAGATTCAGACTGGGCAGGTTGTGTGAGGGATCGGAAGAGCACTTTCGGTTGTTGTTTCAGTTTGGGCTCGGCAGCAGTGTCGTGGTTCAGTCGGAAACAGAAATCCGTTGCACTGAGTTCTGCTGAGGCTGAGTATATGGCAGCCAGTCAGGCTACTTTTGAAGCACTGTGGCTTCGCAAGTTATTGATAGATTTATTTGATCAGCAGCTTAGGCCTACGGTGATCTATTGTGACAATCAGAGTTGCATTCAGCTCTTTGAGAATCCAGTGTTTCATGACAGGTCGAAGCACATTGAGATTAGGTACCACTTCATCCGTGACTATGTTCAGAGAGGGGCAGTTGAGCTACAGTATATATCCACTGATGAGCAGGTAGCAGACATTCTGATGAAGTCTTTGGGGAGGGGGAAGTTTGTTTTCTTCAGAGATAAGTTGGGAGTGGTGCAGAACACCTTCCTCGGTTAGAGGGAGTGTTAGTTTTGTAGCTAGGAATTTGTTCCCTAAGTGACTTTTTGCCTAAGTCACTTAGAAAAGGGAAAAAGGTGACCCTCACATTAAATGCTACTTAATGAGACTTTATAAAGTTAAAGTCACTTTTTGATAAATTTAAGTGGGTGAGTAAATTTATTTAAGTGATTTAAATAAATGTGATTTTTACTCATTGAATCTTAGCCATTGGATTGCATCTTTCTCCACCGTTTGATTAGATTCCCACTTAGGGTTTAGTCAAAAAGGGTTGAGGGAGGCATAACACTTCACTTTTCATCTTTGAGAGGAGAAGGAAGAAGAGAGAGCTGAAGAAGGAGAAAGGGCACGAATTTCGAGACACCCTGCTAAAGAGATTTTGGTGGGCACGAATTTCAAGACTGCATTTTATTGTTTTGGACAGAACCCGAGGACTGTACGGCCTGCATTGATTGCTGTACGGACTGCATTAAATTTCTGCACATAAATCGAGGAGGGTACGGACTGTACGGCCTGCATTAAATTTCTGCACAGAAATCGAGGAAGGTACGGACTGTACGGACGCCATTTATTTCAGCACAGAAATCGAGGTGTATTGCCTGCATTTATTGTTGGTACGGCTGCACAGAAATCGAGGTGTACGACCTGCATTTGTTGTTGGTACGACTGCACAAAAATCGAGGGTTTACGGCTGCATTAATTGCTGGGCACGTTTTTTCAAGGTTTTGAGATGAAATCTTGGGTGGAGATGAGTTAAATTTTTTACTGTATTTCTGTTTTGATTTTTGCTGAAGATAATAAAATCTCTCTCTCTCTCTAACTGGTTTTCCCCGTGGGGGTTTTTTCAGGGCTTGATTTTGGCCAAAAATCTCTGAGTCTATCATTTTATGGTGTGATTGTTAAATGTGTTTTTCAGCCTGTTAGTGTATTTTACTGTGTGTTTAATTGTTCAGTAAAATTTCTAATTAACCTACAACCAATGCAAAACCGGTTGTAAGTGAAAACCACGAAATGTTGACATAAACCAGCAAACAGTAAAACGCAGATTTTCTACAAGGAAGCTATTCTGAACCAATCCAAATTTGTCTTTGAATGCTCCAAGCTTCCCTATTGCTAAGGGATTGGAAGAATACCAACAACTTATTGATATGTGGGTAGATATTGGAGCTTTACAACCCCCTTGTGAATCTCGTCTCGAATGAAGTGATATTCGATCTCTATGTGCTTGGATCTGCCATGAAACACTGGATTCTTAGAGAGCTCTAATTATCACAGTAAATCACTTTGGAATCCAACTCTTGTTCAAATAATCCTGTAAGCAAGTTGTGTAGTTAGATGGTCTCACAACTAGCAATACTGACTTCCATATACATTGGCCTTTTTGAACTAAGGGCCACACGAGCCTTCTTCATGTTGTACCAGGATACCATTTTTGATCCCAAGATAAAGCAACATCCTGAGGTGCTGTTCTTGTTTGATGCATTGCTTTCCCAATTTGACTCTGTATACTGGTACCCGTATAACTTCACTTCGCCATCTCTAAGATATCTTAGAGCATACTCCATTGTACCCTTGAAGTATCTGAGTACATGTTTTGCTGCTACCCAATGCTCCTGTCTTTGCTGCACCATGAACTGACTCAAGGTGTTCATTGTGAAAATATATATATGGCGTAGTGTTGACCAGATACATCAAGGAACATATCAGCTGCTTGGAAAACATGGGATCCACCATTTTTGAATCTGGAGTTGTTGGCTTCTTTAGATTAGGGATCATAGGCATGGTTATAGTTATGCAGTCCTCTCTGTACACTTCTTTCTCAGTTATCCCATTAAGGAAAGCTATCTTCACATCCATCTGATGTATTTTCTATACCATAACAAAAACTAAAGACGTAACCACTCTAATGGAATGTACCTGGAAACTAGAGAAAAGGTTTCTTGGTAGTCCACTCCCTCATTTAGGAGAACCCTTTCGCTAAAAATATTGCTTTGTACTTCTCTCTGCTTCCATCTACTACATGCATGATCTTGTAGAGCCACTTAGAACTCCCTATTGATTTCTCCTGTGGTCTTGGCATCGTGTCCCATACATCATTTGCCATGATGGAGGTGCACTCCTCCACCATGGCATCCCTCCAAACCTGTTGGTTTGTTGCTTCTTGAAAATTGGATGGCTTAAAATCCATGATGCTCCTCATCAATGCCACGTAGTTTGGAAACTTCTTCAGAAGTCTACCGTCCTAAATGTGATCCTAGGAGTTTCAACATAATCTTGAACATTCCTTAATGTTTGAGTGAACCATCAAGGTCTCCTAATTGAAATGGTAGGAGTTGGTGTCTCCTCTGCACTAGAAGGATGCTTTCCATGAGCTGGAAGTCACTAGTGACGTTGGCTCAACTTTTGGAGCTTCCTGCTCCTCATCCTTTATGATTGGTATAGGCTCATGAGACTTCTTGGATGCAAAGTTTTCCTCAAAGTTTACTTCCTTGCTTACGTTTTTCTTTCTTTGCTCTGGAATAAAGATATTGTAGGCCTTTGAGGTCTCAGTGGAACCAACAAACAAACCCTTCTTGCTAGAAGGCTCCATCTTGGTCCTCTTCTCTACTGGCACATCGATATAAATTGGACAAAGAAAGATGTGGAAATGACTTGTTCTCCAAGATCTTGTGAGGACATCTATTATGAATGTAGATTGTTGTATTGCATGCTTTTGCCTAGAAGAACATCGGCAAGTCTTGGTCATGTATCATGGCCTTAATGACCCTATGATGGATCGTTTCTTTTGTTTTGTAACTTTGTTCTACCGTGGTTGTACGAAATAGTTAGCTCCATATTGATTCATGCATCCTTGCAAAATCCCTTTAACTCCTAGGAGATATATTGACTCTCATTGTCCGATCTCAAAACTTTGATCTTCTTCTTTGTTTGATTTTCGATTATAGAGCTTTGAACTCCTAAAACCTGCTAAAGACATTGCTAACGCTCAAACTAGCAACCATTTGCAAATCAAGGCAATGTATACTTTGTGTTAGTGAAGGTAAGCTCAAGAGAGAGTTAAACTCAATGTCACTATAGATTAACCTCTCAACACTTCGGGTAACTCCAAAATCTAAGGGGAGACCCTAATTAGTGAAAGATACATGCAACCACCAACAATACAAAAATACTTTCCACGAAACCTTTATAGCTATGATTAATGCCTTATTGGAGTCTACCAATATCAAGTCTAGAGACTAGAATCATATATAAATGGTGTTATTCACTTTATCAAATAAAATCCCGCCAAGGCAATGTCACACTTCCCAAGTAAGGAAGTCCAAAACGTGCGCCCTCAAGGGAAAGAGGACAATTGGAATAGGGCAAACTTGGAGGATCAACTTGAAATACCAAACACCTTTCGATTCACAATTTACGAGTGTTTGTGGCTAAAACGGTTGAATTTTGAGGGTGGACCATAAAATCAAATTTGTCCTAGTTTTGGATTTTTGAATTTATGTAGATTTTTAGGTCTTTTTCCAGTGTAAAAATATCTATATGCATAAAATAAAATATAAGACATGTAAAATTTGATAAAAGGAGGATGGTTGAAGGATAGGGTATTAGATTCTTGTTTCCACCCTAGAGGTATGAGAGATCGAGACTAATGCCCCTCCGCTTAAGATGGTTTTCAATACTTGCAATTAGGGAAAAACTAGCAACCATCTAGGGTTAGGTAGCAAAACCCTACTTAGAGAAAATAGAGAATTCCAATGCCCAATAGAATTATGGAGAGCTTCTTGATAGGAAGGTCCCCTTAAGCAAGTAGACAAAATGTTGGTAAACAACCCTACCTTACTCCAAAGCGCTTCAAGAATGATGTTAAACTAGGTTTAGGAGGTAGACTTACCTACTTTAACCAAGGGTTGAGTAAGGAGATGCATCTTAGGTCACCCTTGAGCATGAGTTATCACAACTATTCTTAGCATCCACTTAGCATAGGACTATCAAACCCTAGATATTCTTCCATTACCATTTATGCAAGAGAAAAAGACATACCAAGGGAAGTGTGCCTAGCTTCAAATGCTCTCATAAACAAAGAGAAAGATAAAAGATTTCATAGTTTGAATCCTTGTCCTTGATTTACAAATGAGGTGAGGATGTCTTATTTATATGAGACAACTTCCAACCTTTTACAAAATTGAGCCTACAAGTTAATGAGAAAATTTAAAAGTTTGGGTGCATACACCCACAAACTTAGGGTCTCGGGCATACAATGAAATAAAATAATAATAAAAAGTAAAATTAGGCTCCACGAAGTTCAAGGTGAGCCAAAAGGAGGGCGTCATGCCCCAACTAACCCCAACAAATGCTTGTCCCTCAACAACCTCATTGTAACCATGTAGTCTTCTTCTTTAAGGATTAACGTCATTGGTTTGGAGACTAGGAGTAGGGGTTTTCTATCAAAACAATAGGTCCAAGTGGGAAAAATGAGGTATGACAACCCTTACACGTGTAATCATCTCTACAAAATGAGTGTGGTCATGTGTCCTAATGGACCTGTTCCTGTGTAATACACACCTCAGGTAACATGGAAGAAATCTTCAAGCCATTGGGCATGTCTTTGGGGGAAAGCCTTGAGTTGAGTTACTGATACTCAACACTCGACTCCTCTGTCTAGGCCAACTCCTAGCGAAGCCAAGCGGGGTGGTCTTTAATAAAAATAAACTAAGGCTAAGTAAGCTATAGCAAAATGAAATCTAGGAGTTGATACTGAAACAAGAGAAACAATCACATCTAGTTTAGCAGCATATCAAAACAAATAAGAGTAAGCTATAACAAAATGAAATCTAGGAGTTGATACTGAAACAAGAGCAACAATCACATCTACTCTAGCAGCATATCAAAACAAATAAATGCTTGCAGTAAAAGATTGAATCAAAATTAGACCAGTGCTGAAAGATAAAATGAAAGTTGCTGAAGGGAAGTGTTGCAGTGCTCTTGATAGTTTTAGTTATTAAAAATGAGTTGCTTAGAGTGGGTTTATTGATTTTGTTTGTCACACTAAAAGGTTATCCTTATAGTGACTGTAGAGAACAATGCCAGATGTCCAACGGGGAGAGAACGAATCTCAATGAGTATCCCCTTGACTTCTCTGTAAATTTTCCTTTAATATTCAAACTAGGGCTAACATTGCATGCAAAATCTCTACTGATAACTACACATGGATATCTTTTACAGTATGCAACGGAAAATAAAACTGAGAAATAAATCACAACACCACATTACAATATTGGCACTATTATTTTGGGTATGGAAATCCTCGGAATAACCCAAGATGGGAAAACCGGTGCAGCAGTCAGATATATATTTTATTATGAGAAAATATGGAACTTTTACAATCACTGCAAATTCACCCAAACCCAAACCTGGCGAATGCTGTACCCTGCAGAATCACTGGGAAAAATCCCAGCTAAACCTCAACACCCTCTTGTGTGAGTGTACGACCCAGCTATACGAAGCTCGGTGATCCTGCTGCTCGCTCCTTCGTCTTCCCAGCTAAATCCTTTGTTTGACTTTCTCTCCTTGTCTGTAACCTGTCTCTGTCGGAATACAAGTGTGTGTCCTCTCCACTAATTGATCTCTCTTTTATAACTTTAGGTAAAGCTAAAACCCTAATTTCACTTTCACTTTAACTAGTCTTTCACTAAAGTTAATTTAGATCACTTTAATTTATTTTCCAAAGTAAACTTAGGAAAAGTAAATTAAATACAACTGGTTTCCTAATTTAAGTCTTTTACATGCAAGAACACATGCATGCAGGAAGACCTTCCTTGTTGCTGCTAGTTTAACACTCCCTCTCAACGGGGAAGGGATTCGGTAGCAATCCCAACTTATCCATGAACTTCACAAAACTTTGTCTGCAAAGTGCCTTGGTGAAAATGTCCGCCACCTGCTCATCTGTCTGTATGTACTCTAATTGAATGGTTCCTCTCTGAGCACAATCTCTCAAGAAGTGGTGCCTGATGTTTATGTGTTTGCTCTGGTCACGGAACATTGGATTCTCAGATAGCTTGATGCCACTTTGATTGTCACAGTGAACTACTGTAGCCTCTAGCTCACACTCGAACAACCCTGAAAGTAACTTCCTCAGCCACATACCCTCACTAGTATCCATGTTGGCTTCAACGTACTCGGCTTCTTCCGAGCTCAATACGACTGACTTCTGCTTCCTGCTGAACCAAGAGACAACCCTTGACCTACTGTTGAAACAACAACTTGAAGTACTCTTCCGGTCCTCTACACATCCCGCCCAGTCAGCATCTGTGAAACCTGCTAACTGTACACTCGCCCTGCACTCATAAACCAATCCATAGTCCACTATACCTATGATGTCGCGAAGTATGTGCTTCGCAGCCGTCTAATGCACTCTCCGAGGGTTCACCATGAACCGACTCAAAGAGTTGATTGCAAAGCTGATGTCTGGTCGAGTGTTGACAAAATACATAAGTGATCCGATAAGTTGACGATACAAGGTAGGATCAAATACTTCTGACCCTGATGCATCAATCTTCCTCTAGTTGGAAACTAGAGGTATGGCCATAGGCTTGCAGTCCTCCGTCCTGAATCTCTTCAAGATCTCTACTGCATACTTCCCCTGTCCAATGAAGAAGCATCCATCTCTCTGCCAAACCTCCAGGCCCAGAAAGTAATGCATCAACCCAAGGTCTTTCATCTCAAACTCAACTACAAGGTTGGACTTGCAGTCTCCAATCAGTCCCTCATCTCTTGTCAAAAAGAGACCATTGTCATATAAGACTAGTATGAGAGGCACCTCACCTGTCAAGAAGTACAGGTTAAGGTCAACCTCACTCCGTTGAAATCCCAATTCTCGTACATAGCTGTCAATCCTCAAGTACCATGCTTGAGGTGCCTCCTTGAGCCCATAAAGAGCTTTATGCAGCTTGCATACATGAGTCTCCCTGTTTTCTACATCAAACCCCTCTGGCTGCTCAATATACACTTCCTCCTCTATCACTCCGTTGACGAAGGCAGTCTTGACGTCCATCTTATGGACACGCCAATTCATCTCAGCTGCTAGTGAGATAATGGTTCGAATGGAAGAATACCTGGAAACAACGACAAAGGTATCCTGATAGTCAATACCCTCCTTTTGTGAAAACCCCTTTGCTACGAAGCACGCCTTGTACTTCTCCATGCTTGCGTCTGCTGCATGCTTCACCTTGTAGATCCATGCTTTTCCCTTGTGGCCTCGACACAACCTCCCATACCTAGTTTTTTATAATGGAGGCATACTCCTCAACCATAGCCTCCTACCACACATCATGTTGTGTAGCCTCCTCGAAGCTGGAGGTTCAGAGTTAATCAACTCTGTCATCAGTGCCATGCAACTAATCCTCTCTGGTGGTACACTTCGTGCAAAAGATCTCTATGGAGGATCCACCATCCTGGAATCTTGAACTATGGACCTAAACCACTTGGGCCTTGGCCTAGTGTCTACTTGCTGCGGCTACTAGATATTCGTCTCCTGCTGCAATTCATCCTCCAAGTCAATGACTGTAGGATCCTGTCCACCTGACTCCCTCTGACCACCAGAACCTGTGCTCTCTATCTGTACCTGTACCTGTACATCTGGTTCCTCCAACTTGACCCCCGAATCCTGTGCTGGCTGTTGCTCTGCTGGTAAGTCCAAAGATCTCCGCAAGGCCTTGCCCTCATCGAATTGGACATCCCTGCTCACAATGATCCTCTTGCGAGCAGGAATGTAAACCCTATATGCCTTCGAAGTCTCTCTGTATCCAACAAGTAACCCTTTCTCTCCAAAAGGGTCCAACTTCTTCCTATTGTCAGCAAGAACATGACAATAGCAGACACTGTCGAATATGCGAATGTGACTCACATTTGGCCTAGTGCCTGTGAAGACCTCCTCCAGTGTCTTCCTCCCTAAAGCTGTGTGGGGACACCTGTTTTGAATGTGCACTGCAGTCCTGTATGCCTCGGCCCAGAGGAATAGTGGTAATCCTTGATCAAATAGCATGGCCTTCGCTGCTCCAACCATAGTCCTGTTCTTCCGCCTTGCAACTCCATTTTGTTGTGGGGTATGGGGCACAGTGTGCTCCTTCTTGATCCCCTCAGCCGAACAATACTCCATGAACTCATTGGAGGTGTACTCACCCCCGTTGTCTGTCCTCAACACCCGAATCTTCTTTCGTGTTTGGTTCTCCACGAGAGTCTTGAACTCTTAGAACCTCTCAAAGACCTCTGACTTGGCCTTCAGGAAATAGATCCAGGTCTTCCTGGAATAGTCATCAATGAAGGTTACGCAGTAACTGTAACCACTGAACGAATGGACACTCACAGGTCTACATACATTAGAATGCACTAAGTTCAAGAGCTCCTTAGACTTGTGCTCACTCTGTGGGAAAAGCTTCTTGATGTTCTTCCCCAAAGTACAACCCTTGCAGTGGTTATGCTTCTCCTCCTGTACCTGAGGAACTCCAATGACAGCCTGCCTTATGTGCCTCAGTGCTCCATGGTGTAAGTGTGCCATCCTCCTATGCCACAACTCACCTTGACGACTGTTGTTGCTGCTAATGACTAGAGCCTTTGCAGTCTCAAAGTGTAGTCTGTACACGTTCCCGCTCCTCCTGCCAATCACCCGATCCAAGCTCCTATCTGACCCCTTGGGCCTGATATACACTCTATGGTCACGGAACTTCTCCGAATATCCCTTGTTCTCCAGAGTGGAGACTGATATAAGGTTCTTGGTCGTCCTGGAACATATAACACATCAACAAAACTGAGGGGTTTGCCATACTCCTCTCAAATGAAACAATGCCAACTCCCAGTGCCTGATACTGAGCATCATCACCCAACTCAACGTGGATTTCTATTCCACCCACCTGTAAGTCTTTGAAGAATCTCCTCTGTCCAGTCATGTGACTAGATGCTCCACTGTCGATGTACCATATACTGTTCCCTATGGTGCTTGCCGTGCAAACTATCAAGCAAAACTCCTCGTCGAAGTTCCTACTGAACTCATCCACCTCTGCAGATCCATCCAGCTGAGTGTTACTCTTCTTCTTCTTGTCTGAGTAGTGGGAGGCAAAGTGTGCCTACTTGTGGTAGATAAAACACTTGACTTTTGAAACGTCAAGGTTCTTCTTACCATCCTTCTTCCTCTTTTCCTTACCCTTGCTCTTCCCTGTAAGGACTAGAGCCTCCTCATGCATAATCTGTGGGGCACTGCTGGATGAGCCTGATCCTTGCCCCATGCAGGTCTCCTCCTCCACAAAGTCATCCCATAGCTTCTGCCAATCAGGGAGCTTCTCCCTAGCCACAACACCCTTGACAAAGGTGTCCCATGGATTAGAGAAGCCATTGAGGGCTATCCTAACTAGCTCCTCATCCATTGTCTTAGAGCCAATAGCTCCAAGCTCATCCCTGATCTGTGTGAGCCTCGTGAGATAAGGCACCACTCCTTCTCCCTTGGCCATCTTGGTGTTGCGCATCCTCTCTTGCAGCACCATCTTCCGATTCTTGTTCTTGCTTTGGTACAGACTCTCTAAAGCCGTCCACATCTCTACTGCAGTCTTCTTACCAGAAAGTTGAGGGACTATATGGTCCTTCACTCCATCCATGATAATCAACATGGCTGTGGAATCAATCTTCTTCCAAGTTGCTAAATCTGTTGGATCTATGGGTGTAGCCTTCACGGAGTCAATGTGCTCCTCTACATCACTGACGTCCAGGATCCTTGTGATCCTTTCTTTCCATATAGGAAAGTTCTGAGCACCTTGGAGTCTATCCTCAACTCTCAACTACCCGACCATACTGAAGTGTACCTGTCAAACCCTAGATCTGTAATCTAGGTTTGTGTCTTCAAATAGATTTGCCCCTAATCTATCACTGTTGCTACAAATCTCTCAGCGTTAGCTCACCAGAGCTTTGATACCATGTAAATTTTCCTTTAATATTCAAACTAGGGCTAACAGTGCATGCAAAATCTCTATTGATAACCACACATGAATATCTTTTACAGTATGCAGCAGAATATAAAACTGAGAAATAAATCATAACATCACATCACAATATTGACACTATTATTTTGGGTATGGAAACCCCTTGAAAAACCCAAGATGGGAAAACCGGTGCAGCAGTCAGATATAGATTTTATTATGAGAAAATATGGAACTTTTACAATCACTGCAAATTCACCCAAACCTGGCGAATGTAGTACCTGGCAGAATCACTGGGCAAATCCCAGCTAAACCTCAACACCCTCCTGTGTGAGTGTACGGCCTAGCTGTATGAAGCTCGGTGATCTTGTTGCTTGCTCCTCCATCTTCCCAGCTAAATCCTACGTCTGACTTTCTCTCCCTGTCTGTATTCGGCGTCTGTCGGAATACAAGTGTGTCCTCTCCACCAATTGATCTCTCTTTTATAACTTTAGGTAAAGTGAAAACCCTAATTTCATTTTCACTTTAACTAGTGTTTCACTAAAGTTAATTAAATCACTTTAATTTATTTTCCAAAGTAAACTTAGGAAAAGTTAATTAAATACAAATGGTTTCCTAATTTAAGTCTTCTGCATGCAAGAACACATGCATGCAGGATGACCTTCCTTGTTGTTGCTATTTTAACATTCTCATCAAGTTCAATACAGGTTCTCAACTTCAACAATAACCATTCAATGGATTTCCCTAATTAGACTAGACACTTGATATCCCTTTTCTGATTGAAACCAAAGATCATGCAATGGCCACAATGGCCACAAGAGCATAGTAGGGGACAAAAGTCTGAGGTTCGTTACTCTTTAAGCAAAAAGAAACAAAAGAAAAGACCAATCTACTCTAAACTAAGAAAATGAAATGTTTGTAGTGAGTTTGTGGTCCATGACTAAAAAACGGTTAATTTTATGCTTTGGTTAGTCAAATGAAAGCAAAAGCAAAAGCAAAAGCAAAAGTAAAAATGCAATCACAAAAAATGACATGGATTCCCCCAAGGGTATGGGTTTGGGCACTGGGTATCCCATTGATTTTATTATGGATTACAATATTATTAGAAGTGTTTGTGGTCCTTTATAAATCATGACCAACAAACTTACAATTTTCTGGAAGAATTTTACTTTTGAAATTTTGCCAGAGTCTCCTCCTACCTGTTCATCAGAAGGGAAAAAAAGCCAACGGATAGGTACTAGAGATGCCAAATAATTCAATTAAAAGTTCTCAAATAAAACTCCTAACATTTAGTATCGAAAGATTAACTTTTTTAACAAAGCTAAAGGCTAGACTTTAAGCAGTGTAATCCACTTCAGAAAAGATGAAACTTTGAAGTATAAAACTAGATCTAGCTACAAAGAATGCATTGCAATGTTAAATAGCTTTAAATTTAATCTTAGAAAATGCACTACTTAAACTTTGCAAGCATGAAGTAGCCAAGAATAAGATGTATAATAATGAAGGAAGGAGATATAGAAGGGAGCTCAAGAATGAGAATTCCAGATCAAAGGAGTCTGCTGGTGGGAGGTAGAGGGACTATGTCCTGTTATCCACTAAGTTGCACTTAGGGGATTTCTAGTGAGCCGCTAGAGTATTGAACAAGCCAAATTGTTCATTGTCAGTGCTCAGAAGTTCCGTGGTTACATCAGGACTAGTTGTGGTCCCTTTTTTTTAATAAAATGCTTGTCCATACCCCTTGGGGACGTTGTAATAAATGTTCTAACACGATAAATTTTTTGTAAAGGACTTGGCTATCAATCCGATCATTCCAGGGTGTTTTTTCCCCTGTCAATTATGTAATGGCAAATAAGCGATGTATAATTTTAGAGTTTTTCATCGGTCCTCCAAAGATGGAATTTTTGCTTTGGTGGTTAAACTCGGGGAGGCTATTAAAGTTTGTGTATCAATGTATATAAGCGTGTCAGACATGGTTTTGAGTCATTATGGACGTGTACTAGGTCCCCCTTAGTTTTTTCTTAATTTCCGAAAAAATAAAAATTTCCGCAATTTTAGGCCATTTTTTAATGGTTTAAATGGAAAAATTCAAAATGTTATGAAAGTATGATCCAGAGTTCGTTTTTGGCGTGGATGGGTTTGTTTTCAAGCTCAGAGCACCTCCTTTACCTAGCGACCCACTTTTCCAATGCTTTGGGTGATATTTTGTCCCGTATGGCATTTTTTCTCTATCGGTGCGACGAAGTGGCAAAAAAATGCTAAGTTTCGACAAATTGCACTTAAGACAAAAGTAAAAAATCAAGTCAAAAGTCAAGTTTAATGACTTGGAAAGGGTGGTGATTGTTTCATGTGGTAGATGACATCATACTTTGGATAAAGAATTATAATGCATTGGTCATTATATATTAAAGTTTATGAGCTAGCGAATGATTTAAAACTTGGACGCAAGCCTCTTCTTCAAACTCGCGTGTGAGTAGGAGTGGGCCCCTCATGGATGATCGACGTCACCCCTTTGGCTTGAGGATGATGTGGAGTGGATTACCAAGTCTCTTCCTAAATCAAAGGGAGATTGATACGCTTGGTTTGGTGAGGATTGCGAATCTTATATGTGGCGACTTAATGGAGGTTGGGTAGGAGTTTGAGTGGGTGTGCATCTCCCTTGGAGAGGTCACGCTTCCCCATTCCAATCTATGTTGATCTCACTACATCAACTCTCAATCAAACATTGAGTCATATGATGTTAACTCATGTCTATTATAGTTGGTTGGTGCACCCTTGGTTTGTAAAATCTATTTAAGCAAGTTCGTTTGCCTCATTCTAGACGGAAGCAAGGGACCTCTGCTCGTATGATTGTAATTGTTTATCTTTATTATGAATAAAGTTGAGTCTTTGGAGGACAATTTGTTGGTGTAGTACTCTTTCTATGGTAAATTCTTGTTTTGTAATCGAGGTGATATCTGTTTAGCACTTTTTGTGGTTCATGCAATTTTAAATATCAAGCTTAGAAGTTTGTATTCCAATCCGTAGAATAGGCATTTGGATTTCAAATTGCTTATTTATATGTAATTATATAAGATTCGAAAGTTATACGTTGTAGTCGGTAATATTTGTATGCTTTTGGTTTTATGTGACTTACCATACTAGATCTGATCTTTGCATGAAGGTTTCTTGTGTAGCTTTGCAGATCACCAAAGGTGGAGTACGACTAGAGCTCGGTTGCATCTTGTTTTCTTCATCGCTTCATTATGGATCTAACTTGTTTACCCTGCAGGCACCCTACTCCTCAACCTTGTTCAAAGTTTGATCTTGAGCTCTTCTTCTTCCTTCTCAACGAAAAAACACTCAACCTCAATCTCTTTCATTTCATTTTTTTCAAGTTAAAATTTGATCATTAAAGATTTATCATGCTTCTTTTTACTTGCTTCAATTTAGATCTAAGAAAGGGCTGATATTCTGTATCTCAAAGCTTAGATCTAGTTTCCATTTGCTTTAGCACTTCAAGGTTAAATTTTGCAATATTTTTCCAAGTGTTAAAAGTTGTAAATTCTTAGTGTATTTTTGCATCTAACCCACTAATTTGGCATCTTAAGCTTGTTGGTTTTTAGCAGGTCTATGGAAAAAGAGAGAGATGTTGTCAAATTTTTGAGTATTAAGCCATCTTGAGCACCCATACTCAATCTTACCTCCCCCCTCTTCATTCCTCTTCTTCCCTGCAGCAGTTTTAAGCCCTTTTGACCCATTTTCAAGGGTAAAAAAGTACCTTACTTTTCAAGAAGTTTGATTGTAACAAATAATAAAAGAGGAAGTGGTATAATGGCTCCCACACCCCTCTTCCCCCATTTGGGGGAAGTCTGTATCGTCCTTTGATGTGATTGGCTTTTCCTTTCCTTCTGATAGTTAAATGTTTTATATTAGTTTTGCATTCGTTATCTAGCTAGATTTATTTGAAAGGTTACGTTAGAATCTTTAGTTTTTTATAATTGTAGATCCAACCCAGTCTTGACCTCTTGAGTAAGGCTTTGTCCTGAAAGAGATCCTTGACTGTAGTTTCCTTATATGCAAAATGGATGTACTGCTTAGAATAAATCGGAACAAACTGATGTTCTGCTCTCCCCCTCGCGGCTTAGTGATATCAAAAGCGGTATTCTGCATTCATTAACTCCTCACATCTAAT
Organism: Pseudotsuga menziesii; assembly: GCA_001517045.1. Classification (NCBI taxonomy): domain Eukaryota; kingdom Viridiplantae; phylum Streptophyta; class Pinopsida; order Pinales; family Pinaceae; genus Pseudotsuga; species Pseudotsuga menziesii. The sequence continues at coordinate 6,603 of LPNX010000767.1, read as the reverse complement.
TAATCGACTCAAATTAATAAAATTTACAACCCTCAAAACATTATGGAAATTCAACGTAACGAGCCTAAGAAATAGTGGGCAAATTCTTCAGGGAAAGCGGGAACAACTAGAAAGCGACAGTTGGGTTTCGTTAGGTTACATCCTTGTTGGTGTAGTGTTGAAACCCCCCCACGACTCCATCTAGCCCACATTTTCCTGTGCGGAGCCACTCTTCTCAGAATCCGGACATATTCCTAGTACCTCACGATATATTGGGAATCCCCTTTTCCCCTTAATTCACTCATCATTGCTTAAAGTCTAAATTTAACCAAGATACACTACATAACATTATTTCCTTTTCAACAACATTTCTTTCGACTTCATTTTCGGCACTGGTTATATTATCATTGTTTATCATTTGCTTCAAGTCATTATTGTTGTGGATGCTATTATCATGCTGGTGAATTATATGTTTTAAATATTGCAATACTTGGTGATTTTATCAAAACTCCTAACAAACACTGATCATTCAATCATTAACAAACAAGAGCCTTAGCAACTCTTTCTTAGGGACTACCCCTCTTGGCTTCGTTAAGAGTGGTCTAAACGGAGGAGTCATGAGCAGGTGACAGTACCTGACTTGAAACTTGCCCCCAAGGACACATTAGGCAACTTGAAAATTTGTGCTGTGTTCCCCCCTAGATGTGTGTAAGCTGGAAACATTTTTTGGTGCCATTGTCGTGGATAAATCTTTTTATTCTTGGAATCGACTTACCTTTTTCTTTTAGTAGTTTTTATCCTTTAAAATAAAATTTGATTGATTTAGTCAACCTCTGAATTGAACTCGATCCATATGGCGAATCCATTGACCTTCTTCCCACCAAGGTATTCCACTAGAAGAAATTCTGAAGGCTTATTTGATCTCGTCCTTGAGCCTGAAGGAGGCTAAATTGACAATCTTCTCATAGAATCCTTGAGAATTTAGGACTTGGGACTTGTTGCCGCTCTTGACCAACATGCGTGTGTCAAAGCCCAAAAGTAGGCACACCGACCCGATGGCAACTGCGAAAAGAGCAGCCACTGTCACCACACTCCTCTCTTCCTCGCTTCAGGTTGGCTCTTCTCCAACTCAAGGGGGGCTTCCCTAAGGTTAGGATCACTAAGGCAGGTGCAATGGCGGACAAGGTGAAAACGAAGAGGATGCCTCAGAAAAACAGTTGTAGCATAGATGTAATAATTGAATGTTGATGGGAAAGAGGGAAAGATCAATCTTCACAAATGGACCAGTGCCAGTATACCAAAGGGAGAAATGGAGTCAAAGAGAACCCACGAGATTATGAAGATTATGCTGAATACAAGACAGTACCGTGAATATATGATTTTTGTTTTCTTTTGGCACTTGATTGCAGGGTTCACACTTGAGCAACTGGCTACGATGATCATCACACAGATTGGAGCAGAGTGTGAAACCACAAGGTTGAAGGATTTGATTATAAACATGAGGTTCCAAGGATAGATAGAGTCACAGATCTAAATAAATTTGATGACAAAGTGTGTCTCTGTGCAAAGAAAAGTCATGGCTTATGGTTCAACAAGCAAGTCATGTCCATCATACATGCTGAGATATCAACGAGAGTTATTTTTGCGGGGATCCGACGACGTATGGAGTTCCATAAGTTGTGATCGTTTGAGTTATATCTTCAATACATGATGTTCTCGAGCAGTTAATCCATGGTTCGTAGCATCGATCCATCCACCTTGGTAGCCATCGTAAAAGTTTGTGGAACTTGCAATTCTTGGTGAACCTACCATATGCTTTGAAAACAACGCATAGTTTTCCTTTTGGCCGCCGATGGGTTGCATGTTTTTTGTTGTTGACAGAGCAGCCATAATATTAAAACCATGACCTGTAAACACTGGTTTGAGTTCTTTTAAGAATATCAATGATCGGTTTTCATATCTACTTATCGGTGGTTACTTGGGGTTTAACGAGGAGACGACTTGTAGAGAAGTTCGTGTTTTTTGAAGCAGCAAGCTGCCACATGTGGACCCGCATTTTATCTCCATCGTCAACCATTGACAGAAGATCGCTCATTGATAAATCAAATTTTTTATCTTGCAGTTGTTTGATATTGTCTCCTTTAGCTGCTGTATGAGAAATCCATGGCCTCGTGGAATCCATCCACGTTGAAATACTCACTCAAAGCTTTAAAGATTTGATTGCCTTTATTTGAGTGGGTGTTCGGTCACTTTAATAATAAAAGTATTTTTGGAGAGTTGATTAGCTAAAGTATTGGTAACACTTTAGTCTTGTATGAGTTACAATTAATAAATTAGAGTTGGTCAAGTATTCATACAGAGAAAAAAGTGGATCTAAATTTTTCCACTTTTTCTTTTTTTTGTTTATTATTTTATGAGAATGGCTTTTTGGGTCTATAAAAAGACTTGCCTTCTCCATTGTAATGACGGAAAAACTGGGAGGATTTTACCCTAGAGCTTAATAGAAAAAATATCGTTTTGGGTTTTATTGTTGTTCGGTTGAGCATTCTCTGTGATGTGTGGCGTGAATTTGTATGAATGAGTGATTGTTGCTAGAGGCCTTTTTTCCTTTCTATGTTTGCGTCAGAGACCATAAACGGATGCTATCATCTTATTGGAAGGTGAAAATCCTTAGCACTTGCTAGCCTTTTTCCTTTGTGAGCGTGCATACACGGGTATGGATGTTTATATTTAATCGAGTTTGATTGTGTAGTATCGATCTTTTGTTTGCATAACGCCTCTTCTGCAATTAGGAGGAAGCAAATCTGGTAGCTGCACCGCTAACACAAGGCCCTCATGAGTTCTCCTTTGACTCCATTGTAATATCCCAAATCTTGATATTTTCTATTTCTAAGCAAATATGCTGATACAACTGGGCATGCAAACTGCCATGCAAAAATCCCTATTTTATAGCAAAAATTAGGGTTAGGGTTTGTGAGATAGAATGAACACTTACCACTAATAAGTCGGCTAGCCTGCTCTTGAGAGAGTATGCAAGCACCAAGAACTGAATCGGAGATGGACAGATATCTTCCGCTTCCGGTGAAACCCCAGCAGCAAGAACCCAAGTCAGAAAAGGGTGACGTTTTCAGTGAAGGAGGTGTCCGATGACGCTGCCGATTTGCAGGACTGATAGCCTTCCCGTGCCGGAGAGAATGCCTGGTACATGCGGAGTTTCTGAGGTCTCTAGGCAGGATAGCGACTTGCTCCAGAGAGGCAGCTGCTCACGCCCCCTTGATCCCGAAATAGCTGGTAACTGCTCTGGATGAGCACGGGCGGATCTGATAATCACCGGGTACCGGAGTATGATGCTGATGATGAGAATGGTGCCCGAGTTTCGGAGTAAAGCTGAGATCTGAAGGCCCAGCAATTGATTAGGGCTTTCTGGTTGAAAACCCCCCCTTACGGCTGCACACGTGTCCCTGCAACGATCTATACCATATACTGGGTAACTTATGAATGAATGTAAGAGCAAATGGTGAACCTGTATGGCTTACCCTAAATGAGACTAGGACAGATGTTTCACTGCCGAAATCCCGTTAGCTGAAGACTCTGTCTCCAACTCCAACTGCTGTGCGGCACGTTGTGCTGCTATCCAAGAGCTCCCAAAATAATAATCATCAAAAGTGAAGTCTCCTTTTGCTTTATCCTCCTTTTATAACTTCAACTGCGAAAACCCTAATCTTTGACCTAATTAGGTCACTTTATCTTCTAATTTGCCGTTGACTTGCATGCATGCGGATGGAGACTTCAAGAGTGCATGCATCATTAAATAATGCTTGGATGGCATGCACGAAGGTGGCCTTTGGCCTCGGTGGCCCTTCTTGACCTAATGATGCTGCCCTAGATCTTCTGTGGATGGCATCAGTCCTTAGCTGATTCCCTAGCTGTCAGTAATCGCTCGAACCCACAGGAATCACATAGGTTAGCGGTTTTGGGCCTCAAGGCCTAATCGGAAGAGGACATTACAGTTCTCCCCGCTTGAGATTGCTTATCCTCAAGCAACTTCAAACTGGGATGCTGCAATACCTGTTCACCTTCCCAGGTGGCATCCTCTGGCGGTAGTTCTTTCCATTGAACCAAGTATTCTCTGATTACCCTGTTCCTGAGCTTCCTTTCTCTAGTCTGTATGATCTGTTCGGGAATGAGTATCAGCAGTCCTTCATCATCTAAAGGAGGCAATTCGGTAGATGGAGCAATGTGTTGCCTAAGGGTCTTCTTCAGATTAGATACATGGAACACATTGTGAATTTTGCTTTCCTGTGGAAGTTCTAGTTCATATGCCACCTCTCCCACCTTCCTGATTATTCTGTATGGTCCATAGAAGCGGGGTTTTAAGTTCTCTGCTCCTTTCTTCTTAAGTGAGGACTGTTTGTAAGGCTGGAGCCTTAAGTATACTAAATTCCCTACCTCAAAGCTCCTCTCAATCCTGTGTTTGTCGACATACAACTTCTGTTGATTCTGGGCTGTTTGTAAATTCTCCTTTAATATTTTTAGAATGTCCTGACTGTCCTGTATCCAATCCTTAGCGTTAGGAGCTCTACTATCTCCAAATGCCAAATCTGCATAGTCCAAGGCCTTGTAACCATATAATGCCTTAAAAGGAGTCATCCTAATAGACATGTGATAGGTAGTATTGTAGCAATACTCCCCTAGGTGTAGCCATTTTGATCCAGGTTCGCTGCTGCCCTGCTACATAGTTCCTTAAATATCCTTCGATCCACTTGTTGACTATTTCCGTTTGCCCATCACACTGGGGATGATAACTCGTACTAGTAGCCAGTTCGGTCCCCACCAATCTGAATAGTTGCTGCCAGAAGGCACCCGTGAATCTGCTATCCCGATCACTAACAATGGTCTTAGGTAACCCGTGTAACCTGAAGATCTCCCTGAAGAATAACTCAGCTACTTGAGTTGCCGAGTAGTCTGATGATATTGAGAAGAAATATGCAAACTTGGTCATCCTGTCAACTACTACATATAAACAATCTCGCCCTTGGACCTTGGGCAATCTTGAAATAAAGTCCATGGAGATGCTTTCCCACTTCTGTTCTGGAATCGGTAGTGGCTGGAGTAACCCTGCTGGATGGGTGTTCTCAATCTTGTTCTGTTGACAGATGCTACATTCCCGGACATGCTGCATAATTTCCCCCTTGAGGCCCTTCCATGAGAACCTCTCTCTGATCTGCCTGTAGGTCTTTAAGAAACCTTGATGCCA
>LPNX010000759.1:8080-44072 GCA_001517045.1 Pseudotsuga menziesii | reverse complement strand
GTGAAAATTACATAGTAAAAATATAGAAATAGATGTGTTTTAATGTATTCTTCCTTACCATTCATTGAGCTCCTCTCTGTTTCGAGAATAATTTAATATTCTCTATTGAACAGGACCAACCACGTGAAGGTGGAAGCTCTTATGGCCCCTCCCCCCCGTCACATCACTCTCAACTCCCCAAACCCAATGCCTATACTTGCAAATAACAATTTATTTCACTATTTCACAATGCAAATAACAATGCATCTACAATGCAAATTATTTCACTCAATAGTTGAAAAATGCTTTCATTAAATCATTCTTTAAAACATTCAATAAACCATTCAATCATTCAACAGCTGAAAAAACCATTCATTAAACCATTCATTAACTCATTCATTAAAACATTAATTTAGTCAATGGCAGAAAAAAATATATAAGTAAACAATTCAGTAAAGCATTCATTCATGAAACAGAGGAAAAAAACATTAATTTTTTTTTATAATATAAATAAGAATTACTCAAAATTTGTTTAGTCACTTCCTTTTTACTTTTCTTCTCTTTAAATATTTAGTCAGAGTCACATTTCAGGAATCTGATCAACGGTATCCCTACTAGTCTGCTCGCAAGGTTGATAAATTTCATTAATGTCAAAATATTTCATTAATATATTTATATTTTGATAAATACGAGTAATTCATTTAAAAAACATTAGGAATGTGTGTTTTTACCTGCCATGTGCACATCAACATGTTCAACATTATCTCGTACTGGCCCAACCTGTTCCATGTTATGATCTGCAGCTACATGCTCTGTAGTTGAATTGTGTAAAATTATAATTAATGTTCATCATCTGCAATGGTCTATAAAAAATAGTAGCACATTAATAAATTCATTACCAGGATGAGAAGCATGATCTTCATTTGGTTGGTCATGTACTACATCCTCGACATGAACGGGATCATTACTTTCCTGCACAAAAAGGAATAAATAATTTACGTTAGTTTATTTATAAGGAACAAATTGCATGAGAATTAATAAATTATCATTAAACTATACATTTTTCACATACCTGGGCACCAGATGGATCAGAAAAAGATCGTGTAGTATTCACAGACAAGCTTCTCTGGTGTTCAACAACAGCATCAAAGCCATGTTCGAAGCCAAGCTTCATGTAATCCGCACTGGAAAATTCTTTGAACCAGTTGACCTTCATAATTGCATGATGTCATTAATTTTAAAGCCTTTTGTCAAAACAAAACAAAAAAAATAATCTGTATGATATTTGGATGTGGATTCGGGTTTTGCGATACTTACATATCGGGCTGCCAAGTTGGAGTAAGCACCAGGCCCAAGTTTGTGTTGGCCAATTTTTTCAATTCTTGACTTTGTGGCCTTAGATGTGTCCAAGAGCCTAATTAAGTTTTTAAATACATTAGTCGATGTACCAAAATTGATATAAAAACTAGTAATAATAAGGCTTACCACTACATTTTGGAATGTATTGCATACCTCCTTGTTCCACCTAGTGGTATCTTTCTTGATTTTCTCAGGCCCTTCTCTTTTCCATATTCCACCACGGCTTTCCACTCCATAGATGGAATCATTGGAGGGCGCTCATACCTAGGGTTCTTTTCTAGGTGAACCCTTTATTGGTCTCAGACAATCTTTAGATGTTTTCCAGCCTTCTGTAGTACCTTCGATGTATCAAAGGTATCTTTTCTGAACAGACTGACCAAGCGACTAGTCAGATCATCCTTTAAAGCTTTTGGCTTCTTGTTCCACATTGTGTGGATGGTGGGCCCAAATATCTCCAAGCCAAATCATTCATGTGTTTATAATTTTATCATTTCCTACAAAACATTATTTCCATCATTAGTCAACATTAGAAAATATTATCAGCATATTAGACACAAATTATAAAAAATAAATTGAACAATATATAATGAACTGGAATCCTCTCTATCTTTATTGGAACCAGTTCTTCATTCACCAAAAATGTACACTTTATTGAACCAGTGCTAGTCACACGAGAAGATCCGGGAAATGCTTCCACATCTCTATCTAGCCCTGCATCCACCCCTTCTTCTGCAGCATCTGTTGTGGGTGGGACAACATCGGCTGCACCCTCCGTTGCCCTCGACGGTGTCACAAAGCATGTTGTCAATTGTTCAGTGGACAATATGGGAGTATTATGTGGTGTACGTGGAGTGGTTTGGTCACTGGGACCAACATTACCTTGACCACCACTGATGATCTCCATAGCGCACTGTAAATTAAACCCATTGTATTATAAGTTCAACAGCATATAAAATCAAATATTATAAAGTTTTTATAAATGAATTTACATTTTTATTCGATAACTTACATCCACTTGTTTACATTGTTGTAACAACAATTGAATCCTTTGTTCGAGCCCTTCTATGAGTGGAACTTCCAATGTCAGATGAATCAGTTCCTCATTTTGTTTTTCCCTTGTCCTTTGTAGCACCCTCAATGGGTCTACAAACTCTCTAATTTCACTATCTCTCATCAACCGAGAGACCTCATTCTGTAAATAGTTTTGAGACATCGTTTGATAAACGGAATCCCCTGTCTGCAATTGAAATATATAAAAAATTGCTTAGTCTTTGAAAATATAGTGTGCACAAATAATAATATTAGGGATTACATCTAGGATTACCTGACACCTAGCCAAGGGTGTGCTCTGATCAACAAATGGAGATTTACCTCAATCAGCCACCTGCGAAAAAAGTAGAGAACATTATCACAATGAACGCAATATGTATAAGCTAACAAATGCAGAACAAAAAAAATAAATAAACACTATGCTACATGTTTTATATGTGTACATTTTTGAAGTATTTAGAATGTGGAATTACATTTAGGTTAAATGGTTGCCTCGAGTCTCCAATCGTCTGATCAACAGCTGGGGAGTTTCCCCGTTCAATCTGCAAAAAAGGTAGACAACATTACCATCATGAACGCAACCATAAAAACAAAAGAATACATAACAAAATAAACATAATATGTCACGATAGACATGTTTACGATTTTAAAGTATTTGAAATGGAGAATTACATTCATGTTTGGTTGTTGCCCTAATGCGGTAGTCAGCTGATCAATAGCCGATTATCTTCCCTGATCAACACTCTGCATGGAAAATCGATAATATTATATAAACGAACCTAATATACTAATGAAAATACATAACAACGTATTTGTATGTCCATCCTAAATTTAATATTACATTGGCAATATCAATGTATACCTGCTTCCTTGACTCGGGTTGACAAACATCTACGGAGATGGAGGTGCCCCTGAGAGAAACCTGCATCAAAAACATATTAAAAGTTACATAAGGAAACATGAAAAGTAGATCATTTCAATTATATGCTAAAAAAAATTCATATAGACGTTAAAATAATTAATTATAAAGGGTGGTTAAATTGTTTGTTGTACCACAACCATACTAACATTGTTTGTATCTACACGATTCAAATTGTAATCAATAAGCAGTTCTTCGCAAGCAACTATTGATTTAATTGCACATACAAAGACATGGTTTCCTTCATGCGACTCGAATATGTAGTTGGGTTTCTTTAATGTAGACCTTGGTTGTGTACTATTTATAAATCCCGCAATATTACCTGTTGTTTTTGGCCTTCCGTCCATGTACATCGTTGCTCCTCTATTTTGAGCTGGCATCCAATCACTGTAGTTGTAACAGGGTCCAACATACTCCATCAATTCTGTACATCTACCATATCCAACCTTTATGTCGTCCATGCAAAACAAGCCCAATCCATGCAATGACGACGGTGCAATTCTATATATCCTCTCATTCACACAAAAATCAATGTTTACTTTAGGAATATCGCTTGGCACCCATTGTTTCACTAGGTGTTGGTACTTTAAGGGCACGTCAATGTCTCGCACTGTCTCATCATCATAGGAACATGACCCCCCTCCTTGGATAAAAAAAATCATGCATTTGTCGAATTTCTTTTTGATATTCTGACATCTAGTTGATCTAGCCCATGTAGACCTACTGGATGTCTCACTTTCCTCTAGCCTTCCCAAACTCCCTTCGCTGGAGGAAGACAGGTCTAACAAATACCTGTTTGGTTCTACCTGCACCGTGGCCAAAAAAAAAATTGGCATAAGCATAGCAAAATACCAGCAAAAAAACATGGAAAGACTTATAAGAAAAAAAACTTGGAAATACTTGTAAGCCAATAACTTGTTAAAGAAAAATCTTGTCAAGAATGAGTTTGGTTAATAGGTGTGGGAATTTGGTATCCCTAAAAATTATAATGTATGCCCCTCTTTTGGTTACATACAAGTGTCCATTCTAACTTATTGCTTGCATTGCCTTTTTCTAACATGAATTGGGTAGGCTTCATAAGCTTCATATGTATGCTTGTGGCCATTGTACTTTAGCCTGTCACGTCCCCATGACTCCAACCGGCGATGAGGACGCGATCCGTGGCTTAAACCACCCGGCCTAAGAGCCCCATGAACATGTACATGAATAAAATTTCATAAACAGAATGCTGCAGGAAAATGCATTACAGTGAAACATGCACATATGCCATTGTCTATTTTTCATAGTTATATTTATTTATCAGACACAACGGAATTCAATGTCCATTCATACATGCATTCATACAACATTCATTCACATTTTCATTACATTCATTAACAGTAATTGAGATTGCAGAAGTAAAATGCACAAGATTACTTATCTTATGATGAATTCGTTCTACAACAAGCTACATCACTGCAACGTTCCACCCAACCATAGGCCAGCATGTTCCTTAAGCTCTCAGCAGCGCTACCACCCCCGAGCTAGGCATGATTCTCCAAGGAATAAGGGAACTAGCAAGCTTACACATAGCCAATGATATACAAAACAAAGCCAAGCCAACACAGTTGGGTTTATCAGGCCATCAAGGGGTTGGGAAGGGCTAAATGCTAAGATGGTGAGCTCATTACAGAGCCAAGAACACCTACACCAGAACTAGCCTGACCTCTAAGACACCCAAACACACCCAACACAAGGAATCAGTCCCTTCTCTGCTGCACAGTCCCTCAGGCCCTGCATTCCCTTCCAGTGCTATTCAGGGGTGATGGAGAAGAAGGCTAGCCCTCTAGCTCTATCTGTGTGGTTTCCAGCCACCAGGTTTATCAAGCAAAACTAAGCCAACATCCCTGCTCTCTACACAGTCCGAAGACCAACCATTGCACTCAGGAAATTATCAGTTGTTACAGCTTAAGATAGGGGAGACAAGTTCTGAGTCATTCTTGGCCCTATCATGGCCAAAATGACTCTCCAGCCAATATACAACAACCCCCCCCAAGATAAGGAAAACCACGGCAATACAGCCAACAACGTGGAAAAACAAACACAATCACAACAGGGAAAAATTACAGTCTGACCTGAACAACTGAGCAAGCGGATAAGAGTTACACAGACCGCCACACAGCTCTTGAACATGAAAGGACTTCCTACAGGAAATCGTAGGTGACATAGACCAAACAGCTCTCAGTTTCCTGCGTGAATGACAACCACCCAGAGCCCAGTGCGTGAGAGGAAAATCCACACTGAAACCCAAATACGGGTCAAGAACACCCGATTCCATGCTATGGGAAAATGTAAATGACAGTAGAGGTGCCCCCGATCCCTCTCCTAGATGCGTGAGACCAAAAACGCAAGGATTCTGTGCGTGAGGAGAATCAGACCAACCATATGCCCCCGTAGTGGACAGTGCATGAAAGGGGAGTGCGTGAGCGCTTCAGCTCGTTGTGGAAGGAATGGAATCCCTGCGTGAAGATGAGCAACAATGGCAAGGACGCGAATTTGGAGGGCGTGAGTGTTCAGCAACTCGTGGGGAGAGAAAAATGTCTACGTGAGGGATGAACAACAAAATCGTGGTTAGAGTGTGCGTGTGGGTGAGGACTGACAGTCCTGCCACCCCACTCCCAAAGATCATAACTGCCCCAACCACCAGCAGCCTTTCTTAATGAAAGTGGTTGGAATAAGACAGGGGAAGAAGACACATGGGTTTTTCTCTCATTGGCCAAGGTTTGACAAAATTCCCCCACATCCTTATCCTTGTGAAAATCATGCCCCTTTCTCATTTTAGTTTCCGCGATCGTAGCTGGTCGGGTTCATTTAATTGATTGTAGATGTATATTTACATGATGATAACCCAAAACATATGCCGCATGCCCTGATATTCAATCGGTGACAAATTTAAATCCAAAACATAGCATAACTGATCAATGGTGGGGCCTTGGCCTTTAGCTCCACACCATGATCATTTACAATATATACATCATATACTTCTAATGCAACGAGGTCAAAACCGAGATGTGACATAGCCTTTCAACGTTGTCAAGCTTGACACAATATGTTATGCATATGCATCACATATAACACTACAATTTATGCCAATATATGTCTATACAAAACCTAGAGGTTCTCCTTTAATGGACTATCTCCTTCAAAGAACATATCTCCTTCAAAGAACATATCTCCTTTATGTGGTTTTTAGTTTTCCCATGAATGATTTTGTGATGTTGTAGATGATTATCCATTTTACCTAATATGTTTTATGATCTTTTCCATGTTTTCTAGGATGCACATACTTGTTGTTGATGGCTTATTTTGCTTGAAAGTTGGACTACCTAAAAGTGCATAGATCTCATCTAGGACCCTTTAAGAGTTATAATAACAACTATTGTTATAGGATTTTATTCTCCAAATGAAACACCAAAACCATACTTATCGGTTAATATTTGTGTAGGGATGTTTTTTCTGATCTCTACCATAATTTATGATACTAATGTGATTGTATGCAAAAATTTATGTATGCCCTAAGAAATCTTATGTATGCCCCTCTTTTAGTTACATACAATTCTCCATTCTCACTTGTAGCTTTCATTTCCTTTTCCTAACATTGCCTTTTCCTTTTACTGGCCTAACCCCTTTTCAACAATAATATTTGCAGATTTAATCAAGTGTTTTTCTACAGAGGTGGCTGAGTCAACCAAGTTGACCCCCAACCGAGCTAACTCAGCCTTTGAAACAATTGGAGTGACAAGTTTGGTACCGAACTAAGCAAATCAGGGTATGACCAAATGGATTGGTAACAAAATGGTCAATTCGTCCCAATGCGTACTAAATTGACCAAGTGAATGTGGGAATGCATAAGCCACACACATGACACTTCAATTCAAAAAAGAAATTAACCTAGAAATATAAACATCTAGTCTCTAAACCTACTTCACTGTCGAGTCAATTAGGTTTGTAGGATTCCTATACATCATAACACTATTTGGAGTAAAAAACAACTTGCTTTAGAGGCCCTAGATGCCACCCATGTCCACAATAGTCAATCTATAAAGCAGCCCCTAAATACAAAATCATTCTTCACAAAATAGGGCATGAACCATGTGAACAACCTTCCAAGTGGACCAGCTCAATGAGTAACCTCCAAGCATGTAATATCTCTCATGAAATGGTGTATAAAATAGTGTAAGCATGCTTCAAATGATCACCTTCTCCTTTGGTAGGGCTGAACACTGCCCTTATGCATGTGTCTCCAAGGGTGAATGTTCCTCAAATAATGAGAGAAGGCCTTCCTCAAACAATAAACCAGTACACCAAGGTGAATTGGCCCTATTTAGGCCTTCTAGAACAAACTTGGTATTTTCAATGTCACACTAGGAGCAATGTTGGGCAATCCTATGGGAATAAACAACTCTAGAATCAAGTATGAGCATCAAACGGACAAATCTAATCACTTTACAGTAATGGACAAATAATGATGTTGAGTTCTTGGAGATCCTATAGAGTGTATTTTTTAACCTCTGTGCTACTCTGTAGACTGGATGTTTTAACCTATGTTCAAACCCGTGTATGAGTTTGAGCCCACATTTCCATCCACTCTACAGGATCTCTAGATAACTAACATAATTATTTTTCCATTAGTATAAAGGAGATGTACTAGAATATTTTCCTGTACATGTTGATTTTACTGTTTAGTTGAACCTAAATGAGAAACAAAGAGGAGCACTAAGCTAGCTACAACACTTTTTCTGTGCGTCAATGTGCGCGCGTCAAAGAGTTGTAGCTTGCTTAGTCTCCTCTCTGTTTCGTTCAACTTCTTCGTGAAATCAACAAGTCCTCACAAATCTTCTAGTACAATTCCTTTATAGTAATGGACAAAGAGCGGACATTTCCAGATCTGCTACTTGGCACGTTCAAGAATGAAAAGAATGTTTTAAATAAATTTATATCAGTCTGTATTATTTGTTGATTCTAAAGCTGATGATGAAGAACAAACTTGGTATTTTCAATGTCACATGAGGAGAAATGTTGGGCACTCCTATGGGCATAAACAACTCTAGAATCAAGTATGAGCATCAAAGGGACAAATCTGAGCACTTTGGGAGCATTCTGAAGGTCACAACAAATAGTAAAGCATCTCAAATCAGCTATAATTAGGCCAACTTTTAGATCTGGGCACATTGCATCAATAAAAGATGATCATCAATGGAAATGGGAGGTGGTCTTTGCAATTCTGGCTGTGAAAATGAGAAATCTATGGGTGAAAGCAACCCTAAAATCTCATTCATATGCCTTATAGTAGCATCCACATGAATTTTGGGCACAAAAAAACCTGTTTGGCAATAAAAAAAGGGTATGAAGCAACCCTATTTCACCATCTTAGGCACCCTTGTGCACTTATCCATCATCGAACAGGTGTACCTCTAAATCTGGGCCAAATTGGAGGGTTAAAAGGCAGTTATGGGCATGAATAGCCCTATGAAAAGTGACTAACAATGGAAAATTTGGCTTTCAGAAAGCCATTGAATATGCTAATGCTTGGATTACCAACATGAGGGAAAGACATTGAATATGCTAATGCTTGGAATATAATAGACCACCTTGGTTGGACACTAATGCAAACTTGTGTATGAGTTTGAGCCAACATTTACATCCACTCTATAGGATCTCCAAAGAACTAACAACATTATTTTTCCATTGGTATAAAGGAGATGTACTAGAAGATTTTCTTGTTATTGTTGATTTTACTGTTTAGTTGAACCTAAATGAGAAACAAAGAGGAGCACTAACCAAGCTACAACACTTTTCGTGCGTGTCAATGTGCGTGCGCGTCAAAGTGTTGTAGCTTGGTTAGTCTCCTCTCTGTTTCGTTCAACTTCTCAGTGAAATCAACAAGTCCTCGCAAATCTTGTAGTACAATTCCTTTACAGTAATGGACAAATAATGATGTTGAGTTCTTGGAGATCCTATAGAGTGGATGTTTTAACCTCTGTGCTACTCTGAAGTGCATAAGCCAGCACTTTAGAGGCATATTTCCCAATGGTAACCTACAACAATCATATATATATATATATATATATAATCCATGGTGGTGAAGAGCGGACATTTACAGATCTGCTACTTGGCACATTCAAGAATGAAAATAATGTTTTAAATACATTTATATCAGTCTATAATATTTGCTGATTCTAAAGCTAACCAACTGTCTAAACCACAAAGGTCATCTTATCGTGTTAATTGTAAGAGGGACAAAAAAAAATCAGACATGGTGAAAATTGACATAAAATGTTCAAATAAAAAATAGAGGACATCAAAATACCTAGTACTTGCTTCAAGACCCAAAGCATAAACCATAAGATTCATGATTTTCCATTAATGGAAAAGTATTACCTAACCCAATTTCTAGTCAACTAAGCACCTCAATCATGATATTGTAGCAGTATGCATACACCCTTCACTTGAATGATGTTAGGATTGCCAAGAACTAACATCATTCAAGTGAAGGATGTATGCAGACTGCTCCAGACATTATATCTCTATGCATTCGATTTACTACAAAGTGTTGTAGCTTGCTTAGTGCGCCTCTCTGTTTATCATTTATGTTCAACTTCATCATGAAATCAACAAGTCCAGGTAAATCTTCTAGTACAATGCCTTTACAGTAATAGACAAATAATGATGTTGAGTTCTTGGAGATCTTGTAGAGTGGATGTTTTAACCTCTTCACTGCTACTCTGTAGTGCATAAGCCAACACTTTAGAGGCATTTTTCCCAGTGGTAACCTACGACAATCATATATATATAATCAATGGTGGTGAAGAGCGGACATTTGCAGATCTGCTACTTGGCACATTCAGCAATGAAAAGAATGTTTTAAATACATTTATATCAGTTTATAATATTTGCTGATTTATTCCTTTTAGCTTGTCTTGATGATGCTTGTTTTCCCATATTAATTTTCAACCCTAAGGCAATGCTAACTTGTTTTCCCATACTAATTTTCAACCCGCATGCAACCCTAAGGAATACAATTGATCAGCTTCACAGGAATACTGGAAAAACATTCAAAGGTAACACCTCTAATCTAGGAATCTTGACTACATCCACATCACTAACCTTCAACAGACTGAGAATTCAAGTCTAATACTGAAGTAGCTAATCCAAAGAAGCAATAAATAAGAGAGATCAATAATATGAGGGGATCATCCACCTCAATCATCCAAAGGATGTCAATAGCAATAGCACATAAAAGACTCAAGTGCTAAGGGATAGAAAAGATAGAAAGTGCCCTGATTAGTACATTCACCATCAGTGAATTCAGTAAACTGAAAATGGCCTGAGGCCAAGGTTAATGCTTCTTTGGATAAGCTATCAGCCTTAGTATTGTGTTCTCTAAATATGTGAACTGCTTTTAGCTAGATGAAGTAAGGTTCCATATCATGGATATGTTGACACCAGCCATCAAGTGCAAGTAAAGTTAGTGCTGATATTCAATTGAACCAATTAATGATGGCTGTGGAGTCACCATGAATGTGCAGAGTGGAAAGGACCATGGATTTAGCACAATAAAGGAGAGTCCATAAAGCAAGTAGTTCAAATCTGGTGTTTGTACTCAGACCAGCACCCAATTTGAAGAAAAAATAGTGGTCCCGGGTGATCAAAAGATGAACACCTATACCTCCAATTTGATTGGCTAAAACCCCATCAAAGAAGATGTAGGTACAATTATCGAAATAGTTTATTTATTCAAACTTATTACCTTTCTATTTTGCGTTGACTTGGCCACTTTCAATTCACTAACTCTAAAATAGCTAATAAGTGTTGGCTAATAATGGTGACGATTCCTGGTATTATGTTTCATTAGGTTGCAACATGGCAAACTTGTGAAACAAAACACCAAGAATCGTCATTGTTGCTTAGCTGAACACTTGTTATATTTTGTGAGATATAGTTCATGTGGACAGAGTTATTGAACTCTGTCCTCATGGATAGTTTTGTTTGATGATTATATTAACAGGTATATTGTAGAAAAAAATTTAATATTTTGAAAAAATAGTTACTGTAAGTGGATTACTTCATTCAATCACTTAATGAAAATATCCGACATAGTCCAAGCTCTCATTGTGTTTAGAAATTGGGAATTACTGGGTTACGTTTAAGTTGCTTTCTAATATAAGGTTTCTATAATAAAATACCTTAAAGAAGAAATCCATAACATTTGGCAGAATTCTAGCAAACCCCTGTTGTCGCTACAATTTGGAAAATACTCGATTAGGTTCGAGTTTCTTTCTAAGATTGACAAAATAAAAGTTGCATGCAAAACAATGTCGTGCCAAAAGGCCCTATAATATAGTTTTTTTGGAGAATAAATAGGAAGAAGACTATCAGTGAGAGAAGGTACACATACCAATAATAATAATGTTGATATTACGTTGAGATAGGTGAGGCATGCAAGCAATGCATGTAGCTGAAGATGTAGGTACAATTATCAAAATAGTTTATTTAGTCAAACTTATTACCTTTGTTTTTTGTGTTGACTTAGCCACTTTCAATTCAATAACTGTAAAATAGCTAATAATTGTTGGCTAATAATGGGGACAACTCATGGTATTATGTTTCATGGGATTGCAACATCGCAAACTTGTGAGGCATAATACCATGAGTCGTCACCGTTGCTTGGCCGAACACTTGTTATCTTTTGTGAGATATAGTTCATGTGGACAAATTTCTTGAACTCTGTCCTCATGGAAAAAAAAATTTGACGATGATATTAACAGGTATGTAGAAAAAAATTTAATATTTTATAATGATCTTCAATGATCTAGGGGTTAGGTTCTAGTTTCTTGCTTATAACAAAACATGGCTCGGCAATATTGCTCGGGGTAGTGACCGATTTTCATCCTTCTCCAACGGACCGAGCATACATGTTAGCCAAAAAAATCTAACTATCGTGGCTATGGTGGAACTTGAATCCTTATCTAAACCTCCCATACACAACAGGATTTGAACCCGAAATCAGACGTCAGAATCTGACGTCATCCGACATTTTGCACGGATGTGTCAGACATCAATCACTGAAAAGAATGCCGATAAAAAAAGATTTATATCGCCATCGAATATCCGACACAAAGACGTCGGAAGAGATACAGCTATGTTCATCATCATCAGATAGATGACAATTGATCAGCTTCATAGGAATACTGGACAAACCTTCAAAGGTAACACCTATAATCTAGGAATCTTGACTACATCCACATCACTAACCTTCAACAAATAGAGAATTCAAGTCTAATACTGAAGTAGCTAATCCAAAGAAGGAATAAACAAGAGAGATCAGTAATATGAGGGGATCATCCACCTCAATCATCCAAAGTATGTCAATAGCAACAACACATAAAAGACTCAAGTGCTAAGGGCTAGAAAAGCTGAAAAGTGTGCCTGATCAGTACATTCACCATCAGTGAATTCAGTAAACTGAAAATGGCCTAAGGCCAAGGTTAATGCTTCTTTGAATAAGATATTAGCCTTAGTATTGTGTTCTCTAAATATGTGAACTTCTTTTAGCTGGATGAAGTAAGGTTAACATGATAGAGCTAAAGTTGTTGCTTGATAATGATCAAGTAACTAGCAAGTATTGGATGCATACACTAGCAAATATGTGGAATAAACCTCAATACATCCCTAAACTAAGACTGTCATTGAGAGAAGGTACACATACCAATAATAATAATGTTGATAGTACGTCGAGATAGGTGAGGCACGCAAGCAATGCATGTAGCGGAAGATGTAGGTACAATAATCAAAATAATTTATTTAGTCAAACTTATTACCTTTCTCTTTTGCATTGACTTAGCCACTTTCAATTCACTAACTCTAAAATAGCTAATAAGTGTTGGCTAATAATGGCGATGACTCTTGGTATTATGTTTCATGGTGTTGCAACATTGCAAACTTGTGAGGCATAATACCACGAGTCATCACCGTTGCTTGGCTGAACACTTGTTATTTTTTGTGAGATATAGTTCATGTGGACAAAGTTCTTGAACTCTGTCCTCATGGACAGTTGCTTTCTAATATAAGGTTTCTATAATAAAACACCTTAAATAAGAAATCCATAACATTTGGCAGAATTCTGGCAAACCCTTGTTATCGCTACAGTTTGGAAAATACTGGGTTAGGTTCAAGTTTCTTTCTAACCTAGGGCTTTTATAATGATATTCAATGATCTTCTCTAAACCTCCCTTAAGCATCGCATTTGGGTAGAGTCAGCTTAATAGCTTATTTGGGAACCGGTTGTTGAGATAACTCACATACAAACAATCAAACCAATTTGAATGCAAACCAAAATGTGATGGGTTCGTCCACTAATTGTAATGCTCAGAATGGCCAGAATTCAGAATCCATATCAGCCAATATGGGTCAAATGCGGGTTAGCTGAAACTGTCAAATTGGGTCTGTCATTAGATGATCAATGTAAATGCATGCACAGCGAAGAAAACCCATGTTTGAAAGCTGATAAGGATGGATTGAAGTTGGTGAAGAACCAGGCAGTATAGACAAAGACCCTTTGGGTTGTTAGTTATGAAAGAACCCATTCTCCTATTATATTACCTCATCCAAAGAATCTAAATTAGATGGTCCATATTGTTGAGATTCTGATGAGGAATATTTTGTAGGCAAACCCTTGTTTGATGATGAGATGGAAAATGCATGCATTTATCCATTTCATAAAGAGTTGGATGTTATATTTGAAATCAATAATCATAGTTTTAGCGGCCCCATCATATGATTCATCTAGTGAAGCATCTAATGAGGAACCTAAATATTTGGAACCTATAGAGAAACCAAGCATCCACTTTACAGGATCTCCAGGAACTAACATCATTATATCTATACTCATTCGATTTCGTACAAAGTGTTGTAGCTTGCTTAGTGCTCCTCTGTGTTTTTCATTTACGTTCAACTTAACAGTGAAATCAACAAGTCAAGGCAAATCTTTCTAGTACATCTCCTTGGTCTATTATAGTCCAAGCATTAGCATATTCAATGGCTTTCCCTCATGTTGGTAATCCATGTGTTTCCCTTGTCCAGTTTGGAATACACAGCAAACATCACAGAGACATTATGAGACTTTGCTGCTGATCTATGGCTTGGAGCTAGATGTGAGAATATTGATTGAGCCATGTTCTAAGACAACACTCATTAACTAACTCTTCTAATGCCAGAAGTCCAGGCTCTGGTTCCGCATGTTAAGGAACAGAATGACCAATTGGGGTGCTTATGGTAAACACCAACCCTGGTTATTGGGAAACGGGTTTATGAGTTTGAGGTGCCATAGAAGCTTGCCAAAATGAGCGGTTGATGGTATCAAATTATATAGCATAGGGTCCCCTCCCCCTTAAGGCAAGTCAATATTGGACCGCCGATTTTTGAGATCGACAGAAAGGAGAAAACATCACAACGCGCACAAAAAACCCTTGTCACAGGATGCCCAAAAACCCTTGTCATAGCATGCCCAAAAAAAGGAGGTCATGATGCTTACATTGAGCCATGAGGTCGAAATCCAAACCATGAACTCCAAAACTTGAACCGTGTGCTCCAAATTTGTACTGTCAGCTCCAATTATCAACCGTGAGCTCCAATTATCAATCGTGAGCTCCAATTCTCAACCTTGAGCTCCAATTATCAACTGTGAGGCCCAATTCTGAACCCTGTGCTCCACCGGACCTACTCCCAAATTCACAAAATCCTCCAAATTGAAGTGAACTGTCCAAAACGAGTCGCGACAATGTCCAAATACACTATTCATTTTTTATTATATATTATTATATATTATATGTATTTTATTTTTATTATATATTATTATATATTATATGTATTTTATTTTTATTATATATTATTTTATATTATATGTATTTTATTTTTATTATATGTTATTCTATATTATATAAATTGCCATAATTGTATTTTTTCATTAGGCATAGTATTTTTAACTTAGCTATATGTATTTTTTAATATATGTATTTTTAACATAGGAATAGTATTTTTTATTATAATATGATGATGATGGTGGTGATCTCACCTAATCCCTACAACGAAACCCCTGAAGATGAAGATGATGATGGCGACCTCAGGTATTCCCTACAATCTCACCTTCATCATCATCGTCATCATCATGATCATTATGATTATCATCTTCATCATCATGATCATTTTCATCATCATCATCGTCATCAACGTCATCATTATCGTCGTCGTCTTCAACATCGTGGTCTTCATTATCATGACCCTCATCATCATCATCGCCGTTGTCGTTGTCTTCATCATCATCATGATTGTAATGGTGATGACGACGACGACGACGACGACGATGATGATGATGATGATGGAAACGATCACCATCATCACCATCATCATTGTCGTCGTCATCACTATCTTCATTACTAGGACCCTCATCATCATCATCATCATCATCAACGTCATCATCATCATCATTGTCATCTTCATCATCATCGTCATCATGACCCTCATCGTTATCATCGTCATCACCACCATCATCGTCATCCTCATGACTATGATGATGATGATGATGATGATGGCAATGATGATGATCACCATAATATTCATCAATGTCATCATCATCATAAGTAAAACTTAGTTTACTTCAAATATTAATTTTCCAAAAAAAATGCATAATATTGGCAAACCTAATTTCAATCAAAAAGTGATGAGAAGGAAATTGTTTGATATAGCCAATAAAATGAAAGGAATTTTTTGTATCCTTGAAATACTTCTTATATCTAATAGATTCCTCGACTTCTAGAACTATGGGTCCCAAACATATGTTCAATAGAGAGATGCAAACCTAAGAGGAAGAAAAACATCCTAACTTGAATAAAGAACCTTCACATTAATCAGGGAAGAACCATCTACATAACGACACATCCCTATCTTGGATAAATGAAAATATAGCTTTGAAGGAAGATTGAAAAGTTGAGCATGTGAGCATGTGAGCATGGTGATGATGATGATGATGATGATTATGATTATGATGTTCATGTCAATGATGACTATGATGACGATGTTGTTGTTGATGATGATGATGTTGATGATG
Organism: Pseudotsuga menziesii; assembly: GCA_001517045.1. NCBI lineage: Eukaryota > Viridiplantae > Streptophyta > Pinopsida > Pinales > Pinaceae > Pseudotsuga > Pseudotsuga menziesii. The sequence goes on along the minus strand of LPNX010000759.1, from coordinate 27,621 downwards.
TTGTTGATGATGATGATGATGTTGATGACGATGATGACAATGACGATGATGATGATCCTGATGATGATGATTATGATTGTGATGATGATGATGATGATGATGATGATTATCATCATCATGATGATGACGATGAAAATGATGACGATAATGATGATGATGATGATGATGATGATGATGATGATGATGATGATGATGATGATGATGATGATGATGATGAAGATTATGATGTTGATGTCAACGATGACAATGATGATGATGATGATTATCACATCATGAGGATGACGATGATAATGATGACGATGATGATGAAGTTGATGATGGTGACGGTGATGATTATGATGTTGATGAAGATGTTGACAATGATGATGTCGACGATGAAAATGATTATGATGATGATGATGATGATGATGATGATGATGATGATGATGATGATGAAGACGATGATTATGATTATGATGATGATCATGATTATGATGATGAGGATGATTACCATCATCATGAGCATGACGATGATGATGATGACAATGATCATGAGGATAACGATGATGATGATTACGATGATGATGACGATGATGATGATGTTGATGATGAGTATCATCATCATAAGGAAGATGGTCATGATGATGATGATGATGATGAAGATGATGCGCATGTTGATGATGATCATGAAGACAACAATGAAGATGATGACGACGACGATGATGAAGACCATGATGATGATGATGATGACGATGAAGATGATGATGATGAAGATGTTGTTGATGATGATGATGATTATGATGTTGATGTCGATGATTAAAATGATGATGATGATGATGATGATGATAATGATGATGATGATGATGATGATGATGATGATGATGATGAAGATTATGATGTTGATGTCAACGATGACAATGATGATGATGATGATTATCATCACCATGAGGATGACAATGATAATGATGACGATGATGATGAAGTTGATGATGATGATGTTGATGATGATGGTGATGATTATGATGTTGATGAAGATGATGACAATGATGATGTCGACGATGACAATGATGATGATGATTATGATGCTGATGAAGACGATGATTATGATTATGACGATGATGATGATTATGATGATGATGATGATGATTATCATCATCATGAGGATGACGACGATGATGATGACGATGATGATGAAGATGATGATGATGTTGATCATGACGATGATGATGATGATGACGATGATAATGAAGATGATGATGATGGTGATGATGATGATGATGATGATGATGACAATGATCATGAGGATAACGATGATGATGATGACAATGATGGTGAAGATGATGATGACAGTGATGACAATGTTTATGATGAGTATTGTCATCATGAGGAAGACAGTGATGATGATGATGATGAACACAACGATGAAGATGATGACGACGACGATGATGAAGACACTGATGATGATGATGATAACAATGAAGATGATGATGATGAAGATGTTGATGATGATGATGATGATTATGATGTTGATGTGTTGTAGCTGCAACATTTTCCCAAATTTCTAAAAAAATTTGGACCCTCCTTTACTTTGGATTAGCTCAGTCTTTTTCTTGGTTTCATCCTGTTGATTTTAGCTTATGGATTTTGAAGCGCCTTCATGAAATTTGAGTGCTATCGATCGATTGGTTTCTCATCGTTTTCATGCCTTAAATTTCATCTTAGTTGAGCCCCTTGCTGTTTTTGCAAAACTCTTTTAAAGCTTTCATTTTAAAGCCTTCTTATAGCGGGAGTTAGTTTGTTGACAAGCCCGCCGTTGCGGGTGTGTTTCGGATCCTCCTAACCTGTGGTCGGGCCGCCATTGCGGGTGTCCGTTAGCTCTTAATTTTCGTGCCCGGGCCGCAGTTGCGGGTGCTGTTCAAATCTCGATTTAGTATTGTTGCCCCGCCGTTGCGGATGATTTCCGGAACTTGGTTGTTTTGTTCCACCCTGCCGTTGCGGGCCTTCTTTCGATCTCAGCTGTTTGTTTCGCGCCGACTGTGCGAGGGTTGGTAGTTTTGTTCATCGTCGTACATGTCATTACGTTGCGGACGTTGTTTTTCACGCCGCATCGGAAGGAGATGAACTCTACCCTCGCCGCCGTTACGGATCACTGGGAAGTCCGAAGATGTTGTTTACTGCCGACTACGTGTGTCGGAGCCTCGGAGAGTGTTGACTTTCCCGTTGCGTCCGCCGTTGCGGGGGTCTCCGAACTCCTGGTCATCCGACAAATGAGTCTGCCGCCGCCCGACCACGTTTCTCGATCGCATGACTTATGTTGTGCGTTGCGGGTGATGGAGTAGCGAGTATGGTCCGCCGTTGCGGAGAGGGGAAGCCTTAGTCGCCCGACTGACTTACGTGATCGCTTTGACGGAGTTGACTGGTCGCACGTGTGAGGGTTTTATATATACGGGGCGTGTTTTTGGGTTTTTTTTTATTGTTTTTAGTCGCGCCCAAACTGTCAACACTGTCGAGCTAGCGAGTCATGTGGAAGCATCGTACCGGTACCCGCGTCCAGCTGTTGATCGAAGGCTCCATCGTTGTCGCCATTTCGTTTGTGCACTCCTTCCAGGTAGGATCTTAACCCCCTCTTTTCAAGGTTACGGCTGGGTTACTTAGGATGAGAATAATGTAAAATTTACGGCCCATAGTTCCGTTTCGCCCGCAAATGGGGTTGTTTTTTACCCGCGGCGAAGTTTGTCATAGCCGTCTCCTTTGTGGTTTACGCCTGTTTCTTCTTTAGGGTTCCTGGTTTCATAGCCCTGTGCGGTTAGTAGAAGGGTGCCTTTGCTTTTAAAAGCCCGCGCTTAACCTATCCGTTTCGACCGCCGTTGCGTCTAGAGAGAGGAGAGTTTTCCTTTCTTAAAAACCCACGTTTTATCTTCTATTATTTTGGGGGTTGGATAGCTACTGTGGTTAGAGAGGGGGAGTTTTTCTTATTGAACCCTCGTATTACTCGCGGCCGTTTTGTTTCACCTTGAACCAGTGGAGGAAGACGAGGTGCAGGCGGCCGTTACGCCGCCTGCACCTGGTCTGATATCTGTAATAGTGGGGTTTGTAAATGCGTTGATGGGGTTTTTCAATGAATTTTTCTTGGTGGATACCTTGCTAATCGCTCTCCCTGTGCACTTGCCCTTTTCCTCGAGCGAAACCCTAGGGCCACATCGCTGTCAGCTGTCTACGATTTGGAGTAGAGAATGAATGGTGATACTGGTAGGAGCGCCCTGCGCGAAAGGTTGTCATGGGTGCCCGTATTTCATGACCGCACCAATGTAATTGTCATGTCCACGAGCGGCATAGGCTTTGCTATCCGTATCCTTGCTAAAACCTGTTTAAGTTTACAGTATAGTCATGTTGGTTTTGCATTTGCATTACTTACTATCATTGTTATAAATTGGCATATTGATTAGTCTTGATGGCAGACCATTTGATGAAGTAAATCCTTTAGCATTTATGGCTAGTTATATTGCAGAAATGGTTTGAGTTTTGTGCTGATAGTTCAGATAGTCAATATTTGGTCATGTGGTGCATACATATGGGTTGCTTTCTTACTTACACATTGATATAAGATAATAGCATAGCTCAAAAGATTGCATGACTAGTTCAAATCCTTAAATTTGAAGAACCAACATCTGATATCATTATAGTCACATAGACAATGGAGAAAGAATAAAACTGCTTCTTAATGTTCACAAATTTGAATTGCTTAATGTCATGGTGTTTTACATTGCAGGAAGATTTCAAAATGTCCAGAACACAGAAAAAGAAGGCCCCTGTGGTAGAAGAACAAACAGCAATAGAGGCTGATCTACCAACTGAATACTTTTATGAGGATACACAGTGTGTCATAGGGGTAGACCCTGAATATAAGTGGGGGGACATACACAGGATGATTTCCCGTAGGGAAGTTCCAGATATGGATCTGGAGGAGGAGCACATCTACGCAAACATAGAAAAATCTGCAATCATGAAGGTTTCCACCAGGCCAGAAATGTTTCCATGTGCTGAGTTGATGAGGTGGATCCTGCCACACACTAACCATGGTTCAATGCTTATCTGTAATGTTGAGGTTCAGGGCTATGCTTCCTTTAGCCTTGGATATGTAACCTTAGCCTACCACTTGCCTGAACCTCAAGTTTTCTTGTCCAATGAGTGGTTGGACAATATCAGGATGGATTTGAGAGAAACCATGAGAAAGATGCTATTACCAGGGAAGCTCTATAGAGATAGAGCTACTGAAGATTATGACACAGCCACCCTTAGACCCCCGTACAGATTCATAGCTTTAATGTTGAATAGGATCTTCGGGAGGGCCAATGGTAGATTATTCAAATTCGAATGGATACCCCTGATGTTCTATGTGGCCACTGAAGGGACCATATTCAACTGGTCCAGCCTGGTATCTAGTAGTGTGTCTTCCTGTATAGCTGCAGCAAAAGGAGGAGTACAACAGAAAAAATCTGAGTTTTACATGAGCTCGATCTTGATTGACTGTATAATGTGCCACCAGCCCTTCCCCAGGCTCAAATGTGTTTGGGACAGGGATAGAATGCCCGTATATGTAGCCTTTAAGCTACTAGGGGCTCATCAATACCATAGTTACTACCGAGAAATATGCAAACATTTTATCATGCCTCTGCACACTCTTGTCTTCCGAAAGGAATGTGACTGCATGTCTGAAGAAGCTATGCAGGTAATAGAAGAATATGGTGATTATTTCTTGACAGAGAACGGGATGTATTTTAGAATGTTTGGTGGGTCAAGGACACCTTATCTGCTGCCTAAGTATGCAACAGATTATGTAATTCATAAGGAGGCTGTTAGACAGGTATTTATTGATGGAGTTGGTCATTTCTTATTTTCAAAGAAGAAGGCTGTCTATCCTCCCTTACCTTTTAAGTTAGGCAGCTGCAGTTTCGCTAATGTGAAACAGGCTCCAGAATTTATAGAGGAACTAGAGAAGTTCCATTTTGGGGAGATGACCTTTAGGAGAAATGACACCCATGAAAGAATGGCTGAGCATTGCAGAAAGCACAAGGTGTTTTATGAGTACACCCATCATTTCGACAATGATGAATCCGTGTTCAGAAGAGCCCCGAACATGACAGCACTCAATAAAAGGTTCAAACTGAAGCACTCCACCAAAGGTGGGAAAGGATCTGAACAAGAGAAGGCTGAGCAGGCTAAGGCTGAAGAAACAGTCCGAAGAATAAGAGAAGAGGCCCAAAGGCTAGAAGAGGAGGCTACGGAATGGCTCCAGAAAGGAGAAGAGGAAAAGAAGAAAGCTGCCCAGGATGCAGCTGAAAGAGCAAAAGAAACAGCTAGAGAAGCAGAGGAGGCTGCTAAGCAAGCAGCTGAGGAAGCCCAGAAAAGGCTGAATGAAGAGCTTCGCAAACAGGAAGCTGAGAAGACAGAATTGATACAACAATCAGCTTCTGAAGTACCACCAGAACAAAGTTAGGGGGAGGAAAACCCTGAGGTGCAGACCATGCAAGTGCTTACTACTATCACTCCTACAACTCCCACGCTTCAGTTAGTGCCCTTTGCACACAAAAAGGGGGAAGAAGTCCCTGATTTTAGCACAGTATACTATGATAGGGCTACCAAAAGGATCATGAGGAGAACTGAGCAAAAGATAGAGGCTGAAGGAATGACCAGCACAATGATAACTGATAAAGCTGTGATGGTCGGGACAGATAAAGATCCAAAGTTTGTCATAAGGGATGGCAGGGCAGCAATAGACGCTACGGAGGACAATGTAGATCGAATGATGAAGGAGATAGACTCAACCAAGAAAACCTCCGCTCAGCTGAAGGACACCCTCAGGAAGGAAAGAGAAGATGGAAATAGGCTGAAAAGAAAGTATGAGCATGTGCTTAAAGAAATGGAAGCCACGAAGAACGAAATCCATGCCATTCAACAAGAAGTACAGGTGAAAGAAACAACACAAGAATCCCTGGGAAAATCCCAGCAGGAGATTCAAGTTTTAAAGGATGAAAAGGAGCAGCTGAGGGTAAAGATGGAAGACCTGATGGAGCAACAGAAGATCATATATGAATCCAATACCTTGAGCATTAAGGAGCTTGAAAAGCAGCTGGAAGAAGCAAAGGCACATCAGGTCAATCTGCAGCCAGTTAAAGATCACATCTTGGCTCAGAAAGCTAAGGTGTTGCACCTGCAGAATGCTCTAGAGGAGGAAAGATGTCAGGTCCTCCAGATTGATGGCAGACTGGACGAAATTTTAGACACAGCTTCTTATTTTGTGGACAGGTCGCAAGACATACTTGAAGTGCTGACTTCAAGGATAACCCGGATGGAGGATGACAAAGAAGTCCCAGCTGAGCTAGTAGTCAAAGATAAACAAGCTTTGAAACGAGACCATGACCTGATAGAATTTGCCGTCAACACTGCAGAAAATTTTCAGAAGAATGTCAAGAAAACAAAGGGAGCATGCACATAATTCTTTAGAAGAGCCCTGGTCGCATACAATCGTTGTCAGGCAGAAGCTGGGCAGAGATTACAAGAGTTCCCAACTCATGATGCATTTGCAGAAATGTTGCAGAAAAGGCAACAAGATGAGGAAGCCAAAGTGCAATGCATCAGTGCTATTGATGAACCAATCCTCAGAAATGAAATAGGCCACTCAGCCATTAGTGTACAGCTCTTGGAGGAACGGGTACGTTTGAACACGGCCAGAATTGAGGCCATTCGGAAGCAAGCTGACAAATTCGAGCTGAACATTCAGTTCCTGGAACCCAAATCGTTTGAGAGTCTCGCTATTGAAGCAGCAGCTTGGAGAAAATTCTTGGAAGACCAAGCGGGACCCTCCTCATGAGAAGGACCGGTCAACTTTTATATAATTAAGTAATATGTAAAAGGTTGTATGAAATTGAAGCGTTGGGGAGCCCAAAGGTCACTTTGGGCAACCCAACCAACTTTTCTTTTTGTATAAAACTAGGGAAAATAGAGAAGTAAAAAGGGCTTTTTCCCAGTAAGACTGGAGGACTTATTGTAAGAAGAACTACTTCATTTTGCAATAAAGAGTTTTGGTTTGCCTGTTGGAGAAAGAACTGTGGAGTGATCCAAATGCTGTACCATGGACGGCGGAAAGATGAATTACTTTATTTTTCAGCTTATGTCTGTGAATTGTGAGATTGTTCTAACTTTATGACCTATGTCTGGTTGAATAATTTCTGATTTTATTTATGGAAATTTCACTTAGAGTAATGTATGTGTGTTATATAACAATTGGCTATCTGGTTGTTAGAATATTTTCTCACTCATGTGTTGTAAACGTAAATAACAGCTATCTGTAGTTTTGTTTATCATACATGAAAGTAGTACATTACTCACAAATAATCATTTTCTAGCTCCCCGGGGATAGATAGTTAGTCATCTTATTTCATAGTTGCATATGTGGTTTAGATGTTTGTGAGCATAAGACGAGAGGTAAGAACCTGCGCAGCACATTGTGTTGTTCCATGCATCTTTATCACCCTGCATGGTTAAGATAGGCATATGCATTGCATATATTAAGTCAAAAAATACAAATTCCGGTGGACCGGGCCGCAACCGGTAAACCCTTGTTGTTACTTTGACCTACGGTAGCCGGACCGTAAACCGGATGGATTCCCTATACCAAAAATTCAACGGGCTAGTTGGGAACGCTGATTGGGGAGAATCCCTTACTGTTTCCGCCTGCGAATTTCCAGGCCTCAACAGTTTTGGCGCTAGAAGGAGGGCCGCCAGAAAAGGCTGGCCGTGGAACTTAATTTCCCGAGACTACCCTACCAGCAGATGTTTGAAGTTTCGATCTCACCTAAGTTTGACGTTTCCTGTCCTTGAAACCCTGTTTTCCTAGTGTTACTTGGGCTCATGGCCGGTAATCAACCTAACCCTTTGCCAGCGTGGAGAGCTAGGTCGCCTCTAAACTTGAATCCTCCTTTACACAATCTGCCTCAAGCCTTCGACAAGCTTTTACCTAAGTTTGACCCTGCAGACAACATTGCTGTAGATGACCACCTTCAAAGCTTTTACCTAGCGCTAGAAGGGCTAGCGGCTGGAGAGCATGAAGACGTAGTGTGCAGGCTTTTTCCTTATACTCTGAAAGGATCAGCAGCATCCTGGTATTTTGGACTACCTGTAAATTCCATTCCTGATTGGGATACTTTTGAAAGAATTTTTAGAAATAAATACACAACCCAGAAGACTCACGCCTCGTTGATGAAAGAGCTTGGTTTGTTGAGAAAAGAGAAGAATGAAAAGGTACGAAGTTTCACGCAGAGATTTTCACTGTACCTAAAAAAAATTTCTGTTGTAGACAGACCCTCAGATAAAGTCTTAAGTGAGTATTATAGCTCAACCCTAGGACCTGAGCTGGCTATGTTTGCCAAGATGAAAGTCAAGCCTACATTGGTGGAAACTTATCAAGAGGCTGAAAGAGTAGAGGCTGAAAGTGAGAGTATAGAGGACTATCCTGACTCAGTTGAAAGGAAAACCATCGTAAAAAGAAGCTCATTGCTGTCCAAACCTAGAGAGGATCAGCCATATGATTATCATGAGATGATGAAAGTGCTTCAGAAGCTGTCCAACTGAGTTGTAGAGTTGGAGAAAGAAAGGGACATTCAAATAACCAATAAGCCTCCCCATCCCAGAAAAGAAAGTGACAACCAAAGGCAAGTTTCCCCACCACCAAACGTGGCATCAATAAACCTAACAGAAATAGGAGGAGATAATTTCTGTACCTTTCATCAACAACCCCACTCTGAGAAGAGATGTCCTCAATGGATACATTCAATAACACGGGTGATGAATAAATTGTTGGATCCAGAATTGACTAGGCACAGTGGTGAGGAAGAAAAGAGGAAACAGACCATAGAAAAGAAAGAGGATGATACTATGTTTTCATGGAATGGAGTTTCACTGTTTAACATGGAAGAAACTGCTCTCCAATCTCAGCATACACTTACAACCACAAAGAATGAGAACCTGGCCATTGAGAACAATGCAATAATGTCAAAGGTTCAGGATTTACAAGGGTAGATAAAGGGGCAGGCGGATATGAGGGCTAAAGATGACTCACCTAAAGATATTCAGGGAAAACAGGAAACATAGCTACCCATTAGACTTACCAAGCTGGTAGAAGATGACAAAGAAAGCACAGCTGGTAAGCTAAAGGAGGAGTTGCCCACAACAAACCAACCAGTAGAAGAAAAGATTGAGCTCATCAAGACAATAAAAACCAGCGCTCCACCTTTCCTTGTGACTCTTGAAATTCTAAATCATAATGTCCATAATTGTTTGGTAGATTCTGGATCATCCATGAATGTTATGCCTCTGGTAGTTTGCAAAAAACTCAATGGTTAGATAAATCCTACTCTTTGGGATGTCACGCAACTTGACAAAACTAGTGTCAAGGTAGTAGGAGAAATGGAGAATGTGATGATTCAATTGTCTGCAAACAAAAGGATATGCCATTATATTGACATCATAGTAGCAGACATTCCTGATGGTTATGGGATGATTCTAAACAGAGATTGGACAGTGAGGCTAAATGGGTACTTTGCTTCAGATTGGTCTCATTTGTGGTTACCCCAGAAGGGCAGCCCAAACTTGATTAAGATTCTAAGAGAGCCTTTTATGAAAAACAATGTCACTGAGTTGGGGGAAGGAAACGGATCTGCTGACTTTGTTTTGGGAAACTATCTTACTGAGCTTAAGCTAGAACACCTTTCCTTAAAAAGGGCCAACCCTGTGATGGACACTCAGTCTGAGCTCCTTCAACTCCCTCAGGCTGAAATAAATGATTGCAGAATTTTAGATATGGGTTCCATCGCAATAACTGCGCAGCTGGACCATGGTTAGACAATTCAGGTCTGAAATCCCGCTCATTCCTAGTTCTTTAAATGTGAAAATTTTTGGGATGGGCAAATTTTTGAATTTTTGTTTTGCTGTTTTTCTTTTGTACATAAATAAATTGCTTTGTTTTCTTAATGCTAAACGCTTACTTGGTTTTAGTACTTTAATGCTTTCTTTCTTGTTATGCTGTTATTTTCTTACGGTTTTGCTAGTTTTCTTTTGTTTTTGAATAAGAGGCAAACTTTTGGATGCAATGGAGACATCAGGAGTCTGTATTAACTAAAATCCTGAGCAAGAGAACTGTGTTTAAAGTGAAAATAATCTTCTAGCAGCTGTATTCCTAACAGGCAGTACTCTCATTTGAAGTCTTACTTAATCCCTGTAAATAACTCAGAAGTAAAAAGGGTCTGAAGTACTATTTAGAGGCTCCATCCACTTCACATCTTAAACACCCAAGGGGGTGACAGCACTAGACCTGCGGGATGAAAACAGAGTGAGACAGTTTATCATATATAAATGATCCCATGCTATGAATTAAGAAAAGGGCCAAAAGCTCTTAAGAGTCACTTCTTCCAAAGGAACAAAGCATATCAGAGCAAAGCTCCAAAAAGCATAAATCTCAAAGCATAAAGTAACAGATGGCCACAAGATCCTCTCCGTCCGTGAATTGAATTAAAAATTATATCATTCACACAAAAGGACACTATGGGATAGAGGATCCTAAATTTAAAATAAAATTCAGTAAGAAAGGCCCGCAGGAGGACTCATACCAAAGAACTAAAGTTCGGAAAGCGAAAGTACAAAATAGCATGGGAATGAGGAACAAAAGGATAATACTGTCAACTTTCTGTCAAAATCCTGTGGTGTCGAAGCTATAAACCCCAGAGGGCAGGTAAAATGAACCCCATTTATTTTGGCCTCCCAATAGCTATTCAAACCTGAAACACTGCTGGTGTTACCCTTTCCCGAAAAGAGAGGCTTCTTATAATGAATATCATGCATAATCAGATTGGCTTAGGAATGCATATGTCTAGAAGATTTCATTTTTAATTCATGCAGTTTAAAGCTTAGAAAGAAAGTTAATCCAGAGATCTGGGGTTCACCAGGTAGTCGCCAATTGTTGCAGCTGCAACATTTTCCCAAATTTCTAAAAAATTTTGGACCCTCCTTTACTTTGGATTAGCTCAGTCTTTTTCTTGGTTTCATCCTGTTGATTTTAGCTTATGGATTTTGAAGCGCCTTCATGAAATTTGAGTGCTATCGATCGACTGGTTTCTCATCGTTTTCATGCCTTAAATTTCATCTTAGTTGAGCCCCTTGCTGTTTTTGAAAAACTCTTTTAAAGCTTTCGTTTTAAAGCCTTCTTATAGCGAGAGTTAGTTTGTTGACAAGCCCGCCGTTGCGGGTGTGTTTCGGATCCTCCTAACCTGTGGTCGGGCCGCTGTTGCGGGTGTCCGTTAGCTCTTAATTTTCATGCCCGGGCCACAGTTGCGGGTGCTGTTCAAATCTCGATTTAGTATTGTTGCCCCGCCGTTGCGGATGATTTCCTAAATTCGGTTGTTTTGTTCCACCCCGCCGTTGCGGGCCTTCTTTGGATCTCAGTTGTTTGTTTCGCACCGACTGTGCGAGGGTTGGTAGTTTTGTTCACCGTCGCACATGTCATTACGTTGCGGACGTTGTTTTTCACACCGCATCGGAAGGAGATGAACTCTACCCTCGCCATCGTCGCGGATCACTGGGAAGTCCGGAGATGTTGTTTACTGCCGACTACGTGTGTCGGAGCCTCGGAGAGTGTTTAATTTCCCGTTGCGTCCGCCGTTGCGGGGGTCTCCGAACTCCTGGTCATCCGACAAATGAGTCTGTCGCCGCTCGACCATGTTTCTCGATCGCATGACTTATGTTGTGCGTTGCGGGTGATGGAGTAGCGAGTATGGTCCGCCGTTGCGGAGAGGGGAAGCCTTAGTCGCCCGACTGAATAACGTGATCGCTCCGACGGAGTTGACTGGTCGCACGTGCGATGGTTTTATATATACGGGGCATGTTTTTGGGTTTTTTTTAATTGTTTTTAGTCGCGCCCATACTGTCAACACTGTCGAGCTAGCGAGTCGTGTGGAAGCATCGTACCAGTACCCGCGTCCAGCTGTTGATCGAAGGCTCCATCGTTGTCGCCATTTCATTTGTGCACTCCTGCCAGGTAGGATCTTAACCCCCTCTTTTCAAGGTTACGGCTGGGTTACTTAGGATGAGAATAATGTAAAATTTACGGCCCATAGTTCCGTTTCGCCCGCAAACGGGGTCGTTTTTTACCCGCGGCGGAGTTTGTCATAGCCGTCTCCTTTGTGGTTTACGCCCCTTTCCTCTTTAGGGTTCCTGGTTTCATAGCCCTGTGCGGTTAGTAGAAGGGTGCCTTTGCTTTTAAAATCCCGCGCTTAACCTATCCGTTTCGACCGCCGTTGCGTCTAGAGAGAGGAGAGTTTTCCTTTCTTAAAAACCCGCGTTTTATCTTCTATTATTTTGGGGGTTGGATAGCTGTTGTGGTTAGAGAGGGGGTGTTTGTCTTATTGAACCCTCATATTACTCGCGGCCGTTTTGTTTCGCCTTGAACCAGTGGAGGAAGACGAGGTGCAGGCGGCCGTTACGCCGCCTGCACCTGGTCTGATATCTGTAATAGTGGGGTTCGTAAATGCGTTGATGGGGTTTTTCAATGAATTTTTCTTGGTGGATACCTTGCTAATCGCTCTCCCTGTGCACTTGCCCTTTTCCTCGAGCGAAACCATAGGGCCACATCACTGTCAGCTGTCTACGATTTGGAGTAGAGAATGAATGGTGATACTGGTAGGAGCGCCCTGCGCGAAAGGTTGTCATGGGTGCCCGTATTTCATGACCGCACCAATGTAATTGTCATGTCCACGAGCGGCATAGGCTTTGCTATCCTTATCCTTGCTAAAACCTGTTTAAGTTTACAGTATAGTCATGTTGGTTTTGCATTTGCATTACTTACTGTCATTGTTATAAATTGGCATATTGATTAGTCTTGATGGCAGACCATTTGATGAAGTAAATCCTTTAGAATTTATGGCTAGTTATATTGCAGAAATGGTTTGAGTTTTGTGCTGATAGTTTAGATAGTCAATATTTGGTCATGTGGTGCATACATATGGGTTGCTTTCTTACTTACACATTGATATAAGATAATAGCATAGCTCAAAAGATTGCATGACTAGTTCAAATCCTTCAATTTGAAGAACCAACATCTGATATCATTATAGTCACATAGACAATGGAGAAAGAATAAAACTGCTTCTTAATGTTCAAAAATTTGAATTGCTTAATGTCATGTTGTTTTACATTGCAGGAAGATTTCAAAATGTCCAGAACACAGAAAAAGAAGGCCCCTGTGGTAGAAGAACAAACAGCAATAGAGGCTGATCTACCAACTGAATACATATATGAGGATACACAGTGTGTCACAGGGGTAGACCCTGAATATAAGTGGGGGGACATACACAGGATGATTTCCCGTAGGGAATTTCCAGATATGGGTCTGGAGGAGGAGCACATCTACGCAAACATAGAAAAATCTGCAATCATGAAGGTTGCCACCAGGCCAGAAATGTTTCCATGTGCTGAGTTGATGAGGTGGATCCTGCCACACACTAACCATGGTTCAATGCTTATCTGTAATGTTAAGGGTCAGGGCTATGCTTCCTTTAGCCCTGGATATGTAACCTTAGCCTACCACTTTCCTGAACCTCAAGTTTTCTTGTCCAATGAGTGGTTGGAAAATCTCAGGATGGATTTGATAGAAACCATCAGAAAGATGCTATTACCAGGGAAGCTCTATAGACATAGAGCTACTGAAGATTATGACACAGCCACCCTTAGACCCCCGTACAGATTCATAGCTTTAATGTTGAATAGGATCTTTGGGAGGGCCAATGGTAGATTATTCAAATTCGAATGGATACCCCTGATGTTCTATGTGGCCACTGAAGGGACCATATTCAACTGGTCCGGCCTGGTATCTAGTAGTCTGTCTTCCTGTATAGCTGCAGCAAAAGGAGGAGTACAACAGAAAAAATCCGAGTTTTACATGAGCTCGATCTTGATTGACTGTATAATGTGCCACCAGCCCTTCCCCGGGCTCAAATGTGTTTGGGACAGGGATGGAATGCCCGTATATGTAGCCTTTAAGCTACTAGGGACTCATCAATACCATAGTTACTACCGAGAAATCTGCGAACATTTTATCATGCCTCTGCACACTCTTGTCTTCCGAAAGGAATGTGACTGCATGTCTGAAGAAGCTATGCAGGTAATAGAAGAATATGGTGATTATTTCTTGACAGAGAACGGGATGTATTTTAGAATTTTTGGTGGGTCAAGGACACCTTATCTGCTGCCTAAGTATGCAACAGATTATGTAATTCATAAGGAGGCTGTTAGACAGGTATTTATTGACAGAGTTGGTCATTTCTTATTTTCAAAGAAGAAGGCTGTCTATCCTCCCTTACCTTTTAAGTTAGGCAGCTGCAGTTTCGCTAATGTGAAACAGGCTCCAGAATTTATAGAGGAACTAGAGAAGTTCCATTTTGGGGAGATGACCTTCAGGAGAAATGACACCCATGAAAGAATGGCTGAGCATTGCAGAAAGCACAAGGTGTTTTATGAGTACACCCATCATTTCGACAATGATGAATCCGTGTTCAGAAGAGCCCCGAACATGACAGCACTCAATAAAAGGTTCAAACCGAAGCACTCCACCAAAGGTGGGAAAGGATCTGAACAAGAGAAGGCTGAGCAGGCTAAGGCTGAAGAAACAGCCCGAAGAATAAGAGAAGAGGCCCAAAGGCTAGAAGAGGAGGCTACGGAATGGCTCCAGAAAGGAGAAGAGGAAAAGAGGAAAGCTGCCCAGGATGCAGCTGAAAGAGCAAAAGAAACAGCTAGAGAAGCAGAGGAGGCTGCTAAGCAAGCAGCTGAGGAAGCCCAGAAAAGGTTGAATGAAGAGCTTCGCAAACAGGAAGCTGAGAAGACAGAATTGATACAACAATCAGCTTCTGAAGTACCACCAGAACAAAGTCAGGGGGAGGAAAACCCTGAGGTGCAGACCATGCAAGTGCTTACTACTATCACTCCTACAACTCCCACGCTTCAGTTAGTGCCCTTTGCACACAAAAAGGGGGAAGAAGTCCCTGATTTTAGCACAGTATACTATGGTAGGGCTACCAAAAGGATCATGAGGAGAATTGAGCAAAAGATAGAGGCTGAAGGAATGACCAGCACAATGATAACTGATAAAGCTGTGATGGTCGAGACAGATAAAGATCCAAATTTTGTCATAAGGGCTGGCAGGGCAGCAATAGACGCTACGGAGGACAATGTAGATCGAATGATGAAGGAGATAGAATCAACCAAGAAAACCTCCACTCAGCTGAAGGACACCCTCAGGAAGGAAAGAGAAGATGGAAATAGGCTGAAAAGAAAGTATGAGCATGTGCTTAAAGAAATGGAAGCCACGAAGAACGAAATCCATGCCATTCAACAAGAAGTACAGGTGAAAGAAACAACACAAGAAGCCCTGGGAAAAGCCCAGCAGGAGATTCAATTTTTAAAGGATGAAAAGGAGCAGCTGAGGGTAAAGATGGAAGACCTAATGGAGCAACAGAAGATCATATATGAATCCAATACCTTGAGCATTAAGGATCTTGAAAAGCAGCTGGAAGAAGCAAAGGCACATCAGGTCAATCTGCAGCCAGTTAAAGATCACATCTTGGCTCAGAAAGCTAAGGTGTTGCACCTGCAGAATGCTCTAGAGGAGGAAAGATGTCAGGTCCTCCAGATTGATGGCAGACTGGACGAAATTTTAGACACAGCTTCTTATTTTGTGGACAGGTCGCAAGACATACTTGAAGTACTGACTTCAAGGATAACCCGGATGGAGGATGACAAAGAAGTCCCAGCTGAGCTAGTAGTCAAAGATAAACAAGCTTTGAAACGGGACCATGACCTGATAGAATTTGCCGTCAACACTGCAGAAGATTTTCAAAATAATGTCAAGAAAACAAAGGGAGCATGCACAGAATTATTTAGAAGAGCCCTGGTCGCATACAATCGTTGTCAGGCAGAAGCTGGGCAGAGATTACAAGAGTTCCCAACTCATGATGCATTTGCAGAAATGTTGCAGAAAAGGCAACAAGATGAGGAAGCCAAAGTGCAATGCATCAGTGCTATTGATGAACCAATCCTCAGAAATGAAATAGGCCACTCAGCCATTAGTGTATAGCTCTTGGAGGAACAGGTACGTTTTAACACGTCCAGAATTGAGGCCATTCGGAAGCAAGCTGACAAATTCGGGCTGAACATTCAGTTCCTGGAACCCAACTCGTTTGAAAGTCTCGCTGCTGAAGCAGCAGCTTGGAGAAAATTCTTGGAAGACCAAGCGGGACCCTCCTCATGAGAAGGACCGGTCAACTTTTGTATAATTAAGTAATATGTAAAAGGTTGTATGAAATTGAAGCATTGGGGAGCCCAAAGGTCACTTTGGGAAACCCAACCAACTTTGCTTTTTGTATAAAACTAGGGAAAATAGAGAAGTAAAAAGGGATTTTTCCCAGTAAGACTGGAGGACTTATTGTAAGAAGAACTACTTCATTTTGCAATAAAGAGTTTTGGTTTGCCTGTTGGAGAAAGAACTGTGGAGTGATCCAAATGCTGTACCATGGACGGCGGAAAGATGAATTACTTTATTTTTCAGCTTATGTCTGTGAATTGTGAGATTGTTCTAACTTTATGACCTATGTCTGGTTGAATAATTTCTGATTTTATTTATGGAAATTTCACTTAGAGTAATGTATGTGTGTTATATAACAATTGGCTATCTGGTTGTTAGAATATTTTCTCACTCATGTGTTGTAAACGTAAATAACAGCTATCTGTAGTTTTGTTTATCATACATGAAAGTAGTACATTACTCACAAATAATCATTTTCTGGCTCCCCGGGGATAGATAGTTAGTCATCTTATTTCATAGTTGCATATGTGGTTTAGATGTTTGTGAGCATAAGACGAGAGGTAAGAACCTGCGCAGCACATTGTGTTGCTCCATGCATCTTTATCACCCTGCATGGTTAAGATAGGCATATGCATTGCATATATTAAGTCAAAAAATACAAATTCCGGTGGACCGGGCCGCAACCGGTAAACCCTTGTTGTTACTTTGACCTACGGTAGCCGGACCGTAAACCGGATGGATTCCCTATACCAAACAGTTAGCGGGATTTTGGGAACGCTGATTGGGGAGAATCCCTTACTGTTGCCGCCTGTGAATTTCCAGGCCTCAACATGATGTCGACGATGAAAATGATGATGATGATGATGACGACGACGATGATGATGACGATGATGATGATGATGATGACGATGATGATGATGAAGATTATGATGTGATGTTGACGATGACAATGATGATGATGATGATTATGATGATGATGATGTTGATGATGATGATGATGATTATCATCATCATGAGTATGACGATGATGATGATGACGATGATGATGAAGATGATGATCATGATCATGATGGTGATGATGATGATGATGATATGATGATGATGATGATGTTGATGATGATGATGATGATTATCATCATCATGAGGATGACAATGATGTTGATGACGATGATGATGATGTTAATCGTGACGACGACGACGACAACGATGATGATGATGATGATGTGTGATGATGATGATGACGACGATGAAGATGATGATGTGTGATGAAGACCATGATGATGATGATGATGATGTCGACGATGAAAATGATGATGATGATGATGATGATGATGATGATGATGAAGATGATGGTGATGGTGATGATGTTAGTAACTCTTTTTTTTAAGTAAGAGAAAATAATAGTTCTAATTAAATATTTACCTTTCAATATATTTCATCATCTTCTTCATCCATGTCAACGTCTTCTTCATCCATGTCATCATCTATATCATTAGATACATAGTCAAAATTGTAAGGATTAGCTATATCATCATCGTCATCATCATTAGTTACGCTCATCATGTCATCGTCGAAATAATCTTCATCGGCATTGTCTACTACATCATCTGATTCAACTATTCCTTGGACATCTTCTGTTTGATCATCATCGTTAGCTAACTCAAGTTGATCATGCTCTTCATCATCATATTCTTCTTCCAGAGAACCCTCTTCATTACCATCATCTAGGTTATACTTTACTAGCCTTCCCCTTGGATCGTGTCTCACAACAAACGACCAGCCCTCTTTACCTAGAACCTCTGAGTAAAATGCGTGTTCACATTGGCTCGGAAGAACATAGGGATCTGTTCCTGGCTCAAACAACCTTGTGTTTACCATGGTAAATCCATTATCATGTTCAATAATAGTTCTATCGGGATCACGTTGATTCAATCGTAACCTGTACCATTTGACAACGAATAGAACTACCTTAAAGGATTTAAAGTCACTGTATAATATCTTCCAAATACCAATAGTATCGATTTTCTGAGACTTCTGGATGTCTATCAATTCTAAATGAAACATTGGTAACCTCAAAGACAGTCAAAACCCCAAAATATGATGTTTTCTTTGTTTCATCTAGTTTTTTCATCCAATATCTACCTCCATTGTAGACCATATCCTTATGGTGTTTTACCTGCAATAAGCAATACATGAAAATATTACACAACCAATCAGTCCTTATACAACAATACATGGAAAAAAAGAACATGTACATCAATAAGTAATTTACAAAATAAAAGATTTAGAGGGATATTTGATTAATTATACGCTTGCCATTTTATATTTTACACCATATGCCAAATTGATTTCCCTTTCTGTTAGATTGTTATCTCCATTGCATTGTGTTGCTTTTACCAATGAAGCCACACCTTCCCATGATATTCCATGACCCGATTATGCAGATCGTTCAATCCATACCTTCATCCAGTCAATATTGTTTGCAATGTATAAATGAATTGCATCCCATTCTTGACCAACGGTTTAATGACAATAACCATTAAAATGAAAGAAAGGTGTAAATCTCCTGAACAAAGATGTATATGCTCTTAATTGAAGAAATTATGACTAGAATATACAATTAGAATATGAAGGATATAATAAAATCCCACTAGCTAATACTTACCTTTCAGCTTCCTCAATCTATCTTTCCCTTTCAGTTGCTCCCCTTCAAATTTGTTTATTGGAGTCTGGATCACAAATGCGACGTAAATTGAGATTTGATGCTAAAATAGGAATATATTCACTAACATAGAACATGTTTTGGTATACCGTATATCCTTCCATCATAGAACCCTCTACATGTGCTCGTTGTCTCACCAAACCCTTCATAAATTTCAAGTGCCTCTCAACCATCCACATGGACCTTGGGTGCACAGGTCCACACAACTCAATCTCCTCAACTTGGTGTATGAGGTAGTGTTCCTGTGTATTGAAAAATGCCAATGGTAGATGCTTCTGCATTTCACACATTAGACGAGGAATTTCTCTCCTCAAATACTTTAAATCTTCTTTATGGATTTCTTTAGATGTCAACCATCTACAAGTGATGCAAACCAATAATGATATTTAACAAAAATAAACATTAAATTACAATATATGCTGAAATAGTGCACAA
>LPNX010000747.1:2775-14068 GCA_001517045.1 Pseudotsuga menziesii | reverse complement strand
CATGTGTTGTGGCTTGGTAAATGTTTATATTTCATTATAATATGTGATTTGCCTAACCTGCATCTTTATATATGAATCATACTGTATATTGGAAGAATCTTTTTTAACAGGTTGAAGGAGGAACTATCCTGGAGATTGTAGAAGTGAAGCAAAGAGGAAGGAGTTAGCTTGGATCAACCTTCGTTTATTACAAGTAAGTTCCTGCTACTTCCCTATTTCCTATTTGTGCTTTTATAATCAAATTGTCTGCAAGGTCATAGTATGTTGGTAACCCCCAGACCTAGGTTATTAGGTGAATTATCCATTACAACAAATTCTAGTTAAATGGCCTGTATCCATGGGCTTGGTAGCAGCGTGGTGGACTATGTTATTTCTGATATCCCTTTATACAACGAAATAATAAATTTTGACATCTTAAAGGACCACGAGCCTGGATTAGATCATAGACCTTTAATTGTAACTCTCAATTTTGTCATGAATAGAGATCCCATAGAAGATAATCCTCATAACCAAAAAAACTTGATCTTTGATAGAATTAAAAATGATCTTTTACTAAATGAATTAAAAACTAATTTGCTTCCTTTATCAAGTATAGACAACATGGAAGACCTCTATCATAATTTTACCACAACCCTATCTTACTCTATTAACAATTTCTCAATTGAAGTTTCAAGTAATAAAAGAAATAACAAAACCAACCCTTGGTATGATAAAGATTGTAAAAGTGCGAGGAAATAAATTAAGGAAGCTCTTGATGAGTCTCTTAAAACTGACAAGATAAAAATATACAAAGCCCTAACTAAAAAGAAAAAAAATGTAGTATATTCATAAAAGACAAGAAAATATCTTACACCTCTCTAAGGTGGCTCCTAAGAAATTGTGGAGGCAGATTCTAACTAGAAAAACTAAAGATAATAATATAATTTATTTACACAACTAGAATTCCTATATTAAAAAGCTTTATGGTTCCCCTAATGGCATATATAACTTTGCAACCCTACTCACAATAGAAGAAGTTTTCTCTTTAGAAGACATAGGTTTTGGGTTTAAGCATCTGGCAAATGGAAAAGCTAAGGACATAGAAGGTTACCAAGAAGAAATCTTAAAAATTGGAGGTCATGTCCTCAACCCTCACATCCACAAGCTTTTCAATCAATAGGTCAAGCAAGGGTTCCCTAAACCTTGGACTCAAAGCTTCATTATCCCTATTTTTAAAAGTGGGGATACAAACAACTCCTCTAATTACCAGAAAATTATGATTAGCCCTCTCTTAGCCAAGTTGTACAGTATTATTTTGGAAAAGAAGATTAGCATCTTGCTTGAAAGTGAAGGTAAGCAGGCTAAAGGCCAAGCTGTTTTTAGAAGGCAACACTCAACAACAGACCATCTCGTTACTCTTAGGATTATTGTGGAGGAATCTCGTAATGATAAATCCAATCTCTTTTTTTCTTTGTGGACTTTAGAAAGGCTTTCAATATAGTTCCTAGAAATAACCAATGGAATAGATTAGAAGAGCTAAAGGTTCCTTTCGAGTTGAGAGCCACTGCAATAAGGTTATACGAGAATGCCATTGTCAAGTTTAAGACCAACGAGGGGTGTTTGAAAGATATTAAGTGTAATATTGGAGTTAAACAAGGTTTCCCCCTCTCCCACACCCTTTTTGGCATTTACATAGATAAACTAGAAGGTTGTTTAGAGGAAGCAGGTTGTGCTTCCACGATCTTAGCTGGAATAGTCATCATCCTTCTTCTCTATGTTGATGATATAGTTCTTCTGGAAAGGTGCCCATATGATCTTGATAAGCAACTAAGACTTCTTAAGGTTTTTTTCTCTACCATGGGTATGACTGTTAACACTGACAAAACAAAAATTATGATTATAAAATCTAAGAAGGACACTTATGATAATTTTTTGTATGACAATAGAAAGTTGGAGGAAGTGTCTTCTTACAAATACCTAGGAATTGATATTCATCACAAGCTCAATTGGAACTATAGCATTAAGAAAAGGATTAATTGAGGGTGGAAAGCTTATTTTGGTCTTGAAAATAATTGTAAAGCAGTGAACCTTGTGGTGTGGGATAAAGAGAAGCTCCTCTTTGAAACTTTAGTCACTCCTATTATCTTGTATGGGTTTGAGGTTTGGGGTTGCAACATATCTAGAGAATCCTGGAGAAAGATTGAGTAAATCCAGAATCGTTTTATAATGTATAACCTCAAAATGAAAAGCAATACACCCTACCCTATTCTCCTTATAGAAGTGGGTCTTTCCCCTATCGAGAGCCTATCTATGACTAGGATCCTATTGTACAAGCACAAAATCAATAAAATGGGAGACCATAGACTTCCTAAACTAGATTTAAATTCTATCCAAAACCACCTAAGGCTCAAGTGAGGTTGGTATAAAGATACCAGGGCTTGGTTACACCGTTGGGAGATCGACGAAAATGTTGCATTGCAAAATCTAAATAACATTAAAAATATTGTCACTTCTAAGTTTAAGGATAAATTGTGGTGTGAGAAAGATTTAGAGGATAAAAGAAAATTAAGATATTATAAGGACGTCATCAGCCCTACTCTAGAAGATAAAAATTATCTCTCGGTTTTAACTAGTTCAAAGAAAAAAATTAATATAGCCAAGATAAGAACGAACTCTCATGAGCTTCAAAGTGAAACTGGTCGTTGGGCAGTTCCTAAAACACCATGGGTAGAAAGGATCTACCATCTCTGTGAGAATATGGACATTGAGGATGAAAAACACTTCCTCTTAGAATGCCTTCCTTACACCCACATTAGATATTAGTTTCATAATCTTTGTTGCAATCACAACCTTCCTAGCCTTTTAACTTGTCAAAATTATGGTGAGCTCAGGACACTTCTCTCCAAGCTCTTTGAGCATAGAAATACAATTTAAAAAAAAACTAAATAATTCATTTATTTGGGTCCGATAGACCAAAGTTTGGTCTTAGGGGACGTTAACCATCATCATCATCATCAATTTAATTAAAAATATATTTATTTTATGATATTTTTATTATATATTTTTTAGATTTTGTAATTAATTTAAATATGTTTATTTTATGATATTTTGATATATATATATATATTTTTATATAAATATAATTAAGCATTATAGGATTTTAAATTTTCCAATTTAATAATCGAATCATAATTTTATTCTATAATTGCATATTATCTATATCAATATTTTTAATAGAAAAAAAATTCATCCTCCTTAAATACTTCTCATAAAACATAAAAAAATCTTAGATCCTTGTAATTTGATGATGATGATGTTTAACATCCACTAAGACCAAAATTTGTTCTATCGGACCTAAAGAAACGAATTATTTATTTTGTTTAAAAATTGTATTCCTATACTCAAATAACTTGGAGAGAAGCATCCCAAGCTCACTATAATTTTGACATGTTAAAAGGCTAGGAAGGTCGGTTTTGCACAAAGATTATGAAACTGAGATCTAATGTGGGTGTATGCAGGGAAATCTAAGAGGAAGTGATTTTCATCTTTAATGTTCATATTCTCACAGAGATGGAAGATCATTTCGACCCATTGTGTTTTAGGAACTGCCCAATGACCTGTTTCACTATGAAGCTCGTGAGAGTTCGTTCTTATCTTGCCTATATTAATTTTTTTCTTTAAACTAGTTAAAACAGAGAGATACTTTTGATCTTCTAGAGTAGGGTTGATGACCTCCTTAGAATATCTTAATTTTCTTTTAGCCTCTAAATCTTTCTCACACCACATTTTCTCTTTAAACTTAGAAGTAACAATATTTTTAATGTTATTAATATTTGCAATGCAACATATTCGTCGATCTCCCAATGGTTTAACGAGGCCCTGGTATCTTTATACCAACCCCGCTTGAGCCTTAGGTGGTTTTGGCTGGAATTTAAAGCTAGCTTAGGAAGTCTATGGTCTCCCATGTTATTGATTGTGTGCTTGTACAACAAGATCCTAGTCATAGCTAGGCTCTCAATAGGGGAAATACCCACTTCTATAAGGAGAATAGGGTAGGGTGCATTTCTTTTAATTTTGAGGTTATACATTATAAAACTCTTATGGATTTCCTCAATCTTTCTCCAGGAGTCTCTAGAGATGCTACAGCCCCAAGCCTCACATCCATACAAGATAACAGGAGTGACTAAAGTTTCAAAGAGGAGCTTCTTTTTATCTCACATCACAAGGTTTGTTGCTTTACAACTATTTTCAAGACCAAAACATGCTTTCCACCCTCCATTAATCCTTTTCCCAATGTTATAGTTCCAGTTGAACTTGTGATGAATATCAATTCCTAGGTATTTGTAAGAAGACACTTCCTCCAAGTTGCTATTGTCATACCTAAAATTAGCACATAAGTGTCCTTCTTGGATTTGATAATCATAACTTTTGTTTTGTTAGTGTTAACAGTCATACCCATGGTAGAGAAAAAATCCTTAAGAAGTCTTAGTTTCTTATCAAGATCATATGGACACCTTTCCAGAAGAATAATATTGTTAGCATAGAGAAGAAGGATGCTGACTATTCCAGCTAAGATCGTGCTAGCACAACTTGCTTCCTCTAAACAACCTTCTAGCTTATCCATGTAAATGCCAAATAGGGCAGGGGAGAGGGGGAAACCTTGTTTAACTCCGATATTACACAAGTAATCTCTTTCGACCTCCCCTCATTGCTCTTAAACTTGGTAATGACATTCTCGTATAACCTTATTACGGTGACTCTCCACTCGAAAGGGACCTTTAGCTCTTCTAATCGATTCCATAGGTTATTTCTAGATACTGTATCAAAATCCTTTCTAAAGTCCACAAAGAAACAAAAGAGATTGGATTTATCATTACGACATTCCTTCACAATGATCCTAAGTATAACGAGGTGGTCCATTGTTGAGTGTTGCCTTCTAAAACCCGCTTGGCTTTTAGCCCACTTACCTTCACTTTCAAGCCAAAAGCTTATCTTCTTTTAAAAAATAATACCATATAACTTGGCTAAGCGATGGCTAATCATAATTGTCCGATAATTAGAGGGGTTATTTGTATCCTCGCTTTTAAAAATAGGGATAACGAGGCTCTCAGTCTATGGTTTAGGGAACCCTTGCTTTATTGCTTGATTGAAAAGCTTGTGGATGTGAGGGATGAGGACAAGACCTCCAATTTTTAAGATTTCTGCGTGGCAACCTTTAATGTCCTTAGCTTTTCCATTTGCCGGACACTTAACCCCAAAATCTATGTCTTGGAATGAGAAAACTTCTTCCGTTGTGAGCAAGGTTTCAAAGTTATCTATGAAATTTGGGGATTCATAAATCTTTTTAAGATGGGAATTTCAGTTGTGTAAAGCAATTCTACTATTATCTTTAGTTTTTCCAGTTATAGTCTGCCTTCGTTATTTCTTAGGAGCCACCTTAGACAGGTGTAAGAGATTTTCTGGTCTTTTATGAATATATTGCATTTTTTCCTTTTAGTTAGAGCTTTGCATATTTTTATCTTGTCAATTTTAAGAGACTCATCAAGAGCTTTCTTAATTTCTCTCCTCGCACTTTTACCATCTTTATCATACCAAGGGTTGGTTTTGCTATTTCTTTTATTATTTGAAACTTCAATTGAGAACTTGTTAATAGAATATGAGAGGGTTGTAGTAAAATTATGATAGAGGTCTTCTATGTTGTTTATACTTGATAAAGGAAGCAAATTAATTTTTAATTCATTTAGATTGAAGATCATTTTTATTTCTATCAAAGATCAAGTTTTTTTTTGGCTATGATGATTATCTTCGATGGGATCTCTACAAAAAATTGAGAGTTACAATTAAAGGTCTATGATCCAATTCAGGCTCGTGGTCGTTTAAGATGTCAAAATTCATTATTTTGTTGTATAAAGGGATACTCGAAAGCATGCGAAAAATTAGAAAAACATTGAAAGCTAATTTAGATATATTTAGGTCGATAGACGTTTTTATTTGAGATTTGGGGTGGATTAGGGCCTATACTTTTTTCATCTACAGACAAGGATGAGAGAAGTGTACTATCGAGATTGATTTTATGGCAGTCTTTCAAAATTTGAAATAAACAATTATAAAAAAAAGAAATGGATAATTGATAGCAATGCATGGATAATTCATAGTTGATAAATGGATAACCAATAGTGTATGGATAACCAATAGTGTGTTTCCGATTTCTCAATTTTTAGAATCTTGATCTCATATGTTTATGTTTTTTTTTTTTTTTAATTTACGCTCATCAATCGCTTTATTTTTCATATTTGCTTGACAAGATATTGTTTTATTGATTATTTTATGGCGGTGTAGCAGGATTCCTAAATATCAACTGTGGAGGTAAAAACAAGTCACACAGGCCAAAACGGTATAGAGTGGGTCTCTGATGCTAATTACATAGACGTCGGTGAAACGGGAGACATAGGGAACGCCACTGAACAATCCCAGGATTCTTCTCTGGACAGTCTACGCTTCTTTCCAAAGCCTCTCAACAAGTCTTGCTATCACTTACCTGTGGTCCCCCATTTGCCCCACCTTTTAAGACTCCGGTTTGTCATTGGAAATTACAGTGGATTCCAAACTTTTCCCAGCTTCGCTTACTCTATTGAGACAGTGGATATGTTGACAGTACAAAACATAACAGTCGCAAATAATATTGGAGTTTATGATGAATTCATCGTGGTTACTTCAGGGACAGTGATCTATGTTTGATCTATGTTTGCTTCATCAGAACCTCTCATAGTGCCTCTCATAGTGATGACCCCTTTATCAGTGGTATCGAGATGAGAGCCCTCCAGGATGATATGTATCGACAAGCTAAGCCAGGAACAATGTTGCGTTGGGAATGAAGATATGCTGCAACCACTGTTAGGTAATCTTCTGAATGTTAAACCATATTTTATAATCATTCTAAACCATAAATTATGGAAAATCTTGTAATCATAATCATATACAGGCTTATGTTTGTTTGTGTTTTACTTGAGAGGTTTTAGCTTTATATAATCTATTTAATGGTTTTTTTGGGAGTATCTATTAAATAAGATTTTTTTTAGGATTTATGAGATGGAGAATTTTGTTTTTAATATTTGTTATTCAAGGATGGTAACTGATGAAAAGGATGCTCATCAAGTGTTTGGAAGCAAATCTAAGATCATCAAGATGACAAGGTGGTAGAGTGACTCGAAAATATGATGGTTGGAATTTGAGGGTAAGAAGAAGCAATGATGAGAGGGGAGGTAGTTAGCGCTAGGGTTTGATTTTGATGGGCATTTTCTTTTTACTCACCATTTTAGTAGAAGAGTCACTTATACATCTACATGTTTTCTAAAGAGTTATATATGAATCAAAATGTATTTATAATTCAAAAATTTCAAACCCATTTACAGATTTCTAATTATTATTGTAAAAGAACAATTATCCAATGGTTGAAAATTTCCTCATTTAGATAACCCAAAATAGAATTCAACCATGTCAATATCAACACGCCTTTCTTATTTCTCTAGTTACTATATCCAATACTTTGTAAAGAGGAAAAAGAAAAGAATAAGGCTGAGTCTACCACTTTCTAGCCATACTTTTCCTATGAAGTATTAGCTAAATTTCACTACATTTTCACATTACTTATTGCATTTAGTAAGCCTAGAGTTTATTTGTAAAAATGGTGAGAATGAAATTGATTAAATGATTATAGATTGCATAGTCTTGTTACTTGTAAAATCTTATGAAATGGAATTGTGAAAACGTTCTATGAGTGAATGAATGTAGAATTTTATCGATTATTCTCCTACCTTTTTTACCCCTTCTTTGTTGAAAGGAACTCTTTCACCAAGGGTACCAAGGGTGAATGTAAAATGGAGTTTTATTTTAGAAAATTTGTGCATAGTATATGCTGTAAAAATGATAATTGTAATCTTTATTTTCAAAGTCCAGATATCCAAACTCCAAACTTAAAAAAACATTGTTTGACGAGTAAGTATGTACGAAAATTTTATTCCAACACTGGCCGATGCGTACTGAAGATGGTGCACCGAGAGTAAATCGATGGAAAACATACGATGGGTTCCCTACTGCCAAAATATATATATATATATATATATATATATATATATTTTTACAACTAGTTTACAGACAGATTGAAAGGCCCCACACATCATCGAAGGAATGAGACATAAAGTAAATCAAAGCTAACACCACATCTGTATTACGTAAATCACGATTCAGAAACTTTCTACCGGGCTTCATTAAAGACATCTGAACTACGATTTCCACACAAACATAAATAGCAATAATAAATCCTTACATTCTCTGACTGCCATGTACTTACATGTGATACCTTTTAAAAGATATTAATAGTCATATTAAGTCTTTCTTTACCCAACCAATATGCAAGCCATGACATCATAATTGAATACTGGTGCAATGAAGGTGAAAGTAAAGGTGTCATTGCACTGCCATGCCATGTGCTTACATGTTTGATTGTTCTAAAAAGCCATTAACTTTCAAGTCAACCCAGGACATCATCATTGGACAGTTCACCAATGAAACCAAGGTGTATCATATCTTTAAACACTATATTCTGTGATTAAACATCGTTTTAGTAAACAATAAACATTGCCCAAATTTCTTCGAGTATCGATCTTTGCATGGAGGAGGCTGTAGTCGACAATAGGAGGAGATGGTGAGTTGGAGGAATTTCATCCTCGTGAGTATCACAGTAATGGCCATCTCTGTTTGCGCAAACAACCAACTGATTGAAAATTATAATAAAAGTAGTGGGCGAATACAGGTTGATATAGAATCACTACAAGCATTGAAGCTTAGTGTCAACAATGATCCCTCTGGAGCTTTAGACAATTGGGATCATGTTGGAAATCATGTCTGCAATTGGACGGGTGTGAGTTGCGACCCACAACAACTGCGTTAGTAGAGTTAAATCTATACAACAGGATCCTGCAAGGGACTATTCCTCCGCACTTGGGTAATATGTCGTTCCTCTTGAATCTCACTCTTAACCATTTTTCTGGTGCAAACTTTCCTGAATTGGGCAGGCTGCATCGTTTAGAACGCCTTGTGATAAGGAACACCAACTTGAAATCCTCCATTCCAAAGGCTTTGAAGGATTACACGGCTCTCACGATACTTCGTCTGTCCAATAATTATCTGACCAAGAATATTCCAAGTAATCTCAATCAATCGCAAAAGCTACAAATCTTGATGTGAATGGGAACAGACTTAGAGCAAAGGTGCCGAAATCCTTGGGAAGTTATTCAGCGGTGGAGATTCTGGATGTAGGAAATAACTTACTCAGCGGCACTATCCCTTCTCAGCTTGGTTTTTTTGCCAGAATTCAAATATTGTTTATTGGAAATAACTCGCTCACTAGAGGAATCCCACCTTCAGTGCTAAATTGCACGGAATTAGAGCAGTTATACTTGTATAACAAAAATATTGCTGGAGAAATTCCACGGGAGATAGGCACCAGTCTCTCGAAGTTAGCCTAACGGTACTATTCCGAAATCCCTGGGAAATTGCTCGCAGCTTTCATGGCGCATGCTCTCTGACAATTTTTTAACGGGAAGCATGCCTCAGGAATTTGGAAAGCTCCGACTTCTCCAAGAACTTTGGATTTATGGGAATCACTTGGTTAGTGCCGAATCCAAACCTATATTCAAAACACTTTCTAACTGCACCAACCTTCAAACCCTCAATATTTGTAGAAATGATCTCAGCAAGGAGTTGTCTGGGAACATAGGCAAGCTTTCTAAAAGTATGGGTGAGATACATTCCATCCTCTGGAGGTTTCAGAAAAATGAATTTTACATCATTCTTAGAAACACTGGACTCTGTGGCAGGGAGATNAGGCAAGCTTTCTAAAAGTATGGGTGAGATACATTCCATCCTCTGGAGGTTTCAGAAAAATGAATTTTACATCATTCTTAGAAACACTGGACTCTGTGGCAGGTAGATAGAGTTGCCCCCATGTAAATTGAACCATCACGATTCCAAGAGAGGGATATTTTTTTGGTGGCTTCGGTTACCTCAGGTTTGCTAATAGCCATATTCTTAACACTTTTGATATTCTTTTGCAGAAGAAAGTCAGAATCTATTAAAGACAAAGACAGATAAGGGACGATGCTCAAGGGCCAACTTCGGGAGATGAATACTTTAAGTGAGGAGGTTAAGAAAGCAACTAATGGCTTCAGTCTAGACAACCTTCTAGGACGTGGCAACCATGGATCCGTTTATAAGGGCTTCTTTGAAGATGGCACAACCGTTGTAGTAAAAGTTATCCACTCCAACATGATAGCCAAAACCGAGCCGACTAAACTTGAGTTTAGGGCTAAGTCGAAATTCAAATTTCAAATTTTTACCTTTTCACGTCGACCAACTTTTCTTTTCCACCAGTCGGGTGAAACTTGTCCATGTCCGACTAGACAAGTTTGCAAATTTTAGTCGTCCTTCAATCGACCAAAATTACTTCGACTTACTTGTCCGACTGATTTTTACCTCGACCACTTTTACTCTGACCAAGTCGGACCTTCGACCAAGTTGGCTGCTTTAGTCGGCTGATCAATCGACCACTCTAGTCGGCTCTTCGACTACTCTTAGTCGGCTCACTCTCGTCGGCTTACTTTGGTCGAAATCTGCAGGATATGATTCTAAGTCTAAAGACTTAAGAAATTACAAATGCTTTTCACCTGTGAGTAAAATGAAGTAAAATAGACAGATTTACAAATCCAAATAACTTATGAGAAACATGTGCCAAATATGTAGGAAGACTTGAGTCGACCAATGTGCCATAAAACCTGGAACTTTCACGCAGTGAGATTTTTATGGATTCTTGTTCTTTCACTTAACAGTAACTGTAAAAGACATTTACAGAAGTAAATCTGGAAACATATGTGGCCAAATAATCATGCATTTAACCACAAACTATTTCATATATTAACTATGCTGAAATAACAAAGTACTACAAACTCGTCGATTACAAAATGGTCGGTCCAGACTTGTCCGACCAGACTCGTCGGTCTACAGAGCTTCAGCTCGTCGACTAAATTACATGTACAGAAGCTTGAGCTTCAGCTGTTCTTCCTCACCCGGAGTTCCTCTGCTGTCTACTACCTGTGTTCTTCCTCTCTACTGATTTACAACAATGCTTCTTCTATTTATAGGCAATTTGAAAATTGCTACTTCATGGGTCGACTGACCTGCCATTAAAGGCTGTAATAACTGCTACCTAATAACTTAGCTTCTGAAATAAATTCGACTGGACTATGTTGCCTACGCA
>LPNX010000712.1:130161-179649 GCA_001517045.1 Pseudotsuga menziesii | reverse complement strand
GCCTCATCTCTCCGATTGTGCCATTTGATCTTCTCTGCAGCTGCATTGGGCTCTTCTTCTGTTGCCATAGTCACCCTGTAGAGGCCTTTCGCTCTCAACAACATCTCCATCTCTGCTTTCCATTCAAAATAGTTGAAGGGAGTGAGGATAGTTTTCTGTGAATCCATAGCTTTAGAAAATCTGTCCCGGCTGTCAGTAGAAGGCTCCCAGTCTTGATGTTGAACCTGCAAAACAATTTTTGGAGGAGAGTAACAACCTACAATGGTACCATGTAGAAATTTAGGCCTGCAATAGATTGAATACACTCACAACAATTAACAATTGATCATGCAAATTATCAACAATGGAGACTGAATATGGAGCTGTAACACTAAATTGTATTAACTGAGTGTACAATAGCCAAACCTATAATAACATAGGCTGCTGAATATATAGAATACATGATCAAATCGAATGCATAAGGAAGAATCCAAATCTAGCATAAAGCAGGCTTACCCAAAATAGGCAAATCCCCCATAGGTGTAAAAAGCTGATCCCAAATCTATCAAGGACCCCACGAATTAGCAAGGGCACATGGGCAAGCTAAAGAGTGGTCAAATGGAAGCTCATACATGCTTTTGCATGGAGGAAAGAGTGGAGGATGAAAGGGAAATAAAACAGGTTCACCTCACCTAGTCTAGCTTTCCTTATGTGCTTTAAAAGCTGGAAAAGCAGTCAACAAAGCAGAAAAAGCAGAAGGGTGCCTAGGAGGCCAGGAATAAAGCAGATTTGATTCCCAGGACTTTCCAAAGCGCTCCATGAGTCAATAATGGCAAGTTTGACCTCTATGGATAGGCAATTAGCTACTTGCACATGGTGGGACTCATGGACTAGGCAAATAAGACAAAATAAATGAAATAATGTCTAAGTGGGTAAATACTATGGGTTGATTATTCTAACACCAAACAGAAAATAAGATCAAGACCTTTTGATCAGATAATGGTGGAGAATTCACATCAAATGAATTCAAAGACTTATGCAAAGAATCAGGGATTAACATGGAGTTTTCCACTCCCTATAATCCACAACAGAATGGGATTGTAGAAAGGAATAATAGAACTATCATGGAAGTTGTAATAGAAATGCTTCATGATCAGGATCTTCCCATGCATATATGGCCAGATGATTCTAGAACAATGGTGTATGTACAGAACTATACTCCACACAAAGTACTCGAGACTAGAAATTTTCTTTGTCGTGAACACCTTGAGGCAGTTCCTAACAGATTCGAGACATGTTCACTTGATTACTACAAAGCATATTCTAAGGTACCTGAGGGGTACAATTGATTATGGGCTCAAGTATGAGGCAAATAAGAAGATTAACCTAGAGGGTTATGTTGATTCAGATTGGGCAGGCAGTGCCATCGGTAGGAAGAGCACTTCAAGGTATTGCTTCAGTATGGGATCAGGTGTTATTTCTTGGTTTAGTAGGAAGCAATCCTATGTGGCACTGAGTAGAACTGAAGTAGAGTATGTCACAGCTTGTTCAGCTAGTTGTGAGGCAGTATGGTTGCAGAAGCTACTGTCTGATTTATTTGATCTCCAGGTGGATACTACTTGTATACATTGTGACAACTAGAGTTGCATGAAGTTGTCAGAGAATCTAGTGTTCCATGACAAGTTGAAGCATATCGAGATCAAGTATCACTATATCAGGGATATGGTGCAGAGGGGAGTAGTGAAGCTCCAGTATGTTGTGATAAATGAACATATAGCTGATGTGTTGATGAAGCCATTGGCTAGGGTGAAATTCGAGTACTTCAAGTAGAAGCTTGGTGTTCTCCAGATCGAGGTTCCCTCCAAGGGGAAATGATTATACCTAGAGCCATTCTGACATGGTGAGAGGATTGGTTCCTTTCATGGTCATATGTAAGGGCTAAGCCATTCTGTCATGGTGAGAGGATTGGTTCCTTCCATTTCAGATGTGAGTGCTGAGCCATTCTAATGTGACTGTAGGGTTGGTTCCTACATGATTAGAAGTAAGCACTGAATGCCATTCTTGGAACGGAGGCACCTGGTCAATTACCAGGAAAGCTTAGTCTGGGACTGAGGGACATTCTGATGTGACTGTAGGATTGATTCCTACATGATCAGATGTGAGTGCAGAGCCATTCTGACACTAGTTTTCAGATGTAAGTGTAGAGCCTTTTAGGCATGAAGGATTGGTTCATTGCATGGTCGAATATAAGTGCTGAGCATTTCTAACATTGGTTGTCAGATGTAAGTGTAGATCCTTTTGGCATAAAGGATTGGTTTCTCACATGGATGAGTGTAAGTGCTGAGCCTTTCCGACATTGGTTGATGGATGTGAGTGCTGGGCCTTTCTAACAAGGTTGTGGGAGGTGTTCCCACATGGTCAAATGTGAGTGTTGGGCATGCCTTTCTGATATGATTATAGGATTGGTTCCTACATGATCAGATATAAGTGTTGGGCATGCCATTCTAACTTAGGCTCAGATATAAGTGCCAAAGAAGACCTACATGGAGGATAGGCCTACAACTAACATGAAAAAGGGCTGGCTCTGTAGAACTTCCTATGACGAGAAGAATCATGAGATAGCACCCATGATGATCCAGTAATGATGATCTAGTAAAGATGATCCAGATCTAGATGAACATGACTTGAAGATGAAGATGACAAGCACTCGATGATGATCCAGATAATACAAAGAAGAAGACTTGTGCTGATAAATTGTGTCAAGAGAATACCTTCCTACTTAAGAGGGAGTGTTGATGTAATTGTAATTTTGGAATGTATTCACTTGTATTTCTTATGTATTGTAACCTGATGTTTATTTCGAGATGTATTTTTAATGTAGTTGAGTCATGTCATGCCCCGATGTTCCAATAGGGAGTTTCTATAATGTAAACAAGTCATATCAAGTCAATGTGGGTAACCCTCCTATTGTCTAAGGGTTAAAGTTCCCATAGTTCCAGGGAACTAGGGTTATTAGACTCGCCTAGTGAAGTCGGCCCTAGTTGGGTTTAGTCAAGTTGGGAATTAGTATAAATAGAGAGGCTACTTATCACACACACACACACACACTCAGTTGTAGTGCATAGCTGAGGAAGAGAAAGACATTGGAGCAAGGAAGAAGGAGGTTACTACTGTCGGGAGATAATCTTACTATTTTTGGGTTTCACTTTTGGTGTTGATTCTATCTCTGAGTAAGTTGCGGGGTTTTCTCTATTTATGGTTTCCCTGAGGAAAAACATTGTGTTCATTGTCTCTTATGTTTGATTGTTGTGCTTGTTGTTCTCTCATTTGAAGATCCTAATGTTATGCTATCTTAATGTTAAAAATCTAACAACATGCTTAATTATATGCATTTCCAAGGGGCCCACGCTCTTCATATGACTAGGCTATTCATCCTTGTACTTTAGGATGGTTAAGAAATGAAGTAATCGAGCGTAAGAATTGGGAAATAAAACTTTGAATAGTAACCTAGGAGGAGGAAGAGGAATTTATAAGGAGTATAGAAACACATTTGAACATTATAGAATGTGTCTTGTAAATGAAATGAGAGCACAATTTCTCAAAACAATTATTAGGTTGGAGGGTATTTTCTAGTACTTTAAACAAACAAGATTCGTGCCTTCAAATATTAGAAGTCAACTTTGTGTTGAATATGAAAAATCAATAATTCTATTGAATGATGAAAATACAACACTGTTGGAATCCAAATTCCTTGATGTCACTCCTCAACAACTAAAACAACTATTTGACTAATGGAAAAAACAATCTAAGAAATCATTGATTGCACCACCAATAGTAAGTATGTCCTAATTTTATATGGTATGTCATTTTTATTTCATTTCATAGTATGAGGGCCCATAATGTGTGTGTTTAACTATCATTAATATGTCCTCATATTTAAATAATCATATTCCAAGATCAAGGGAAATAAAACAAATATGGTGAAGAGACATACGTTAATCACATCTCTTCGGAAAGGGAAAGGAAAAAATAATGTTCAAACAAGAAATAAAGAGCATGTTTCTCACTCCATTGGTAGGTTATGTTCATTAAATTTAACCTTATTAAGACCATTTTTTTTTGTTGCAATTCTATATTGCCAATAATAAATTGTCAAAATAGTATAATGAATTATGTATGTTACAATTATGACTTTGTCAAGCTAGCTGATTCGTGTAAAGTACATATTTATAATTGCACTATGACATTGTCAATCTTGTTTGTTTTAGGAAATGGGATACACTATATTGATCAAACACAAGATATGAAATGGGTAGGTGATGTCAATGTTGAAATATTGTAACTTTGAAGAATATTATAAATGTATTTAATTGTTTTAACCTATCAGAATTTTTTATTTCTCTGTCGGGATGTTACTATTTTATTTGGTCATCATAAAGTCATGAGGTAAAACCTTCATTGTAAGTCAGGTCAATAGAAACCTCCAGAATATAATATTATATTGTTTTGTGTCTTCCTGACTAAAGTCGGTCCAGTAAGTTTGTTGGGGACAACCAGTTAGGGAAAAAGTCAAGTGGAAGAAAGAGTATAAATAGAGGAGGTGTGTTCCTCATTTCAACACACACACTCACCTATGTATAACACATAGGAGAGAGAGACAGAGGTATCTTTTAGGAGAAGGAGCAATTGTTTGGGGGGTTTTTCATTTTAATTTGATACATCTACACAGAGGAAGTTTTGTTGGTTTTTCTTACCTGTTATACCAAAATCCTGTCACCATCATGTGATAAGACATTTGACATACCTACTTGCCTCGAATCCTAGCTTCTGGAGTGGAAACTCATATCATTTGTCAATATTTCCATACAAATTCACAGAACCACACTTGACCCTTTATCCATACACGGTACCCTTGTTCGCACCACCCATATTCTGTTACCCACATGTGGTACCACCACTTATGGCCCTTAGTCCATAAGTGGTTACTACCAGAACCGCTCTGTCAATGAAGGAGAAATGCGTTACCCTGGGTAAAAAGAGAGAAAGAGAAGCTTCTCAAGGCTTCTAGATGATAAGCCTTGAGATATCCATTATCCCTACTATTGTGGGTCTGTTGAGCTCGAGATCCCCCATCCTAATATCTTGGAGGCCACCTCACACACAAATCTCTCAACCTACCCTATCCATCTAGCCTTATAAATACAAGCTTATGGCCATGGTTGAGGGGGACAAATTTGATGGCATTGTTATGCTGTTGGATTGATCACTTGGTCCATATCATTGGAGAGCATAGAGAGAGATAAAGTCGGAGCTTATGGGGATGAGAATGCTTGGTTTCATGGAGATGCATGTTAACACTAACGCTTGGTTGTAAAATTCTTAATATTTCTTTAATGCAAGTTGATTTCTGTCCCACATATATTGTTGATGTTTGATTTCATATATATATTGTTAGATTCCTTAGTCACTAGCATAGATTAGTAGATTATATTCTGGTTGCTTTGATCTATTTCGTGTTGAGCTTATTATAGGTACATAGGGTGACTATCAAAGCATTGCATTCCAGATATCTACGACGTCTAGGGAGAGTCTTCAACCTCTGTCCTCTATTTGTTCTGGATCTGAACCATTCAAACTAGTGGAACACCTTGCTGTCCGTAGGAGGTGAAATATTCCAGCTAACAAATCTGGTGACTCTGCTGGGGAATAGTATACCAGTTGTTCTGATCTTCCTCATTCTGCAACTCTTGTCCAAATCGAGGCTCCTTCTTCAACTCTCTTCAGTCAGATCTACTTTTTGACTTACTTCATTTGGGTTTGAAACTTCCAGATCTGTTCAGATCCGAGTCATTTCAATATTTTATGCTCTATTGTCATACTCAATCTAGCACTATTCACCTTGATCTAGTCTTTTTCTGACCTGATACATCGTTCTCTTTGTCTTTTGGTCATCTACAGGGAACCACACATGTTTTGTTGGCAAGGAGCAGTGCCACCGCCTGAGTCCAGTTAGCAATACGCGGTGCCACCGCCTGAGTCCAGTGAGCAAGGAATGGTTCTACCTCAAAACCACCTGTCAGCAGCTTCATTTGTGCAGTGCCAGGTAGGCCCTGTTCCAAATTTTGTATTTCGATTTTTGTGTATTTTTGGCTTACTTTTTTATTGTTGTATTATTTATGCATTCAAAGAGAGTTTGTGTTTCTTGCATTAGATTCTACATTATTTTCTTTGCTTGAAATGTCTTGCTCTTATCTATAGATATTATTCATTGGAATTGGAAATATAGATTTCATTTTTGTGAGTAGGTTTTGGTTTGTTTTGGACTTAGAATGCATGAGTGATCCATGTTGTTTTGAGTCTTTCTTTGCTTGGGGTGATTCTTGTTTCCTTTTGCATGCTGATTTTTTTCAGTGCTTGGTAGGAAGGATTGGTTCTTCATTTCCTTATCTGTTTCAAAGAGAAGCTTTAGTTTTCTCTCTCCTTTTCTTTATTCACAAGCGTTGTTGGATGATTTTCTTCTTGTTTTTTGCATGAATATTTGAAATTCTAGATCTTACTTTCATCAAGAAGAAATATCTGTTTTCAACTTTGCGTGCATTAGAGTTAGATTTGTTTGGAAATGTTAGTGAAATCATCTTTCCATTAAGTTTTTATGCGTCTTTTTCAAGCATGAAGTGATAGGAAACATTTTGATTTATGTTATACATTCTCTAGATATCTTTCTTATTTGCTTTGGAGATTGTTTGGGGTGCATTGATATTTCACTTTTCGTTTGAAAAGATAGAATTGCATTTGCATTTGGGTGTGAATTTTTTGGGAAGAAAAGTAAATCTCTCTCCCTCTCTTAAGTACAATCTCATTGAAGAGGAAAACTTGCATTATTATATAGATCAGTGTGCATCTTCTTTTAATTCAAGTTTTCACTCCATGGTTCCACCTAAACGCACAAGATAAAATTAACGGTAGTACTAGGTTAAAACTTTTGGCAATTTGAGTGATAAGTTAGAGATGTGTTTGGGCATCGTTAAGTGTAGGAGCTGTCATTATTTGTCAGCATTACATCCTGAGACTCATGCGGTTCTTCCATGTACCATTGGTATATCGAATATCCTTTCACGTACCCTTGAGGTATATAGAAAGGTACTTCACATACTCGATTGTATATCAGAAGGCCCCTTGTGTACGGTTATGCATCAGATAGCACTACTACCAATTTGAGCTCCTCCGTACCTTGTGTATATCGGGAGACCCTTTTAGGAATCCTCAAACCATCTGAGTTATCCTATTGGTCTGTCTTGTGAGGTTCCTGACTCTTATCCACTCCTTTCACATGTTTGCTTGTTGCTTTTAGTTTGAGTAGTAATTGCATGTGCGTGGTAGTTAGGGGGTTATTAGAGAGTTTAGAGATGGCATCCTCATCTGGGACTACCAATCAAGAGGTCCCTTTCCAAGGTGTACCTTTTGTATTCCCTCCAAGTGAAGGTATTGGTCCTCCCTTTATTGCCACTCTAAACCTTCCTGGGTTAACTATAGGATTACTAGTCTGGCCTTTTAATCCAGTAATTCATGTTACACCTAATGTCTCAAATGTCACCTCTCCTCCGGGAGAGGATTGACCTCAACCTAATCCCTCTCCTTCTTCATCAGTTGTGGCTTCATCTCTTTCTTCTTCTTCGCTTGAACAAAGCTCTATGGTTAGTAGTCATGTGGATAAGAAGAAGAAGAAAGGGAAGGGTAAAAAGAATAAGGATAAGAAAGAGAAAAAGTGACAACCATATACTCTTAATGGTGCTCATTCTAAGAGAACACCCAAAAAACCCAAGTTCCCTTGTAAGCTTTGCAAGGGGGACCACCTTCTTAAGGAGTGTCCCGATCTCTCCCGTGTACAAGAAGAGTGGTCTAAAAGGTCCAAACCATCTATTTCATCAACATCTGATCATAATTTTGATGATACTCCATCAACCAACGACCCATTGGTAAAAGGTCATAAGGGTAAAGTCTTGTATCCTTGTTTGATATGCAAGGCTATGCATCGTACTTTTATTTGTCCAAGCATGGATGAAGCTTCGCGTTGGTTGGAAAATATTATTGATCCTCAACAGGTGATTCCAACAAGTGGTAGTAAGTTATCCCTCAATCCCCCACTGGTTGACCAAGTGGTTGATTCATATTTATTTGTGGTTGATCCCACTCTTCCTTTGGAGAGTGAAGTTCGAGTCGGTCTCATTTCCACCTAATTCCGCTCTTTCATCAGAGAGTGTTAAGACTGAAGCAATCTCTTTGACCAAATCTTCATCTTGTTCTTCTCTTCCAATAGAGAATGAACCAAAACCTACCAAAGTTCTTATGCTTCGTTCTGATTGTTCTCAACAAGAGGAAATTTTGTCTATTTCAACAGAACCCTCTCCAAGTAATGAGGTTATTTCCTTTGACTAGAGTAACCTAATAGAGTCTCATATTAATTCGAGTTTTCCTTTCCAGACAGTTGTGAATGTTACTACTAGGCGGATACTTCACACTATTGTTGATGAAGGGGCTTTTGTTAGTATTCTATCCTCAACTGTTTGGCAAGCTTTAGGTTCTCCTTAGCTTGTGCCAGCCACCGATCAAATATTGGCTTTTAATCGCAAGCCTACTACACCTTTAGGGACCCTTCCTTATTTTCCTATTACATTAAGAGGGAAAACTGTCTGTATTGATGTTATGGTGGTCCAAGTTCCTTTAGATTTCAATATG
Source organism: Pseudotsuga menziesii (assembly GCA_001517045.1). Lineage (NCBI taxonomy): Eukaryota > Viridiplantae > Streptophyta > Pinopsida > Pinales > Pinaceae > Pseudotsuga > Pseudotsuga menziesii. The sequence continues at coordinate 170,934 of LPNX010000712.1, read as the reverse complement.
CTCCTTGGACGTGATTATGTGTATGCCATGAAAGCTGTAGTGTCCACACTCTTTAGAGTTATGCATTTTCCCCATGATAGGAATATTGTGACCATTGATCATATTTGCTTTGTTACACTTGACCATCGCATTACTCCTAGTAATCAGACTACTTTGAATGTGCCGCATGTTCTTGTGGTTCCTTCCCATTCTTCTAGCTAGCTTCTTCCCATCATAGGTAAAATGGGGTGCATGGCTGTAGTCTATGGACTTCATAATGGAGCTAAGCCGCTATATTTTATGACATGAGGGAAACCTACCAACCTATGATTATCATGTTGGTTAGGAGCATGTTGTGAGTATAGTTTACTTTTGTTTTCAAGCTCGTTAAACAATAAAACCACTCCTTAAGCATAGTTTACCCTTTTGGTTTCAAGCTTGCATAAAAATGAAACCATTTTGTGAGCAAAATTCCCATTCTATGTTAATCTCGTTAAAAAATGAAATAGCACCTGACTATCATGTCAGGTTCTAACCGTCATGTCGGTTTTCCCTGAGCATAGTTCATTTTCTATTTCAAGCTCGTTAAAAATGAAGTAGGTCTCCTTAAGGATAGTTTACCTTTTGGTTTCAAGCTTGCATAAAAATGAAATCATTTTTCCAAGCATAGTTACCTTCTATTTCAAGCTTGTGTAAAAATGAAACAGATCCCCTTCCCTTGATTCGAGCTTCACTTTAGTGTTATAAATTGAACCTTCGCCTGCCTGATTCTCGTTCTTCCTATCCCCCTGGTGAACATTTTGACATTAGTAACCAAGTTTTTAGGTTGGGTATGGAAGAAGAATCATCGGATGAAACAAAGCTTGGGGGCATGTCAAACTGCTAGCAACCATGCTAGGGGTAAGCTTCGCTAGCAATCATGCTGGGGGAAAGATTCCAACCTTTGTATACCATGTTAATAGGATTTTTCAAGCATAGTTTACCCATTGGTTTCAAGCTTGCATAAAAATGAAACCAATCTTTGAGCATTCTTTCAACTGATCTTCGAGCTTGTTAAAAATAGTAAGATGGTGTTGAGATTACTTTTTATTTTTCGTGCTCTGGTTAAAACATGAAAAGTGGTTTGAGCTTAGTTTGTTACTTTTTTGTGCTCTAGATTCAAACATGAAAAAGGTTAATAGAGTCTTCTTTAAGCTCTTTTTGGACTCTTAAAATGTGAAAAGACTGTCGAGCGATCTTGTCTTCTTCACACTCGTTAAAGTATTTGAAGAGTTGTACATCCAACGGTAGGTTATCTCTTTTTCGGTTTAGATAGGACTATTTACAAAAAAGGAACACTCCATCCAATCATGACTAGAAGAGTTCTCTAAGGTATGATTTTATACTTTTTTTGGGCCTTAGGGACTAAATCATACGAAAAAGGACCCCCTTTGGAGTCTTCTTCCATATTCGTTCAGACTCTCTAAACATGAACGATACCAAGTTTTATTTCAGTGGAATCGTTAAATTAAACATTGAGAGACCTGTTTTGGGAATGAACCCCTCCTCTCTCAGGTTCGTAAAAAATATGAGTCTGGACTTGCCTTGCGACAAGCTATATCAAGTGTTTGTTACCCTCTTTGAACTCGTAAAATAAAAAAGAGGCACTCATCGATCATGATGGGGGAAATGTGAAGGGAATTATTTTGTAAATAATGGCAGTTGTTTGTCATTACCTTTGAACATGGCACTTGTCTACAAAATCATGTTAGTCAATTGGGTATTCAGTTGACCTCCATGACAATCCACTTTCATGAGTCATGTCACTCTTTTGAGTCTTTCAAAAGAATGCATTGTCCACTGTCGCATTGTGTGTTTGTCCCATTCAGTCATGTTGCCAAGTCTTTTTGTCATGCCGCCCAATGTTCAAAGGGAATTTGAAGAAGGTTTACCTATGAAATATACACAGTCTTTGTGTCAGTATCTTTGAGTCAGTCATATGGTTACTACATTCACATCATTCCAGAACTATGTTCTGAGTTTTGTGTCGTCGATGTGGGATTCATCATGGCCCTCCTTCAACAAGACTATCCCCATCGACATCAGCTCATCATCCGGGAAATAGTCTTAGAAACAATCTTACTTCAGGACATCTATTCGCACTCAGTAGATTGTACTAGAGTACCTTGGGAATCATTGACATTAATGGTGATATCCCTCACACTTGTTAACGGTTCACATCATTGGTCGGTAATCAGGTGGTTTCTACCATGTTCGACTTCAGATCATTGTAATCACATGGATAGAATCATACTTCATGGAAAATGAGATGAAGACCCTAGGTATATGCTTAAAGTGCTCATTGCTTTTCCCCAGGTTGTGATGGACTTTTGTATATCTAGCATGGATCCACATTTGTATGGTTGTGGCTATGCTCAAATTTGCATCTGTTTGACATAGATCTATGTTGTATGTCTGGTAGCTATGTCCAAGTTTGATTCCTTTATCACATGGATATACACTGTATTCTAGTATCCATGCTTGTTTATTCCTCTCATGGATCTACCTTGTTTTGGTCTGCAACCATGAGTTTGGTTACTTATGTCTATGAGTCAACATACTGATGTACTACAGATCCCTACTTGATGACATGCTCTGATCATGCCAACATTTTTGCCTCATGGCAATGACTCGTTCTCTCAAAGATCTCATTTATCGTATCCCTCTAAGACTCATGCTTTGGGGGGCATCCTGTTATACCAAAATCCTATCACCATCATGTGATAAGACATTTGACATACCTACTTGCCCTGAATCCTAGCTTCTGGAGTGGAAACTCATATCATTTTTCAATCTTTTCATACGAATTCCCAGCACCGTACTTAACCCTTTATCCATACGCGGTACCCTTGTTTGCATCGCCCATATTCTGCTACCCACACATGGTGCCACCGCTTATGGCCCTTAGTCCATAAGCGGTTATTATAAGAACCACTCTATCAATGAAGGAGAAATGCGGTACCCTAGGTAAAAAGGGAAAAAGAGAAGCTTCTGAAGGCTTCTAGATGATAAGCCTTGAGATATCCCTTATCCCTACTGTTGTGGGTCTATTGAGCTCAAGATCCCCCATCCTAGGATCTTGGAGTCCACCTCACCCACAAATCTCTCAACCTACCCTATCCATCTAGCCTTATAAATACAAGCTTATGGCCATGGTTGAGGGGGACAACTCTAAAGGCATTGTTATGCTGTTGGATTGATCACTTGGTCCATATCATTGGAGATCATAGAGAGATCTAAAGTCAGAGCTTATGGGGATGAGAATGCTTGGTTTCATGGAGATGCATGTCAACACTAAGGCTTGGTTGTAAGCTTCTTCACATTTCTTTAATGCAAGTTGATTTCTGTCCCACATATATTGTTGATGTTTGATTTCATATATATTTTGTTAGATTCCTTATTCACTAGAATATATTATTAGATTATATTCTTGTTGCTTTGATATGTTTCGTGTTGAGCTTATTGCAGGTACACAGGGTGACTATCAAAGCATTGCATTCCAGATATATACGATGTCTAGGGAGAGTATTCAACCTCTGTCCTCTATTTGTTCTGTATCTGAACCATTCAAACCAGTGGAACACCTTACTATCTACAGGAGGTGAAATATTCTAGCTAACATTACCCATGAGGGTTTCCAAGGATAAATATTTGTGTTATTTTGCGTGTTTTTTCTTGTCTTTTTTTCAGTGATCCTTTGTATATGGTTATGGTGTTATGATGCTAAATAGAATTAGATATTGTATAACCATTTAAACTTAACATGGAATCAGAGCCACCCTAAAAGAAGTATTTGTGTATTCAAAACACTACTACATGTACAACTATTGAATATTAGGGTTTCATGCTTGAAAATACTAGAAGAAAAAAACTAGTCATGTAGGGACTTTCGCTATAAATTGATATTGGAGAAGACTCGATAGCTGAAACTTTGATAGGATGAATATGAAAACTTGATGTACCCTTTATTCCATCCTCTAATCTAGGATATATGATTCCTCCAATTTAGGGTTCTAGCCTCTCCCATAATTCAGCCTTAAACAAGGGACCTAGGAAGAATTCATATATATCGGACTAGGAATATCCAAATGAAATTTAGCAAGATGTTATAGATAGAGCACAGAATTTAGTTTCTGTGGTGAAATTTTTAGACCCCGAAGGTGAACCAGTGACACATGGAAGTCCATACAAGTTCTCTATGATGAACAGTCCTAAAATATGCCACCTTTGGAAATTCGCATAAGCCTCACTTGGTGAATCTAATTGTGCTCTAGCATATGGGGTTGGAAACAAGACATACTAGGCTACTTGAATATGAAGTTTGATACCTCAAGGAGTATAAACTTCAGATCTATAGCAGAAACAAGACAAATCAATTATGTAGAAGAAATTGGATAAAAACTAGGGCTTCTAGTTCCGGTCACTTCCCTCCACCAATCAGTTGAATAAGGAGGACCATCAAACTCACTCTAGGAGGGCATATATTTCTATGTAATAAGTTTTTCATTCTATGTATTTTCAATTTTTTACCTGACACTGTTGCCGGAGAAAACTAGGGCATCAGATATTTTGTAGTTTTGTCCATGGTGTTGGGAAAGTAAGTATGTCTCTTAGCTCACCTGGAGTAGGAACATATTTCTATCCAATCATATATGAAAGATAGCTAAGTTGAAAAATTAGGGTTTCTCTATCAAACCCTAGGTCCATCAAAAGCAGTATTCCAGAAAAGCTTTCAAGCAAGCATCAAGTTGAAGCAATCTCATTGGTAAGTTATATACTCTCCATTTCCATTTGAGGTTCTCATTTTTATCATGATGACAAACAATATCAATCTTGAAGGAACTGATAATATTTGATCATAGAAGTATAGAGTGCTTCTCATACGTGAAGATGCATGACCTCGAGAACTATGTCAAAGAAGAGGCCGCAGATCCACAGGGATATGAAGACAAAGAACAAGTTGCACTTAGTCAAAGCCAAGAGGATTATTTCTATGTCAATTGGATCTCACATGTATCATCCTTGTAGACTAACACTACAACAAAATACCTTTTGGGGTCAGTTTTTCCAACCCCCGCGCCAAAAAAAAATAAAAAATTAGGTCTTTGGGGATGGCTCTTAAAAACCCCCCTCAAAAGTCCCAAAAAATGGATTTTTGGGGGTGGTTTTTAAACCCCCCCACCAAAATTCCAATTCTCAGGACTTTTGAGGGCTATTCTTTAATCCCCCCCAAAAATGTCCAATTCTCAATACTTTTGGGGGTGGTTTTTAAAACCCCACCCCAAAAAAAGTCTAATTCTCAGGAACATTTTTTAGAGGGGGGGGTTTAGAAAGACCCCCCGTAAAGGTGGATTATGATGGTTTTTATTAACCCCCCCCCCCCCCCCCCCCCCCCTCCGCCAAGAAAAGGTGGATTAGCAGTATAATCCAAATATTATTTGTAGTATAATATATAGTAGGATCACTAAAAGAAGAACCAATCATAGAAATAATAGACACAATATGTTGACCTTGGAAATCACAAGGGATAAAACACAACAACCTTGTGAGAGAGATCTTAGTTAAAAGTACAACATACATCCAAATACATATTAATCACATATAACAGAAGATAAACCCCAAGAACAAAGGAAAACTCCTCCAAAGATAGGGAACCTCAAAAAATACTTCTTCTAGCTGGTAGCAAACTTCGTCCTTGACTGGAGTGAACTTGGTTGGGTGAAAATGAGTGAGGCACAAATATGAACGCCAAATTTCACAGAGAAAATAAGCACATCTCCTTACTACAAGTTGTATTAGCTATCCTAGTGATGACCAGGTACATCAAGGAGCCTCTCAACTTCATGTATAGTGGGATCCACCAAATATGAATAAAAAAACAACATCACTTATATTTGTTACCATCAGTGTAGATATTTGCTCACAGTACATCATGTTATATCTACTCAGGATCTCAACTGTGTTCTTCCCTTAAAGGATGATGATCTCATTAGGTCTCATCCATGCCTCCAATACCAATACATGGTATAATGGTCCAAGATCCTCATCTTGGACTCAAGGATAACTTCCTCTACACCTATCAATAATTATGTCTATATCCTTAGAACTAAATTGAGTATTTTATCATGTCCTTCAGGCCTAAAAGGCTCTAACTATTTCTAGAGTCATCCATGACTCCAACTAGATTCCAACTGCTTCTCATGACCGTCGATAGAATGAAAAATTATAACAAAGATATCATCATTCATTGGGGCCTCCTCCCAACTATCAATTTCCATATGAGATCCTCTGGACCTTTGGTTCATGTGTCCACATATGACTAAATGTACTATATCAATGTCTATTTCATATTAGTGTTTCCCACTTTATCACATAATCCATGTTCCTAGAAGCTTTCGGCTTTTGAGCATCCTTCTCTCTCACAAACACTAAATATCAACAAGATCTATAAACAAACAAACTATATATAATATTATTTTTTATTATATTAAGATGTTAATACTAGTGTTAAATATAAAAAAATAAACTATATAGAATATTATTGTTGTTAACATTCTATATAGTCTATAAGGTTTACGGTTAAGTCAATTAGAACAATATAAGTCATAATATTACCCACTAAATAATTGGTTTTTGCAACCCATCATTGACAAATGTTGGTATTTTTTCCAAAAGGGTAGGGGCTTGATAAGTCATCCCGGGCTCCAGGATGGTGAGATTCTCATGGAGTCCAAACACCCATATCCCCCACATACCCTTCGCACTACATGATGATTAACATTGATAAGGATGGGATTTATAAACACTAAATAGAGAAACTTCTCTATCGATGTGGGACAAATCCAAAACACCAACTCAATTTGCATCGTTCATTCCAGATATGATGATTGCTGAGTCTCCTAGATGAATTTTTTTGCAGATTTCATTTCATTGATTTCCCTACTTCCTACATCAATCACCGGTTTATTTCATTGATCACCCTGGAATGTAATCAATATCGATGGTTGATTTGGGGTTTTAGCAAATCAATTGGTGAAAAAATATGCCTAGCTTGGTGTCTTTACCATTTGACAGTTATATTTTCATTGAAGTTGAGAGGAGAGTTGGCGTGGACAATTTACAAGAATTAGAGGTGCTCAAGTATATGACCATAATGCCAATTGTGAAGAAGAATAATAATTCCAATGGAAATTATTGGAAAATTAATTTGAAACATACTCTTCTTCTTAATTTAAGAAATAGTGACTTGTTATGATTGATTGGATATTTTGTGGCCAAATTGTGATTTGACAAACCATCCTATGCATGGATATTGAAGAAATCATTTATTGAGGGTTATTCCCACCATTCTTGAGCATATGAACTATTTTGAAACACTCTCTATTCCAAAAATTGATATGGAAAGCATTTCAGATAGAGGGGGTGACGAAGATTCTTGGCCCGCCTATTGAGGTCTAGAGGGATCAAAACAGAGTATTTCAAGATAATATATTCAGCCCAAGTAAACCTTTTCTTCAGAAAGGCATTCAAATATACTAAAATGTCCAAAGTTTGAACTATTAAATTGCATTTCTCAACATTCCAACCACAATATTTTATTTTCTAACCCTATTACAAAATTTCATTAAATAATAGATCTAGACACCCAAACAAACATAGCTGACGGAGAAGCATATTCTCTACTCTTCAACATTGAAGATTAGTCTAGAAAGAGTGAAGACATTTTATGCGAAATTCAATTCCTTAAGTTAAATTAATGTATTATCCTAAGTTTGCAAAATAAATCTAGAAGGTTCTAGTTATGTTATGAGTCATAAGGACAAGAGCTTAGTCATGAAACTAAATTTGTATGTTGGCATAATTCATGCGAGAAGCTAGCGGATAGGATAAGGAATGATCTATTCGGTTCAGTAAAGATAGGATCAATTTTCCTAAGTTTAGAAGTATATTCAGAATTCTAGGAGGTCTATTTAATGAGCTAGAGGCATTGACTTCCAAGAATTATATTGTAAGTCTAAGGACATAGTAAACTTGGCTTATTGAATTTATTGACCAAACGAATGTGAAATCAAGCCATGGGGAGAAATGAGAGTTCTCTGAATAGAATACACATGTACATAAATGAATTGATAAAATAGTGTTTCACTCTATTATGGATTGTTTCTGTGTATTTTTAGTGGAAGAATTCTAGTCTATATGATATCTCAGGAAATAGCAGAATATCAGTGTTTGCGTAGAGTTGAGATTAATAGAGTTTCATTATCTATGTGAGCCCTGAAAGTAATGATATATTTACATTTTAATTTGTCATGAGAGTTTTAAATCCTAAGCAAAGAATTTGAGATAATTCAGTGAGGAATAACCCTGTGTATATTAAGTCTGTATATGAGACAGACATGAGAAATATCTGTTGTAAACAGAGATAGAATTCAAATTCAACTAGAGGACTTAAGGAAAATGGGTTGATGTTTTATAAACACAATAAGAACAAGAAGAGGAACTCGTGTATAACACTTGGTAACTTCAACTCGTAACTAATATAATGATGACTAAATATTAAGTCATGGCCCATTCTTTATTGTTTCATACCCTTTGTTGAATTGTGGTCAAGTCCCTATAGATTGTGGTAGGGAAAAGAAAATTTAAATAAGTGATTATTATACAATGAATTAAAGGATATGGTTGCATTCTTAGAAGCGATGAGAGAGATCAATTTTTCCTCTTTCAATTAAATCAATGCAAATTACTTGGAAATCGCTATGCGGGAGCGCCCCTATATATGTTGAGTATATTAGATCTATCTTGCCATAAAATTTTGGGAAATGGAAATGTTAAGGGAAAAAATCAGCATCTTGTGAAATGCAAAAAAAATGATGAATCTTTGTGATAGTTTCTGATTCTGATTCCTCTGAGCATATTCTTTGTGCCAACAATGTAATAACATGGTGACTTCAAGTGAAAATTTAATAGTCTGTATTTAAACTCAGTTTTGATTTTCAAATTCAAAATGATTTGTAGATTGGTTGTTTTGTACAACATAAAAAGGTCTTGGCATCAATTGAGAGTTCAACTTACTATTATTGTTGTTTATTGCATATGAAATTGTTTCTCGATGCTAGATTATTCCTTTAAATATTTAATTTTGGTCATTTTGTTATTCTTTCTATAATGTGGAAAATAAATTATATTAATGTTAAATATGATCAAAAGTGATAATTGGAACTGCTAATTACATCACGAATTAAACCTTAATGGAGTTCCTTAAGAAACTCTAGGCTATTGACATTAAAAGCTAAAGTATCTAGATAGAATATGTTACTGACTCATACAGGTGTCAGAAAATGAAGTTATCAAAACTCCCGATCAATCACTATATATCTCTAAAAACCTATTTGACTTATCATCTAAAGTACATATTATAGCCATGAAGGTATCCTTTGTAATCTTGGTTCATAGTTGGTTTACAACACATGAAGAATATTTATCTCTTCAAGTATGGTAAACATGCAACTCATTTTATTTTTGCTTACTGTTGTTTTTTTACTTTTGCAAAATTAATGATGAAAATATTCAAGGATTAGAGTGAAGAGTGAATATCTTGCATGTGGATCATTTATGCATTCATAGTGACTTATGAGAATCCTATACATTTTGTATTTTTCCATGCATTAACTTATTTTTCAATGTATTTTTAGATATAACTTGAAACCTCTTACATATGGATGTAAATACGATATCAAAATACCAAGCTAGTGTCTTCAGAAGGATGCAAAGTATCCCCTTCCATTCTCTACTACCCAATGGTGTCTTGTTGGCTATGGGATTTACCTGTCCTCTGTGGAATTGATTTTCTTTGATTGATTGAGCACAACAAAATATAGAGAGGCTATAATATTACACTCACATTCTAATATCTATAATGTGTTTTTTTTGAACCACTCTACAATATTAGGATCTAGTTGAAACTATGCCACCTATTCTACATGATGAAACTCAGAAGAATTTGTATCGTTTGTGATGTTGTAGAGATTGAAAGAGAATTTGTATGTGATTCTCTCCTGTGTGATGTTGTGGGGATGAATTCCAAGCTTATGAGTAAGTACATTCACTTTGTTGTTGATATATTGTTGGTGAGTATGCTCCACGATTTTATATTTTGTACTAATCAAAATCATTGCATTCTTATTATTAATATGTTGATTAAGTAGTGCTATTGTGGGGTTGGTTAGGGATTGATTTGTAAATTATTTTTGTGATGCATTCAGGTTGCCTTGGTCTATGATAAAGTTTATCATGTGCTACAGAGTTGTCTTTTTCCAAGCAAAAAAAGACAAATGTAGGGGTTAACCATTTTGGGAAACATTGTCATCTTCAGCAAATTTACAAATCACTAGTTTGGTCCATGGTATAGGCCACTTCTTTAACAAGAAACTTTGTATAGGCCATGTTAACAAGGGTGAATGGAAGGAACTTACTTACCCCAGATAAGCCATAGAAAAAATGAATTCACTAGATACAGGATGAGGACCCAAGCTCCAAAGTATAAATATGATTAAATTGTATCACAACTCCTAAGAAATATATGAATATAACTCCAAGGAACTGCAAAAGTAAATAATATCAAGTACTCACTCTATCTTTTCCATGTGCATGTGTGTCCTAAATAAGTATATACATGTGTATGAAAAATGAGTTATACAATAACTCTTAGTCAGTATCCATGTCTGTGGGAAGTACCATTTATATATTAGATTAGGAATTTGAGATATAATTTCAAGTTCACAGAACACTAGTCTAATTTTAATGCTAAGTAGACACCAAAGGCACAAAATAAATATGATATCTTAGGAAATAGAAGAATATCAGTGTCTGCGTAGAGTTGAGATTAATAGAGTTTCATTATCTATGTGAGGCCTGAAAGTAATGATATATTTACATTTTAATTTTTCATGACAGTGGTAAATCCTAAGCAATGAATTTGAGATAATTCAGTGAGGAATAAACCTGTGTATATTAAGTTTCTATATGAGACAGACATGAGAAATATTTGTTGTAAACAGAGATAGAATTCAAATTCAACTAGAGGACTTAAGGAAATTGGGTTGATGTTTTATAAACACTGGAAGAACAAGAAGAGGAACTCGTGTCTGACACCTGGTAACTTCAACTCATAACTAATATAATGATGACCAAATATTAAGTCATGGCCCATTCTTTATTGTTTCATACCCTTTGTTGAATTGTTGTTAAGTCCTTGTAGATTGTGGTAGGAAAAAGAAAATTTAAATAAGTGATTATTATACAATGAATTAAAGGATATGGTTGCATTCTTAGAAGCAATGAGAGAGATCAATGTTTCCTCTTTCAATTAAGTCGATGCAAATTACTTGGAAATTGCTATGCAGGAGCACCCTATATATGTTGAGTATATTAGATCTTTCTTACCATAAAATTTTGGGAAATGGAAATGTTAAGGGAAAAAATCAGCATCTTTTGAAATGCAAACAAAATGATGAATCTTTTTTATAGTTTCTGATTCCGATTCCTCAGAGCATATTCTTTGTGTCAACAATGTAATAACATGGTGACTTCAAGTGAAAATTTAATATTCTATATTTAAACTCAGTTTTGATTTTCAAATTCAAAATGATTTGTAGATTGGCTGTTTTGTACAACATAAAATGTCTTGGTCTCAATTGAGTTAAGAATTCAACTTACTATTATTGTTGTTTATTGCATGTGAATTTGTTTCTGGATGCTAGATTATTCCTTTAAATATTTAATTTTGGTCATTTTGTTATTCTTGCTATAATGTGGAAAATAAATTATATTAATGTTAAAGATGATCAAAAGTGATCATTGGAACTGCTAATTACATCATGAAGAAAACCTTAACGGCATTCCTTAAGAAACTCTAGGCTATTGACATTAAAAGCCAAAGTATCTAGATAGAATATGTTACTGACTCATACAGGTGTCAAAAGATGAAGTTATCAAAACTCTCGATCAATCACTATAAATCTCTCGAAACCTATTTGACTTATCATTTAAAGTACATATTATAGCCATGAAGGTATCCTTTGTAATCTTGGTTCATAGTTGGTTTACAACACATGAAGAATATTTATCTCTTCAAGTATGGTAAACAAGCAGCTCATTTTATTTTTTCTTACTGTTGTTTTTTTACTTTTGCAAAATTAATGATGAAAATCTTCAAGGATTAGAGTGAAGAGTGAATATCTTGCATGTGGATCATTTCTGCATTCATAGTGACTTATGAGAATCCTATACATTTTGTACTTTTCCATGCATTAACTTATTTTTCAATGTATTTTTAGATAGAACTTGAAACCTCTTACATATGGATGTAAATACTATATCAAAATACCAAACTAGTGTCTTCAGAAAGATGCAAAGTATCCTTTTCCATTCTCTACTACCCATTGGTGTCTTGTTGGCCATGGGATATACCTGTCCTCTGTGGAATTGATTTTATTTGATTGACTGAGCACAACAAAATATAGAGAGGCTATAATATTACACTCACATTCTAATATCTATAATGTGTTTTTTTCTGAACCACTCTACAATATTAGGATCTAGTTGAAACTATGCCACCTATTCTACATGATGAAACTCAGAAGAATTTGTATAGTTTGTGATGTTGTAGAGATTGAAAGATAATTTGTATGTGATGCTCTCCCATGTGATGTTGTGGGGATGAATTCCAAGCTTATGATTATGTACATTGACTTTGTTGTTGATATATTGATGGTGATTATGCTCCATAGTTTTATATTTTGTACTAATCAAAATCATTGCATTCTTATTATTAATTTGTTGATTAAGTAGTGCTATTGTGGGGTTGGTTAGGGATTGATTTATAAATTATTTTTGTGATGCATTCAGGTTTCCTTGGTCTATGATAAAGTTTATCATGTTCTATAGAGTTGTCTTTTTCCAAGGGAAAAAAGACAAATGTAGGGGTTAACCATTTTGGAAAACATTGTCGTCTTCAGAAAATTTACAAATCACTAGTTTGTTCCACGGTATAGGACACTTCTTTAAGAAGAAACTTTGTATAGGCCATGCTAACAAGGGTGAATGGAAGGAACTGAATTACCTCTTATAACCCATAGAAAAACCGAATTCACCAGATACAGGATGAGGACCCAAGCTCCAAAGTATAAATATGATTAAATTGTATCACAAATCCTAAGAAATATACAAATATAACTCCAAGGAACTGCAAAAGTAAATAATATCAAGTACTCACTCTATCCTTGCCATGTGCATGTGTGTCCTAAATATGTATAAACATGTGTATGAAAAATGAGTTATACAATAACTCTTAGTCAGTATCCATGTCTGTGGGAAGTACCATTTATATATCAGATTAGGAATTTGAGATATAATTTCAAGTTCACAGAACACTAGTCTAATTTTAATGCTAAGTAGATGCCAAAGGCACAAAATAAAAAAATACATAGCATGCCCAAAATATTTAGACCTCTAAGCTCAGGAAAGGTTTTGAACTTAATGAAAATTTGATAGACATACTACTCATTCCACATATTCACAACAAAACATCTCATTTCACATGTAATGAAGATTATATAATACTGATGTATTACAAAATTAGAAATTGTGCCCATGGAATATAATGCCAACTTGTGCCCAAAACTTTAAGTAAATGTAAACACTAATCCTGAACTACAAAAAATTAATAAACTATGTCCTGATATAAGTATAAATATTCAATAAATCAACCATTATCAGTTGATACAACATCGCTGAAATCACTAGTCACACACTATAACCACTAGTTACAGAGTTCAATGTCATCCTTATGCCAATGAATGAAGCTCAACAAAGAATCTGCTAGACTACATAATGCGCTACTGGGACGTGGTAGAGCTATATTTCCAAATAGAGGATCTAAAATTGCTGTCAGATTCACAATATAATAACCTTTTCCAACAGGGACACAATGTACCATTTCATTTGGGTCATTCTTATGTATTGTCTCCCTTGCAACTTTAACCCTTGAGTTTAATGCAATGAGAAATAATTTCTTTCCTTCCAGACCCAATTGGGAATTTGGTTTCAGCTCATTAGAATTATCTTGACCCTGGAAATAAACGAGACAAAGTAAGATGCATGGAAATAAGAATTTAAACATTGATGATCCTATATTACATAATTACAATCTTACCTGAATTGGTGTTTTCATTTTGTGAATTTGCAGTTTCGATGGAACCATTGGTGTTTTCTGTAGAAAATCTTGATCATATTTTGATGCACGACTCTACACCCAATAGACAATGATTTATAATATATTGATAAAATTAAATTAAATTGAACGAAATTACGGAATTTTTTAATACTTACTAGGGATGACGGAGTATACATTGAAGTTAATTTATTTCATATTAGTTCATTCATAGGGGTTGTTATGTCCCCTATATTACCATGTCAAGGGAAAAAAATGTAATACACACACACACACACACACACACATATATATTCAAAATATGAAAATAAAATATTATTTAAAATAATAATTAAACAACTAACCTCCACCACAGGCGTGATTTCAGCATGAACATTTTGTACAGTAGGACATTATTTATATGAGCAATCAGATATGATAATTCAGATCATTAGTGTGAAAATAAGTATATTGAGACAAGAGTAAAGAATTGGACACTAAATTTATTTTCTGACCACATGTTCTCTCTCCATATCTTCTACTCTTTTTAGTTTTTCGGTTATTGTTGTTTTCAAAGATGTGATTTCCTATGCTTTTTCTTTCACTGTAGCTTGGATTACAGCTAGCGCCTCCTTGTATGGAATTTTTCCAAACAAGTTAGTTGGCATAAATCCTAATCCAACTCCATGGAGTAGTCCTCTTTAATAAACCCCTAGTACCTTAGCAATGGCATCATCCCTAGCTGCAAAGTCTTGAGATGCAACTTCTACTTGTGCTTGTTCAATGTTTTGCTAACATTGACATACAATTAAATCATATCATAGAAGAAAACATTTCCAACTTGTAAAAAGAAATTTTAATCAATATCTAAATTAAAAGGTTGAGAACATACTATTTTTTCTCCTATATCGGCTTGTGTGATTGGAGTGCCATCCTTCTTTTGATGGCACTTCTTCCGTAAGTCTGCCCTAGTAATGCTTGTAGTTGTATCATCATAGGCTATAGATTTTTTCTAGTTGCAACAAGTAAAATAGTATGTTTAAGTTGTGACATTACAATGAAACTAAAATATGCTAATATTTCTCATATCATATAAAATATCATCACAATTTTTTACCATATCATCTTCAACCCATTGATAACCTCGATGTCCAGAGGTGTGCAATTCCCTCTCATTTTCTCTATTTTCCCTTATTTTTTTCCTTATATCCTAGAAATCAATTGAAAATAACATATATAAGTCAACATTACAAGCCAGTAGAAGTTCTAAAAAACTTGATTATATAATATGTGAACTTTTTTCTTACCAAGAATTCAATGGTGGCTCGTGATAGGATGAATTCTCTCCACATTGTCTCACTTATCTTAATTGGAGGAACATTTTTTAATATTTCCTCTATTAAATCATAAGGGTCACAGTATTTTTTGGTCAATCGATATCTATGACTGTTTTCCTTATGGCCAATGGATTTCATACAATATTCTAAGGACCAAAGGGATTATGATTTTTTCCTGCAACATACAAGAATTGCATTTTTAGATGTCATACATGGTTTGAAAATAAACTTCGAAATCATCCAAAAATAGAAATGTTGAAAAAAAATACACGTAATTTCTAATACTCACATTAATAATGTTCCAAACGTGTTCCTTTAATTGATTTGAAACCTTCCTCCAATCAGAATAATTGATTGGAACCATTTCCCTTGCGAGCACACCTAGTAATGAAGATAACTTCATGGAGTTTGGACCAATTGGTTGGTTCCTTTCATTGATATCAATTTCGATCTTTTCCTCCAATTTATTGATATCTACACATTTAGTTTCTACTCTACCTTTCTTCTTGACTTTCTCTGTTGATTCTTGTGTAGAGGGATCTTCACCTTATATACTATATCTTGTTGGCATTGTTCTTTGTGAACATCTTCTATAAACGAAGGGAACGTAAAGGTGTTATGGATTTCTAAGTCATAAAATTTTATTTATGAAGAACTACAAAATTATACATTAATGAGCTTACCTTGTTCTTCATGTTGCTCCACCTCTTTTTTTGTCGAGTGATCTTCCCCTTCTACACTATTATCCATATGGAATGGTTGTTTGTGAATATATTCTATCAAATAAGGGCACATAAAGGTGTTATGGATTTCTTAATCATAAGATTTATAGTTATAAAGAACTAGAAAAATATGAATTAATGGGCTTACCTTGTTCATTTTTCTCCTCCTCCTAAAAAGAGGAAGATGTATCTTTGTCATTTCCTTCTTTGTTAGGACTAGTAGAGTCATTCAAAGGCATAGAAGGTGTAATTTTTTTTGCTATTATTTGTATTTTCCTATTCTTTGTAATTATGGTCAAGAATTTTACTGAGCATATTCCTAGCATCATCATACAATAAAAATAAGCATTATACTACATAAGGGAATACATTGTTCTATTTCCAAATATTTACCTTCTGAGATGCATGTCCCTTTCTTTCCCATTTTATCATTTTAACGGTGTTCTTTTTGAAAATTTCATAGTCATACTTTTTTTATTTTGTTTCATAATTTGCTTTCTGTGTTTTTTTCAAAATTATTAAAGTATTTACTATCCATAGTCTATTCGATTAATATTAAAGTAAAATTTATATGTTCTAACAATTTAAATTAAATAAAAATAATGATATACTTCAATCACAAACAATCACTTACCTCCATGTCTCCACTTGTACAAATCCTGCATAACCAAAACAATAAATTCTATCATCACTCAATTCATAACTAAGGGTACATAACTATAGAAAGTTATTTAAACGATTAATCTATCTAGCAAGTTTCAAAAGTAAAAGGGAAGACTATCTGTAAGGACTATCTGCTAAAAGGAAAAGATGTCATAACTTGAGAGAGAGACAGAGAGGGTTAGAGTGTTGTAGGTTTATATTAGACACATATAGTAGCCAACAATATATCTTAGTTTCCAAGAGTGAAGACCCCTCAGCCTTAGAGGCTGCAAGAAGGACAAGGTTTACACAGGAAACCCCAAAGATGAACATGAAAATGGTATTACAATAGTGGTAAAGTGAATTCCAACTCTAGTGGTCACAAAACAATCACAACCCAACTAAATGAATGTCAAACAATCCATGAATCAGCTAGGAAGAGCCACCATAATCCACGATCAGCCCTAGAGGAAACCAAACTTTTAACAAAATTTTTAAAATTTTGTAGCAGAGCAACCACTATTTTTATTTCTATCAATAAAGAAACCACAGAATGTGTATTACACTTACTAAGGATATGATAAAATTTTGTACAAAATGTGGCACATAATGTGTATTACACTTAAAATTTTGTAGTAGAGGTACCACTATTTTGATTTATGTCAATAAAGAAACCATAGAATGTTTTCAGTGCCTATCCTGAGCATATGATAAATTATGATAGTGTTTGTTGTTTTTAGTTATTATGTTGTTTTCACAAAAGCATTGATAAAATACCTGCAATAACACAGAACGCAGAACAAGAATGAATTGAAACTTAAGTTACACCTGACGCAGTTCACCTCAATATATCCCAACAACTTAGCTTCAACTTTCATGGTGTTGAATACCAGAATCAAAGCAACTAAACGTTGGCCTGTCCAAATGGAAAACATCGCGCTTTCCCAAAAAAAAACTGTTCATGGGAGATTAAATGTGAAAATTTAGGTTAGGGGTCCCAATTTTTTTTAATTAAATTTCATTTTTCTGTTTATTTTTGGTAAATTAAATTTTGTTTTTTTTGTATAGATAGAAAAAACACCTGAGTTTTCTTCTAAGGTTTTCAATGAAAAAGGTAAGGACCCTGGTACTAGGAGTCATGTAGGTGGACCAGAGGAGGGAAGGAGGGAACCAAAGAAATGCATCAAAATGAAAGTAAATATTATCCTATTGTGGTGGATGACATGAAGTTAAATAATGTAATAAGCATTGATTCTAAGGCATTGACTCTGAGTTTTATTTGTAGAAGGATAGGGACAATGAGTTTGTTTCAATAGATTCAAGTGTACTAGTAATCAATTTTAGCTTACCAAATAAGGGATTTCATTTTCATCTGAGATTAGATGTTGAGGTTACATCCAAACATATTATTTTATAGTAGGTATCTACTGCATTTATACCTAGGTGAATTTACCGGTTACTTGATCAAATTACTTATACATTATTCAAGTTTCCATGTCAATAAGTAAGGATATTATAAGGATAAAATAATTGTACAAAATTGGTCTATTTCCATAGACTCTCTTATGATTATACACAAGATATTTTCTCTTTATGCTATTTTTAACTATTGGCATGATATGACTCATTATTGTTTCTTGCCTTACAAAGAGATCTATCATATGAATTCAAACAATTATTTCTTGTTTTTCTCTAGGTTGGATTTACGATCTCTCTTCTTCTATAAATCATATGAGCTAAAATTTCTATGGTGGTGTTCCTTACAAACATACTTTATTAATTTACATATCAATTAGGTAACCATGATTATTAGAATAATGAGAAGAGATATACGGTGTTACGTTTTCTCTATATGCTCTCCTTAACTTTGACAATTCAATACATTGGTTAAGTTCCTACTTGGAGAAAACCTACAAGAACCTATATAATCCTTTTAAATATTAAGAATTTTTATCATTACCTCCTCCAACCATATGAAATTATTATAAAGATAAAAGGAATTTGAACCATTAACCTATGTTTTTTAGATCAGTATTATACCATTGAAACTATTCTCCTAATGAAAATTTGATAAATTGCTTGATAGACCATATCAATATGATGTGACCCCCATCTCCTTATAAGTATATTTTTCAACCTACAATGTCGACCTTCCATCTCTTTATAATTATCAAACAAATAGGTATATACCTAGTATTGTAGGTGCTAATCATGGAAAGGACACCTTTCTAATTCCTACAACACTTGTTATATGAATTAGTGAACCATGACAATATTGTATCTAGATCAGAGAAAAAGATGGCTATATAGATCCAAAATTTCATTTAATATATCCTTAAGTATTCCCTTAACCATCATCCCTAAATGAAAATTATTGACAAAAAATGAAGTAACATATACTACCTTGATTTATGGAGATTCCAAAGGAGGCAAAGTTGTCATTTATCTTCCACTAGTGGAGCATATGAAGGAAAATGGTTGTGAACCAAATATTCATACTTACAATCCTCTGATGAATGGATTTCACAAGGAAAATTACTTGATAAAAACAAGGAGGTTTAGAGGGTATACCATGAAATCTACCATGTATATTAGCCTATTGTGGTGGATGACATGAAGTTAAATAATGCAATAAGTATGGATTCTAAGGCATTGATTGTGAGGCTTATTTGTATAAGAATGGGAACATTGAGTTTGTTTCAATGGATTCAAGTGCAATAGTAATCAATTTTATCTTACCACATAAGGGATTCCATTTTCATCTAAGGTTAGATTTTGAGGTTACATCCAAACATAGTATTATTTCAAGTCGGTTTCTACTGCATTTCTACGTAGGTGGATTTACCGATTACTTGATCAAATTACTTATATATCATTCAAGGTTCCATGTCAATAAGTAAGGATAAAATAATTGTACAAAATTAGTCTACTTCCACAGACTCTCTTATGATTCTACACAAGATATTTTCTCTTTATGCTATTTGTAACTAGTGGCATGATATGACTCATTATCATTATTTCCTGATCTATCATATTCATTCAAACAATTATTTCTTGTTTTTTTCTTATTTTGATTTATGATCTCTCTTCTTATGGAAATCATGAGCTAAAATGTCTATGGTGATATGCCTTACAAATCTACTTTCTTAATTGACATATAAATTAGGTAACTAGGGATATTAGACTAATGAGAAGAGATATACATTGTTACATTTAATCTATATGCTCTCCATAAGTTTGACAATTCCGTACATTGGTTAAGGTCCTACATGGAGAAAATCTACAAGAACCTATATAATCCTTTTAAATATTAAGAATTTTTATCATTACCTCTTCCAACCATATGAATTTCTTAAAAATATAAAAGGAATTTGAACCATTAACCTATGTTTTTTAGACCAATATTATACCATTGAAACTATTCTCCTAATGAAAATATGATTACTTTCTTGATGAACCATATCAATATGATGTGACCCCCATCTACTTGTAAGTATAATTTTTAACCTACAATGTCAACCCTCCATCTCTTTATAATTATCAAACAAATAAGTATATACCTAGAACTGTAGGTGCTAATGATGGAAAGGACACCATTCTAATTCCTACAACACTTGTTATATGAATTAGTGAACCATGAAAATATTGTAGCTAGATCAGAGAAAAATATGGCTAAATAGATCCAAAATTTCATTTAATCTATCCTTAAGTATTCCCTTAACTATTATCCCTAACTAAAAATGTTTGACACCAAATGAAGTAACATATACTACCTTGATTTATGGACATTGCAAAGGAGGAAAATTTGTCATTTATCTTGCACTAGTGGAGCATATGAAGGAAAATGGTTGAGAACCAAAATTCATACTTACAATCCTTTGATGAATGGATTTCACAAGGAAAATGACTCGATACAAATAAGGAGGTTGAGAAGGTATACCATGAAATCGACCATGTATATTAGCCTATTGTGGTGGATGACATGAAGTTAAACAATGTAATAAGCATGGCTTCTAAGGAATTGGTTGTGAGGTTTATTTGTAGAAGGATGGGGACAATGAGTTTGTTTCAATGGATTCAAGTGCACTAGTAATCAATTTTATCTTACCATAAGGGATCTCATTTTCATCTGAGGTTATATGTTGAGGTTACATCCAAACATATTATTATTTCTAGTAGGTATCTACTGCATTTATACCTAGGTGTATTTACCAGTTACTTGATCAAATTACTTATATATAATTCAAGGTCCCATGTCAATAAGTAAGGATACCATAAGGATACAATAATTGTACAAAATTAGTCCGTTTCCATAGACTCTCTTATGATTCTACAGAAGATAATTTCTCTTTATGCTATTTGTAACTACTGGAATGATATGACTCATTATTGTTTCTTGCCTTACAAAGAGATATGTCATATATATTCAAACAATTATTCCTTCTGTTTTTATTGGTTGGATTTATGATTTCTCTTCTTATGGAAATCATATGATCTAAAATTTCTATAGTGGTATGCCTTACAAATCTACTTTCTTAATTGACATATCAGTTAGGTAACCCGGGATATTAGAATAATGAGAATAGATATATGGCATTACATTTAATCTATATGCTCTCCATAAGTTTGACAATTCAATACATTGGTTAAGGGCCTACTTGGAGAAAACTTACAAGAACCTATATAATCCTTTTAAAAATTAAGAATTTTTATCTTTACCTCTTCCAACCATATGAAATTATTATAAAGATAAAAGGAGATTGAACCATTAACCTATGTTTTTTAGACCAATATTATACCATTGAAACTATTCTCCTAATGAAAATCGGATTACTTGCTAAGGTATCCCTCCAGTCGATTTTCAATGATGCATACCCTACATCTATCACATATCATGTGATACCCATCTATAGCCTCCACCTCATTTATGTATTTTCATTGTTCAATCAACCATTTTAGTGGTGGAAGTGTATTAGTTTTTACAGATTCCATGGGAATTCTATTTAGGTCATTGGAGAGTTAACGATAGGCGGCATATGAAATTATTGAGCCAAGTGATCTCTAATAATGTTATGGCCATTTCACTGCAAATTTGAGTTATTTACGCACTCCCAAGTAAGATTTCTTGAGATCTAACGGAAATGAATTTTACCATACCTTCCAAGCCATTAAATGAAGTGATTGAATCCATTTCTAACTCCTCCTAAAAATACATTGATATATTAAAATGGTGGTCACAACTTTAACATCTTGATCTCCTAACATACTGACGACATATATTAGTTAGTCTACATGTTGAGATATCTCCACATTAGAAACATATTTATATTTAACCCATAGAGCCTCCCTACAATGTAAGTTATAAATATCCTTAGCAAGAAATAGAATAGAAGCTAGAAACATGTGTGCAATAAGTAAAATAAGAATATAAGAAACTAGGAGTCTCTAGCACCATCCCCATAGTATATTCTATAATAAGGTTAAGCCCAAGGGGTCTTCCTATGATTCTAACAAGTAACAATATTAAATTCTACCTAGGATTATAGGCTCATTTCGTGGTTATACATACAACAAATTTGTATCAGTATAGTATATTTTTAGGCCCATATAAATAAAAGATGCTATAGATTCATGCATATTCTCTTTTTCATCCTTTTTGGTTTTTATGTTTTTGACAAAAAAATAACGAGTAATAGAGGGGCCAATTTCATCTTGTGGAGGATGTATTCTTCATTTGTTGGATGAGTTTGGACCACGTGGGGGAGTAACATAGGGGTTGATTTCATCTTGTGGAGGTCATATTCTTCATTTGTTGGTTCAGTTTCGACTGCATGGGGGAGTAACAGAGGGGCCGATTTCATCTTGTGGAGGTTGTATTCTTCATTTGTTGGCTGATTTTGGATTGCGTGGGCTAGGACATCATCTAGAGAGTACACGGTCTTGTTTGTGAGGACGATTTGTGGATACTGGGGGTGTTTACTTTCTGTTGGGAACATATCCTTACAGTTCCACATATACAATGATCCCCATGCTTCATCTGGGACAATATCAAGGGTTGGTATAGACAAAAAGGGAACTGCAATCCATATTGACACCTACAGGAATCTACTACAGCATTGTTGGGTACTCTCATTGTAGTCTTCCTTCTTGTTACGATTGTGCATAATGTTTCTGGGTAGTGAAGGAGGGTGCTGCAACATACTAAGGGAGTATTCAAAGTTATTTGTCACTCACAGTGTTTAGTAGAAGATGATTTGGGTTGTTTTGTTGAACACACAACACAGTTTTGAGGAGTTGGCTATATATTTGCTAAGAAAAATAAAGACACCAAAGAAGGGCAACTCACTTCCATAAATCATTGTGCACGCCTAGGAATCCTGTTGTTATAGACATTGTAAACTCAAATTTATATGAATATTATATTTTGGATTTATTTTCCTTGTTATTTATGAAAAACAATCTCTATTGCATTTACTATTCACTGTTAGCGCTACGAAAATTAAGATCTGAAAATTATAGTTAACATACAAGCCAAACATTACACATATCAGTAGTACATTGAATACAAAAACCAACTAAGACTATTTGGCAGAGCTCATTGGTATTTTTGACAAGTGTTTTTAAGAAATCCCTTAACCAAATTACATAAGTAAATAATCCAAAAAATCAACAGGATATGATGGGGATCATTACAGTTTACTATCAAAAATGTATCCCCATTGTATTAAAATCGAACCCTTTCACTTCCTTTAGATAAATCTATTTCATTGGTCATTGTCTCATCATGTTGAGTAGAGATGATAATTGTGTGAATGCGTAGAGGGACCATGTACCAGATTTATTTTTGTACTTAATAGTTAATTTTGTTTTTTCGTCAGGCCTCAAATAGGAGTAGGTTCCATTATTTATGACCTCTATGATCTTTTCTCCCAACTTGGTAGACATCACATGGGTGAGAGGCATCAAATTAGGGGTTTCATTAGTCGTATAACCAGTCCAATAAAGGGTAGCGACCCGCATACTAGACCTCACACAGGCGATCATCCATACTAACATACCATGACCTAGTCAAGAAGTACGCAATTAGGTTTACAACACATTTACACACCCTCACAACACCCTTAGTAACCCACAATAGGTCATTCTACCTTCATACATAGGTTTGGGACCCTTAACAATCCTCAAGGCACTTGCAGCCATTCACAATAGTCCTATCATGCTTAACACATGTCACAAACAGCCCTTAGTAGGCTCAAAGCAGGTCATGATTTTCTCTAGTAGACTTATAATAGTCACGGCCCTGCCCTAGGGGCCTCCAACAGTCATGGCCCAACCCATGGGATTAGAAATAGTTACGACCCAGCCCTGAGGGCCTCCAAATAGTTACAAACCAATCCTAGGGATTCCAACAGTCATTACTCAGTTGAAAGAGATCAACAAAAGTCACAGATCAGATCCTAGCAACCTACAAAGGTCACAACTTAGTCCAAACAATCAACATAGGTAATGGTTCAATCCAGGAAACCCTAGAAGGATGAGAGGAGGCCATGTCTTTCTCATAAACAATAGCTGCAATAAAGGCTAGGTAGTGTCCCAATTAAAAAACACACTTTAGTAGCAATAATAAATTTAAACGTTAAGCCAAAGAGCAACATGAAACCCTTGACATCAGGCCAAGGAGAAACAACAAGCCCTAGAAGTCAAGCCAATGAGCAACAACAAGCCCTGCGACAATCAATGAATTGAATCTCCAATTTTCTCTTGTCAAGACACACACAATGGAAACTTAGGACTTGAATTTATAATCTTGACAAGTCTTCTAGAAGGGTCATCCTTCTTGCCCTACCTTTTAGGAGAGTTACCAAAATAAACAAAAAATAATATTATGTTGACTTAGGATAGGGTACATGTTATCACCGAATAATTTTCCTATGGTTTTGATAGGAGAATCACTGGGGTAACCATTTCAAAACAAGATTTATACTGTAATCTATCCTTTACAGTCAGAGAGGTCTCTGTTTTTGTCACAAGAACATTCACATACACATTTGGCTTTAATCAATCATTAAGAAGGATATATTTGTGATAGAGAACAATTTTGCTTGTAAATTTAAATATTGTAAGACAAGCAGATATTAAATACCATTGAGAAATGGAATCACAATCTAAATCATTCAAGGATATTACAACAAATAATGAGCAGTGATTTTCCTTTTGTAATTGGAGGTAAAGTGAGTGTAATATTCAGTCAAAGGAGAAAGGAGAAAAAGTCTAGTGTAGCAAGAGGCACCTATCTAGGGATGAATCTCTTGAAAACACTTTTAGCAGAAACAATAGTAAGGGTAATGACAGAAATGGAGCGTCTAACAAGGACGAATTCCACAACAATCATTACAGACACATTACGAATGCTATAACTGACGATAGGAGCACTTAATAAAATGGATTCCTCACATACAAATAGAAAGAATTAGAAGAATTTGCACATATGAAAATGACACAAATAAGAAACACAAACCAAATATGAACACTATGATGAATCTCGAAAACTTAGAGAAACACTTTTCATTAAAACTTCCAAGAAAGTTTACAGAGATACAATCCAAGCACATAGTCTTCAAAAATTAAACTTGAACCCTTCCTCCTATGTAGAGGTTACATTTATAGTGCAATTTACCCCCGAGACGTATCTCGAAACAAGGCATCAAAATTAGTTACATTGCGCGGATCAAACCCAAAAGTACGTCCTAAACCCTAACAAAATCAAATGTGGTAGATGCTCTGTGCCCACAAAAAAATTTGGGAAGGCACATTTTGCTATGCCTAACCAATCAAAAGGGAGATATCAAAATTTGGGGATTTTTGGCTCGCTTGATTAAAACAACAAATCCGAGCATATTTTTAACATAATATGGCTGACTCAGTTGTTGGCGGGCCTTCTATGATGATGATTTCCTAGTCTATCTATATATTTCCACTTCTGATCTGTAGGGGTGGCCATATCAAATAGATCCTTTAAGATCACATCCAGGTCAATCAGGGAGATATGGCCAATAGCAGGGAGATCTAATTTGACATTCCTGAATTGAGCCAGCAGCTCAAATTCCTCAATGACTTTATCGATGATTACCTCTCCCTTTATCCCACCTTTCATACCCTTAAAATTTCCATGGTTTAGTATTTCATGGTTCAACAATTCAATGTATTTTATCTAAGGGATCAAATTCCCCTCTAGACCCCAAAACTTAGGAAACCCTGTCTGAAACAGGGGCTGGAACAATTTGTTGAAATTTTATACCCCTTGCTCAATAATGTCAATCCTAGTAAGTGCATTCTGAAACATGTTTTTCTTTGTGGTCATCCTCCTTGCTGCCACCAGAACATATATCCTATTAGTAATCCCTAGGGAAATTAGTCTTCCCCAGAGGCTGAGTTCAGAACAACAATCTCCTTCTGGGCCTCCTCCCTAGGCCTTTGTGCTATACTTTCCCATAGGGATTTACATCTTATGGTTGCTACCATAACATCCTATTTATGTTCATCCACCATGACCAAATATTTTTTTAAAGAGGGAATATCCTTTATCAATGCATCCCAGAGAAAATATTTAGCCCCTTGCAAGGGAATTCATCCTGTGACCCTTTCCTCAAACTTTTCTACCTTCTCTTTGAGTTTCTTAATATATTCAGCAGAGTATTCACTTTCCTTAGTAGTGATCCTACCCTTGATCTCTTGATTTGAGTCCTTCAATTCAATGATTTCTTGGTCCTTTAGGGACATGTCAGATATATCTTTTATCACAAGAGCAGTGGTTCATCTATCCTCAAGGGTGCTATATTCATTTAATTCATTAATTCTCTTCTACATCTTTTTCTTCTCTTCTTCCCATGTGCACCTGTCATCCTCCATCAAAACAAGGAGCCCTTTAAGATCAAAAAATTCATGGTGCAATGTCTCAATCTCCCCTTGTAACTATTGGGTTAGAGGAGGTAGCTAGATGTATTTCATAGGTGTATTTATTTTCTTTTTGTAAGCATGTATCTTGGCCAATGGCTTATATAGGAAATTAGGATTCTCTATTGCCACTGGCTTCTTAGATGCAAGGGGCTATTGTAAAGGATTCTGTGTTGTTAGGTCAGCCACTTAGTCATGTAGGAGTTTCACCTTCAGGTTCTAGGCCTTATTTGTTTCCTTTTCCTACTTCAATTAGGTCTCCAGTTTAACCACCCTTTGTTGGGACCTGAGATGGGATAAAACCTCCTTAGTCAGATCGACATAGATGAGACTGCTAATGACCTTATGGAACACAACCTTATCTGGGATTAAGAACTGATCCATATTGAACTCAACCTCTGAAAACCCTTCCTCATTAGCGATGGCTAGGTTCAAGTATTTTGTTGTAAGATTCCTGGTAGTAGTGAAAGATATTTTTCTTCCTGATAGCTTCCTTAGATCCTTGGAATTCTTCTGAGTAGCATTCTTGGATTTCTCTTTGAGCTTCCCATAGGTGGTCAACATTTTCTTTTCAGTGTTAAATTTCCCTTCAATAGCAGAGGTTGTGTAGTGGTTGGATTTACAACCACTAGTGGCTACACGATCACCATTTTATTTGCAACCTTTCCCCCCAGTAGGTTTTACTGAAACAAGCTCTTCCTCTATCATTGTCTTGAGGGAATCAGATTCAAAATTAAACTCCTACTCTAGGATGATTACATCCTCCTCTATGTCTATCCTAGGTTTCTTTCTAGGGGTTTTTTCATCACATTCCATATCCTCCACCCTTGACCCAGACCTTCTGCTTCTACCATCACCATTTAGGGGTAAGGGGGTAGCTGGGATTGTACCTTGCACTTATTTAGGAGCCTAAAATTTCTCTACAAGAGTCCAATCAAAATCACAGGCAAGATAATTTTCTTCCTGGGACAAGTCAGGGGTCATGGAGTGAATAAAGACTAACCTATGCACCTAGACCCTCCTTGAGGAAATGATCCACATAGGATCGTAATTTTGTGCATGAGTCACCTAAAATTTCATGACCTTCCAAACTTTCTCCACCATGGGTAACGTTGTTGGATTCTTCACAATGAAGGGCCTGAAATTAATAGGGTATTTGATCCAAGAGTCCTTCCTATGAGCAGTAAAATGATCCTCATCAACCGAAATCCTCTCCCTGATCAATTCTAGTGCGAATACTGAGGGGTTTAGGTAAACTGGTAGCATGAAAGGGGCAGCTAAAAAACCATATATCCTTATAACTGAATACTTCTATATTAGGAATCAATATCCAATACCCTCTTGCTGCAAGGAAACCTTCATGTATTTTGATATCCTCTTCTCTTTAGGGTTGAATAGTCTGGAGATGCTAAGGAAAATTATGTCAACAAACAAGGTGTAATACGAGTCCTAGATTTTCTGGAGAGACTGGGGCTAGTCTTTGAACACATATGGATCCATGTCCTCAAGAGTTTGCAGGTTGGAACTAACTATGATGGAAAAGAGATACACATGGTATCTAAATTTCTTATCCAAATGAAACTTATCAAGATGAGAATTCATTTCTCTGGCTAAGAACTCATTGAACTTAATTCTTGCTTCATATTGAATAAGGTAAAGGAGAATTCCTAGAATTACTTGAGAGACCATGAAATCTCTATCAAGACCTAGGATTTGAATCAAGACGGAGAAGGATGATATGACAGGATTTATGAATAGTTCAGAGGAGAGTGGGGTGATAAGGGTCTCTGAGGGAACTGGGGTCTTCAAAATGGTCCGAAACAATTTATTATTGGATTCTAGGTTGACTTTCCCAAACACCTATAGAACCTCTTATTTGGTGAAGGGGATTAGGGCCTAACATTGGGCTTCAAAGAGACCTAGGGCAGCCCTAATAGCTTCTTGTACAATTATGCAAACAACATGGAAGTGGGTATCATCTAAGATGGCCTTCATAGTGGAGGAATAATTGGAGGCTACCTTTTGGACAATATATGGGAAATGAGGCAATTGTTCTAATGCGAGCCCTATTTAGGATGACTATAAAATTTACCAATATTTTCGACTGGTCTTCTAAAGGTGACAACAAATTGTTCTTGGCATCACTGAAACTGGACAACTACAAACAAGGATCATAAGCATTGTAAAGTTGATTGCAGATGATCTCCTCGGATGGGTAAAGGATTTTTACACACGATACCATGGAGGAATTGTCAATTGGATGAATTATAGAACAAAAAAGGGTTGATAAACGATGAATAAGCACCTAGTGGTGACGATCGACACTTCTCAAGGTTGTAGTTGTATCCATCTAACTCGTGCTTAGAGGATGTCGTATTTGCAGGGTGGTGGGAGTGTTAACAGACTATTAATGTCAAGATGATTAGCGTTATAAACCATCGCTCTCCGTAAACATGAACTTTGTACCTCCAATATTCGAGCATGATATCCAATCAGGAGGGGACACATCATTTACGCATGTTTCCCATCGTGCAAGCCCTCTCCCAATTTGAGTGTGCAAGTTGTCTCATTGATTTGTGTGTACACCATCAGATCTCATCAGAGATGTGTGAATGGACGAGAGTCGTTGATATTCCCTTGTGTTTACCGTGGCAGTGCTTTAGGGCCCACTAGATTTTGCAAATTTGTTTCCATCTTGAGAGTTATATTAATGGGTTAAAAACTTAAGTATCTTGGCTTTAATATAAAACCAAAATATTATCTAATTGATGTATAGATTTTAGTATTATAAGGTGGAAGATTTTATGGTGTAATATATGGTTTCCATGTGCTGGTAAAGGCTATTTTGGAAAGCATATGGGTGTACTAAATGAATATTCCTAATTGTATATTGGAAGGAATTTGAGAGGCCAATTCTCGAAGAGCCAATTCAAGAAATTGGGTTGGTTTTATTTTCAAATCGCAAAAAAAGGCATTGGACAGATTTGAAAACAAGATATACTTTTTATATTTGATTCTTGAATATGATATTTTATAACATATGTCTTCATTGTAATTTGTAGTGGTTTTTTCTTACGTGATGTGCAAATTGGTTCTATGTAGGATTTCAATAGAATATCAAGTCGAGGTCAAATATTTCATAGAGTTTGCAAAAAGGAATTGAGAGGATAATAACACCACAAGATGCCCTTGCAAAAAATGTTGCAATGTTGCAGTATTGACGTTTGAGGAAGTACAAGACCACTTGATGATTCATGGTATAATAAGTTCATATTAAACTTGGTTTTTCCATGGAGAGAGTTCCTACTAAGGACTATATATTTGACAAGAGCAAGAAATTCCACACAACAGAGATGCATGATTTTTCTCGAGAAATTATACATTGTGATGAACACATAGTCGGACATCAATATGATAATCATAATGATGAGTTTGCAACATTTCTTACAAATGATACTGATGTTCTTGAGAATGACGATCATAACAAGGAAACCATGGTTGATGATCATATGGTTGAAATGGTGAATGATGCTTATCAATATTATAATGAAAATACAGATGTGAATTGTGAAAATGGCCAAGTAGCATCAATGGAAGAAAAAATTTGATATGAATCAATATCTAAATTTAATTGAATATTCCAAGGCACCATTGTATCTAGGTTGCACTAGTTTCACTAAGCTATCGGCCACTATGAAATTGTACAACCTTAAAGTAATAAATGGATGGTCTGATGCAAGTTTCACCCAGTTGTTGAAGTTGCAAAGAGAAATGCTTCCAACAGGAAATACACTTCCAGAATCTGCATATGCTACCAAACGTTTGATTAAATAATTGGGGTTGGACTATGAAATGATACATGCATGCCACAATGATTTAGTTTTATATTGGGTGGAATATGAGAAAATAAATGAATGCCCAACATGTGGCGAATCAATATGGAAGGTTAATGCTCATTCTGAAAAAGGTGCATAAAGGTGTCCCAACGAAAGTGCTAAGGTATTTCCCTATAGTGTTGAGGTTGAAGAGAATGTAAAGGTAATGATTTTGAACTCTTATAATTCCATATATCATACACCTTCATGTACTACCAACCTACTAAAAAATCATCTTCTTTAATATACTAAGTATTGCAATGTATATATGATTCTTTGTGCTTTTGTTACAGCTCTACATATATTTCACAGAAAATGAGGTGGCATCATGAGAATGCAAGTAAGGAAGGAATAATGCACCACCAAGTTGATAGCACGACATGGAAAACTATATATTTGAAATGGCTTGATTTTTCCAACGATCCTCGCAATGTATGACTTGTAATGGTAGTGGATGGATTTAATCCTTTTGGAAACTTAAGTAGTATTCATAATGTATAGTCAGTAGTACTAGTCACATATAACCTTCTCCATGGTTATGCATGAAAAGTAGATTTTGTTTGTTGTAATTGTTAATACCTGGTCCCAAGAAACCACGAAATGACATGGGTGTTTATTTGGAACCATTGGTAAATGAAATAAAACTAACATGGGATGAAGGGAAAAAAACATATGATGCTCATTCAAGGTCATTCTTTAATACAAAGTCTATATTGATTTGGATAATCCATGAATTTCCTGCTTATGGAAAAATGGTTGGTTTCATGACTAAAGGGTTTTGCGCATGGCCTATATGTGGAAGGAACACAGATTCAATGTATCTCAAATGTAGTAGAAGGTGTGTACATGTAACATAGGAGATATCTTCCAATAAATCATAAGTATCATTCACAAAAAGGACCATTTAATGGGAAGTCTAAGCATCTCATTGCACTTACAATTGTACAAGTGCCAGATATTTTTACAAAAACAGAAGGAATGGAAGAGAAATGGGGAAAGACTAAAAGTACAAAAAGAAAGATAAATTTTAAAAAAGGTGAAAATTCAAAGACTGTTGTGTGGAATAAAAGGTCAATTCTATTCAATTTACCATATTGGGAGGTATGTGCACACATTAACTTAAGGCCTAAAATGAATGATGTTTGAAGGATTTCATTGTGTTTAATTGAATATATTTTTTATTTTTTATTTTATTTTATAATTCATTGATTTTTTATACGGTTGGATGTAGAAGCTCTTAGTGCATCATATTTTAGATGTAATGCACATAGAAAAAATGTAAGCAAAGGTATTTTTGGAACCCTTATAGATATAAAAGATAAATCAAAGGATGGGAAAAAATATGTTAGAACAATAATATAATCCCTTAGTACCTTATTCTAAGTCCCTCGCCAATTTTATTGCATTTTGTGCATTATTACACTATGGTTTGGACTTAGGGTGCTTAGTTGGACCAATAACCAGTTAAATTGGGGCATTCACACCCACATGAGCACTCTAAATCAGTAAACCATCCACATGTACAGCCTCATCATTTCTGGTGCACTCCCATTCTTTGAATTTGGACAGTTTGGTTGACTAGGAGCGGTAGAGGTGGATTTTGTCCAATTTTTGATTGATTTGGTGCATTTAATGCCACCTAGAGCCTCTCACTCACCTATTTGTGAACACCCACACATGAAAAAGTGTTATTATTTCTCCATGTCGCTTCAATCATGTCTGTGCAACAATTCATGGCCATTTGGGCTGATTTGGAGCAAGTTTGGCCCACCCAGGGGGGATTGAGGCCAATTTGGCCAATTTCACATGTACAGTCAGTTTGGGATTCCCAATCCTCATGAAACACCTCAAATGAAATATAAACCTTTTATTAACATGTTTTGATGTTATACAATCAAATAATAACCTGTTCATTTCACATTGCATGTGTAAATTTCTTCTCTTTTAATGGTTTTTGTTGGTTTTGCATCAAATTCGATTTGTGAGTTTCTCTAAGGATCCTAGATCTTGTTTTAGATCAAAATTATCACATGGTATTAGAGGTTAGTGTATTTTGTTTAGTTTCATATCAATCCTGAGCGTTTTGAGCTGCATTTCTAGAGAAATTCCGGATAAAATTGAGTGGTTTTTGTAGGACATTCACCAATTTCATCACCATTAGCGCAGGAAGAAATGGAAGCTAACCATATCTTGGTAACACCTTTAAATTTCTTTGATTGGAAGGAATAAAAGGTTATTCAATTGAGATCCAAGGATCTCTATAGAGTTACCATGGGAACAGAGGTGGAGCCAAACTCTGCTATAGAGAAAGCCAAGTACTTCAATACACTGAATGAAGAATATGGATTGTTATGTCTGAGTATCTCAAGATATATTGTTTTCCACATAGATAGTTTAACAACCCCAAATGAGTCTAGGTAAAACTAGAGACACTCTTTGGGAAAACTGATGAACTAAGAGGATACCAACTTGAGAACGAGCTCATCAACCTGATCCCAATGCACTCTGACACTATCTAGGACTTCTTCACCAAGTTTAAGTCAATTGTGCTCTAGCTAAATAAATGTGGGATTGAGAAGAAATAGGATCAGTTGATTCTATCCATCCTTTCAAAGTTGGGGCCAGAATTCTCAGTCTTTATTAGCACATTTCATTTTGGCAAGTTAACACTTCGAAACTGGCAAATTCCAACTCTATATAGCTTCATGGAGTCCCTCACTCCAGAGTAAGAAAATATAGTAAAAATGTACACCATCAAGGATATGGATCAATATTTTTCCATGGGATTTTTGAATGGCTCCAAGGGAAAGCAGAAGGAAAAGAATTCGAAGCTGCTAGAGAAGAGGAAATAAAAAAAAAAAAATCTAGTGTTGGGGGTTTGAATTATCCCAAGGAGAAGGGAAAGAGAAGACAAAATGCACCTATTTCCACAAGGTATTGCATCCATAGATATCATGCATGAAGAAAACCATTGACCATATTGTACACCTACTGGATATATTCAACATCCTTGTCCCAGATGGCTCAAGGAAGAAAGATGGCACCTCCAGTTCAAACAACAAGGAGAAATGTCATTCCTTGATAGCAGGTACCTATAATTCCTCATCCTTCATCATTGATTCAGGTGCTTCTAGACACATGGTATACACCAGAGAGCTCTTCTCCTCCATGCATTTGAATGCTAGCCCAGCAGTTCGAATGGGGGATGACTCTGAAATCCAGACCAAGGGAATTGGTAGGATTGATTTAGAGCATGGTTACTTCAGTGATGTGTTCTATGTACCATAATTGTAAGAATTTTTTTTGTCAATCTATCAAATGACCCATACAAGAGAATAAAAGAGACGTACATTCACTCCAGACTTGGTATAAATTCTAGAAATCTCATCAAACCAAGTTGTTGTTGTTGGGTATGTAGATCACCATGAGAGGATGTACAAGTTTTCAAATTTCCTCCCTACTTCCAATGAACAAGCTCTCCTCTCACATGCCAATGAGACTTCCGAGCTATGGCATGAGAGGTTTGATCACATGAACTACAAGTACCTCCAATTACTACACATAGATGAGATGGTGGAAGGACTTCCACAAATCAAATCATAAAATGGAGCTTGCATTGGGTGTGTAGTTGGGAAGCATCCATAGCAAAGATATGAGAAGGGGATGGAAATGAGAGCCACACAACCACTTGGGTTGGTACATTTATATTTAATTGTTCCTATTCCAACTCCATCCTATGGTGGATCAAGATATGTACTCACATTTATTGATGACTACTCGATATTTTACTGGTTGTACTTCCTTATAATTAAAATTTGAAGTTTTTGAGCAATTGAAGATTTGGAAGGCATTGGTAGAGAATAAAATTGGGCATAAGATTAATATCCTTAATACTGATAATGGGAAGGAGTATTTAAACAAAAAACATGCAGCACCTTTGTGAGGATTGTGGCATCCAAATGCAACATTAAACTCCCTACACACCACAACAAAATGGTGTGGCAAAGAGGAAAAATAGATATGTCAAGGAGATGGCCACATGCACGATCGAAGAAAGGGGTATAAGTACCAAGATATGGGATTAGAATATTAATTGTTATGCACATATACAGAAAATATCCTTCCACAAATAATTCAAGGAAAATACTCCCTATGAGGCATGGTTTGGCCATAAACCAAATGTCTCAAATTTTAGGATTTTTGGATCAATAGCATGGGCTTGAATCCCTTCTGAAAAGAGGAAGGCCTTGCAGCCAAAAATAAAGGAATGCATCATGGTTTTTTATGGTGAGGATAAAAAATTTTACAGAATATTTTACACTTCCACACTCAAGACATTCATTGAGAGAAGTGTGCAATTTGAAGAGGAACCAATACTAGATTTTGAGCTTGCGCTGGGGAATGCTCTTCTCCTCAACAATTTAATGATGTAAGTGATGATTCATGCTTTGTGTTTTCTAATATTTATTATAATAATATGGATGTATATGAAATTGATGTATATTATTCACCATCAAGGCCCAAGTGGGATGAAAAAATAATACAAGCTGCAGGGGAATTGGCTGGCAATCCCCAAGAGCCTAGGAAGACTAGATCTCAATCTAACAATGCTTCCTTTGAAAGTGAAAGTGATATTTATAAGAAATTGTATATGATGATTATATGTGATCCATATTCATATCACAAATATTATCATGACCCAATATGGAAAACATCAACAGAAGATGAATTCCATTCTCTCCAAGAGAATGAGACATGGGAATTGGTTCCCCTTCCTCCCAAGAGGAAGATTGTTCAATTCAAGTGGATATTTAAAACCAAACCTGATGCTGATGGTTCAGATGTAAAATAAAAAGCCATATTAGTTTCTAAGGGCTAATCTCAATTCCATGGTGTGGATTACATGGAGAAAGTTTGCACCGGTTGCAAAGATGGTCTCCATAGGACTAGTTCTAGCAATTGCAGCTAGTAAGGGTTGTCAAGTGCACCATATGGATGTAAAGAGTACATTATTACATGGTGAGCTAAAGGAAGAGATATACATGCAGAAACCCAATTTTTTCCAATAGGATCCTTCACTTTTTTTTAGGTTGAATAAATCAATCTATGGACTCAAGCAAGCCCCCAGGGAATGGTATGCAAAAATGAATGCTTTCTTTCTCTCTATTGGTTTCATTAGAAGAAAATATGATCCCAATGTATATTTGCAGAAACATGATAGTATTTTTTAGGTAATTTTTCTCTATGTTGATGACCTATTAATTATAGGGAGCTGCAACACTTCAATTGGTTCAATTAAGGAATCTTTACATAGTGAATTTGCCATGACCGATCTAGGATTGCCAAGGCAATTTTTTGGGATTGGAAATTGAGAAACCTGAAAGGGGCATCATGATTAGTCAACAAAAGTATTATTCATACCTGATAAATACATTTAACATGGTTTATTTTAAGAAATCCAAGTTCCCTTTTCTTTCTGGCATCAAATTATGCGAATTTGGCAATTCTTTATTGGTAGATTTTACACTCTACAGGAAGCTAGTTGGTAGCTTGCTCTATCTTACACATACAATACCTGATTTATCTTATGTTGTAAGTGTTGTAGAAAGAAATATGCACTATAAACATGAGATACATTGGAAGGAAGACAAAATAATTCTTTAATATGTCCAGGGAACAAATAATTTCGGGGTGCACTTCTCAGCTAATGCTTCACTTGAACTAGCTGGATTTTCTGATTCGGATTGGGCTATTGATCCCACTATCAGAAAATAAAATTTAGGCTTTGTTTTCATTCTTGTTGAAGGTCCCATTTTCTGGTCAAGTAAGAAACAACATACCATCTCTCTTTCTTCAGAAGAGGCCAAGTACAAGGCATCAGTCAATGCAGATACACAGTGTGTTTGGTTGTAGGGTATCCTTTGGGAATTTGGTGTCAAAATTGATTCTCCTACCAATATTTGGGTGGAAAATAAAAGTTCCATCAAGATATCTACTAATCCAGTTCAGAGGCAAAGAAAAAATAATATTGAGATCCATATGCACTACATCCAGGTCTTAGTGCATGACAGGGTGATTTCACTGCAGTATTGCCTATCCACCGAGCAAACATTACAGGAAATTTCAACTCTAAATGGGACTTTTAACTTTAACTCAAATTCCATGTCATCATGTGTTAGACAATGAAATGGCTTTAAATTTGAAATATAGTATAGGTCTTAAACACTTTTTTAATATAAATTTGGGGATATGTATCATAAAAAAAACTACTTTTTTGTTTGTATTTTCGACATATATCCCCGTGTTTTTACTCAAATTTCAATCGGGAGAGGTCGTTGGATGTGGAATTATTCCGCATCCAATGAGCTCTCCCGATCGAAATTTGAGTAAAAACATGGGGAGATATGTTGAAAATAAAAACCAAAAAGTAGTTTTTTTCTTTTCTTCCTCCAAAATTAATAAATATTATTTTATTATTTTAACTATTATTTTATTAATTTTTTTTAGGAGGCCCATTTTGAGTTGAAATTTCCTCTAATGCTACTGACATTTTCACCAAGACATTCACAGAGAAGACCTTCACTCACCTGAGATATTTGCTTAGTGACGGATGGTTATTTCTGCTATTGGCTTCAGGTTTCATCCCCATGTCCATTATTGAGGGAAGGTTTTTGTCCCATGTAGTTTTCCTTCTTTTCCTCACTTCATATGGACAAATAAAATTTCCGATTTATGTATTCAGGTGACTTGAGCCTTTGTTTCCAAGGCCTCCTTCATTTTATGAGCTGTACTACTTTTTTGGTTAAGGGAGGGTTTTAGAATAGTAATCCAACCCCTTAGTACTTTAGTCTAATTCCCTAGTCAATTTTATTGCATTTTGTGCATTATTACACTATGGTTTGGACTTAGGGTGCTTAGTTGGACCAATAACCAGTTAAATTGGAGAATTCACACCCATATGAGTGCTACAACTCAATCAACCATCCACATGTGTGGCCTCATTATTTTTGGTGTGCTCCTATTCATTGAATTTGGACATTTTGGTTGACTAGGAGCACTAGAAGTGGATTTTGTCCAATTTTGGACTGATTTGGTGCATTTAATGCCATCTAGAGCCTCTCACTCATCTAGTTTTGCACACCCATTCTTTACAAAGTGTTATTATTTCTTTATGTCACTTCATCCATGTCCACACAACAATTTGTGGCCATTTGGGCTGATTTGGAGCAAGTTTGGCCCACCTAGGGGGGATTGAGGCCAATTTGGCCAATTTCACATGTACAATCATTTTGGGCTTCCCAAGCCTCATGAAGCACTTCAGATGTAATATAAACCTATTAATAACATTTTTTTATGTTATATAGTCAAA
Source organism: Pseudotsuga menziesii (assembly GCA_001517045.1). Taxonomy (NCBI): domain Eukaryota; kingdom Viridiplantae; phylum Streptophyta; class Pinopsida; order Pinales; family Pinaceae; genus Pseudotsuga; species Pseudotsuga menziesii. Next base: position 132,805 of record LPNX010000712.1, on the reverse strand, counting down.
TAATAACCTGCCTCAGTTCACATTGCATTTGTAAATTGCTTCTTTTTTAATGGTTTTTGCTGGTTTTGCATCAAATTCGATTTGTGAGTTTCTCTAACGCTCTTATATCTTGTTGTAGATAGAAATTCTCACAAATTCTCCTAATAAATTACAATAGTTGGGTATAAGGAGGTCACTGTGGCCACAACAACAAGGCAAAAAATATTTCTTCTACCCTCACCACACATTCTTTCAAAAAAGGAGAAAGAGAGTCTTTGTGGTGTTTTGTTCACGTTAAAAGTTCTAGATGGATATATTTGAAACCCTAGAAATCATGTATCTATGAAATATCTCAATATTCATAGTATGGAAGCACATGATTGCCATGGCCCCAAGCAACAAATTCTTCTAGTAGCATTGCGCCATGTGCTACCGAAAGTAGTTCAAAACACTATTTGTAGGATTTGCTTCATTTATAGGTGAATTTGTGAAAAAATGGTGGATCCAACAGATCTTGATAACTTACAAGATGATGTTGTGGAAAATGTTTTCTTACTAGAAAAATATTCCCCCCCTTCATTCTTTGATATAATGATACATTTGACTATACACTTGGTGCGAGAGCTGCATTATTGTGGACCAGGTGCATATCGATGGATCTAGCCTTTTGAAAGGTCGGTGAAATTTTATTAAGTGAAAATACACATCAATTCCAGCATTTTATGTGCATATAATAATAATACTTTACTAGCAACTCTTTATTCATACTTTTGATTTCACTACAAATTGTGTGTGTTTTTTCTAGGAACATGAAAGTTTTCAAAATTTATGTGAAAAATAAGAATAGGGCTGAAGGTTTCATAGCTGAAAACTACACTGTGGAGGAATCCATAAATTTTTTTGCTAGATATGTTGAAGGTATGGAATATATTGAAATCCTACCTAGTAGAAATGAATCTTGGGACGATGAAGAAGGATAGGTTAGACAATATGGGAAGGCTTTATCTAGCGGAACTTCTATTGAATTAAATAAATCTAGTTTGTTACAATCCCACAAATGGGTCTTGCCCAACATAGATGGAATTCAACCTTGGATAGAGGAAGTAATAAGCACATCCTTATGAGATCATTTTTTATTATAATATATCACAATATTTTCATAAATTGTTTATTGACATTACTTGAAATTAGGATGCACTTGACATAAATTTCCAATAGTAACATCTAAGCCCAAAAAGATGAAGTCCTACTATGAAAGCTCCACAACCAACAATTTAATGATTGGTTAAGAAAATAGGTAATCCTATGTTCTTCATATTAGATTTAATTGAACTACATTGATCAATACTATTATGATGTATGAAGGTAATATTATTTTAATATATTTTGAAATTTCATGGTTTTCTAATGACATAAAAATTTACAAGTGCAAGGAAAATAAAATATTTTGGGTACCCTTAAATGGTTGGAATGCGGACCAAGGAAATATGCAACTAAGTGTTACCACCTAAGTTGTACTTAGTGGTTTTCTATCAAGTGAGTCTGGTGAACCGGACAGGGATAACTTGTTCAGACTTCAAAAAGACCTTTGGAAGTACTTCTAGGAAGTGCTTGTTGTACTATATCACATGTTCATACCCCATGAGGGAATTGTAATAAATGTTCTAGCATGATAGTGTATGTAAAAGACTCAGTCTCTTAGACTTCATTTGTCAATCCGATCAGCCCAGGGTGTTTTTTCCCTTGGTTATTATTGGTTGTTGAATAAACGACTGATAATTTCTGAGTTTTTCACTCCATACCTCCAAAGTTGGGGTGGTTGGCTTGGAATTTGGGCCTAATGAGGTTATTAGAGTCTATGTGTCAATGTGTAAGCATGCTAGACATCATTTTTGAGTCATATGAACATGTCTAAGTCCCCCTAGGTGTTTTTCAATTTTTCAATTTTTCAGTTTTTTCAGTGTTTTTTATTAAAATTTAATTTTTCCAAAACTTAGTCTATTTTTTAATAGTTTAATTGGAAAAATTGAGGTTGTAATAAAAATGGGCCAAATAATCAGTTTCAGTCATGTAGGTGCTCATTTTAAAGCTAAGAGCACCATGCAAACCCATGGACCCACTGTTTCCTAGTTTTGAGTGATCTTCCATCACTCAAGTCAGAAAGCCCCAAAAATCAATTATTGATTATTTTAATTAATAAATTGATGAATAATGGAGCAAATCCAAAATCAAATAAATCAATGGATTCTCAACCGATTTGACTGAAATCAATCAGATCTGGAGCAGATTGATTGGATCTGACAAATCCTTGACTGAAGGAGGGGATCAAATCAGATCCAGAGTTGATCTACAGTGGTCTTTATGGGGAATTTTTCCCTCCCTCTCTCCTCAACACGTTTTTGGATCAACTGGATGATTTTTGGTGGATTCTTCAGTGTTTGGTCCGATGTGTCAGTGTATGGGTTGATGTGTCAGCCAGATCAGGCCCCCAGTTGACAAGTAGGCTCAGTTCAGCCTCAGTTCTGCATTGATGAAACCTCCATCAGTTGATTTCACTTGATTCCATGAGGAATTGCACCCCCCCTGGGCTAGATGGCCTGCAAATTGTATAAATCAAGGCACAGCCTCCTCTTCCAAGCTAGTGAGAACTGGGATTGAGGTGCTA
>LPNX010000712.1:103380-128885 GCA_001517045.1 Pseudotsuga menziesii | reverse complement strand
GAACAAGGTGACAGCCTTGACTCGAGACTTGCCCCCAAGGACACACTGAGTGGCTTGAAGATTTCTGCCACGTGATCCAGGTGTGTGAAAAGGCGGAAACACTAAGTATGATGGCTACTTAATCAATGTGTGTATATTTCATGTTAAAATCATAGAAAATGTCAGGGCCACCCAAAATAGTGGTGTGTGCATAGATGCACAAACATTAATGAGATCAAGTGAAAAGGATAAAAACCCTATACATCAAACGACAACATATTATGGAGTGATTCAATAAATAATGTTATTGAACTACTATTTGATGCAGTATCCATTGTTCAAATGTGATTGGATAGATGTACACAAGAAGAATGGAATCAAAGTTGATGAAATTGGTTTCACCTTGGTGAATCTGAAGAGATAATTGAGTAAGGATGGAGTGCAAGATGATCCATTTATTCTAGCATCACAAAAGAAACACATATTTTATGTACAAGATCCTATAGATAATTATTGGTGTATATGTTGGGATACTCTCCTCATTCTTGCGAACCAGGTTCAATAACAATACAAAACCAACAAAACACCCAAAGACATCGACCCGATAGAGCAAGCTCATTCGGAAAAATCTACAAGGTAGGCATAGTCTCACTCGAGATATCTTAATGTGTAACTGCCAGAACCATGTTTTTGCCGATTGTGAGGAATTAAATTCCCTTGGCATGGGGCCAAGGAACTCGACAGAGTCGGGAGGATGGATTCCTTTACTACTCAACAGTGGTACAATAGTGCGACACAACCTTGACCTTGTTAACTTAACAATTGGTGCAACTATGCAACATAGTTGATTCCTTAAATGTAAATGACAGTGGTATGACTGTAGTATAACATTAACAGTATTTTAACATGAATTAATACCAAGTGCTTTACAATGCTTTAGTCATTCATTCATTTACTACGTTTAGCAATATTGTGACATTCATTCAAGAAATAACCATAAATAATGAAAGATAATCAAACATTCAACATTAATAGTTAAACATTCAACACTCAACATTCAATCATTCATCAATATAGGAAATAACATGGAAACCCATCTGGGTAAAAATCACCAAGGTTCTCTTTATATGGCATGAGAAATATATGGAACCTTGCAATATGTGACTTACAAGTTATTTTAAGATATGTATATTTGTCTCAGAATCTTCTTGCGCTCATGCTCTCTAGGTTTTATGCTTTTCTTATACTCCTAATGATCCACACACAGCCTGAATCAACTCTTGTACTCTACTACCTGCACACTCAGCCATATGATGAATCTTACAAAACATTATGTGAACTCAACTATAGATACGTAGCTCAACAACCTTCTACAAACTGTCCTTAAAATATATTTTATTACATTGATGACAATCCATACTTCCTACCAAACTGTCCTTCATTAATTTAACTCAGGCCATAACTAGCCGCAAAACTATCCTTTAGTCTTATACTGACTAGAGCACTTGCAATCCTTCTTGACCTGTCACCTTTCATCCTTTACTCTTCTACTTGCCAAACCTTCCACCGAATATGGGTCTTCTTTTCCTCCGTCGCACCATTCCTTGTCACATATTTTTTTGCTCTGTGCTTCCTTTCATTCCTTTTCCTTCTTTTCCTTTGTCACGCGCCTACTTTTGCTCCACCACGCTTGCACTTTAGGTTCTTCCTTGTGCTCTTTCCTAGCCCAACAGGCCCACAACAATCACATATGGCTCATCTCAAGCCACTAGGAAAAACTTATGTCTTTGCAAAATTCATGTTTCTGGCTCAGGCTGTGCCATGGGAACAACCTTGTCCTAAAATTCCTTCACAATTACTTTCATTCAAGCAATCTCTTCCCTGACCTCCTATGCTCACTTTTCCAATTATTCCACATAGGTGGAACTAATATGTTCCAAGGGTACATATTCCAGCTCCTGAGTTATCTGCTAGAGCTTCTGCTGTACATGATGAAGGATCCCTATAATTCGTTTGGCTTCTGTCTACTTTGCCATAAATTCTTCATTTATTTTCCTCTCTTGGTTGCGGAGAGTTTGGAATTGGTACTACAATTGCTTTAATTCGGTTACCTTGGAATTGTTTTCCTTGATGGGTAGCCTTTTCATTTCTGCCTTAACCATCATGATTTTTAAGTCAGCTTGGCACACATCTTCTACAAACTTTTCCACTATCTCATCTTCCAGAAGCAATACCCACATAGCATAAATGTTGTTGATTACTTTTGTGCAGAGCTTTTCTCCCTCCTTAATACGATCAATATTGCCATATGTTTTTTTCTTGTGCTCTTCTAACACCTCAAGAGGTGTTCTTGGTTATTGTTGTGCTTGAATTTCTTCTACCTATCTTCTGAGATCTACCGCAATCCTTAATAGTTAACCAACCTTTGCAACTGCATATTCATCTTCCTGGCCTTCTTCCACGGGGAAATCTGTGACTGCGCTTTTTATGGCTTCAGCTAGTGCAATCCCGCTTTGTTCCTGTGCCTCAATCTCTTGTTCCTTTTCCCTTAGGAGGACCTTCTTCTCTTTCAACTTTCTTGTATTTTGTATAGCCTGGTATGCAATATCATTTACTCTAATGCAAAATTCTTTCATGACCACATGCCGAACATAATATACTTTAACTAGTGCTAGCTTCAAGAATTCTAATGACACTGTCCCCATTTCCTGGATAACATCATCATAATATGGCTTTCCTGACTCCAGTGCTTGTGCATTTTAATTTGAGCTTGAGGGGTGGCAACAATAGTTGCACAGGTAATGTATCACTAGGATCAACACCGTATGTCTCAACTTCAACTGTGGTTTTTACTTCGTTTATAGCCTCACTGAGCTTATTAACATGCTTGGTGAGCCTGTTGGCCACTTACATCTGTTGTGTACTAAGACCCTCAAAGCTTGTCTTTTCTACTTTCGAGATGACATCTACAAGCAAGCCAATGTCCTCTTTGTCCAAGCTGATTGTATTTGTCATTTTGTTAGCTTTTCATTTCTTGTGTGCGTGCGCGTGTTCCTGTTCCTATGATTTATGTTGGTTCTGCACATCCTCATTAGTAGGTGTGTCTTCTCCATCATTCTCATCAGTTTTGTGCTCAATTTCATTATCTCCATCATCTTCCTCCTCTAATTGGCTTCCTTGCCCATCTTCCCCATCATTTCCTTCTTCCTCTCCTTCACCGTTGCCTCAACCATTCCCTTGTCCATTTCCCTAGTTTCCTCCCTGGTTCATTGGCACATCAATGGGGATGCACCATTCATTAGGCCAATATTGGATGACTACGTCCACATCCACATCACTAATCATAAAACCTATCGAGTGTGCTTGATTCACCGGGTCCTGCCCCAGCTCAAGAATAACGTTGTGGACACCCTCTTGAAAGCTTATGAAAGATGACTATTTTTTGGACTATCGCAACCCGCAGTCTATGTTGTTGCTTGATTACGTCTCTAAGTGCCTCCTTATGCAAAAATAAATATATCTTGTTGTCCTTATACTGGATCTTCTCTTCCTTTTCCTACCAGAGGTTTTGATACTTTGTGCCATGGAAAAGTACTAGGACATCCTACGATTGGAAATCTGGTGGGTTTGACCAAACCACAAATGAAATTAAAATCAGGAGTCAGGACTAGTGGAATTTTGTCTTAGGTTCCTTCTATGCTTTCTTGGAATCCTCAAGTAGTTCAGTCAACAAGTATTGTGGTGCACTTAGTGGGCTTCATCTTGCGCAACAACGTGCAAGATAAAATATTTATGGAGAACCTCATTGTGTTGACAGTAATAGAGGAAATGAGGAATCCTCTATTTGCATGTTGTAGTTCATATTTCTGCTTCATCTTTTTTGTATCTCTGTTTGGACACAGATATGGTTCATGTTCATGTCCTTGACACGACAGACCCATTATCAACGAAATGAGCTCAACATCAACAACATATGGCTTCTCAAGCCATAGATAGCCTCCATGGAAACAGACCAGGAGTTGCTTGACATATGTGCTGATCCACGTACTTTGGCCAAAATGCGACATTATGAGTAAGTTCAGTACACCCTCACTTTCTATCCCGCGATACCATTGCATCAAAACTACTAGATATGGCTCAGGTGGCACAGCCAACATTGTGACCATGTAGTTCTTCCTTTCCAGGTCCACCTGCTTGTGCATATCAGTATCTTCGAACTACAGTTTGAGCAGCTTTCGAATTATATTCATCAATAGTGGCACTCCCAGATGGATCTGAGGTATGACCAAGGATGACTGTGCTTTCATCATAATATTTACTTCAGCTATGTCTTCTCTCCTTGGATGAACATAGGGAGGTAACAGGTTCTTCTCCTCTATTGATCCGAAAACAAGATCTTTGCTACTCTATGACGTTAACATGAATTGCATAAAGAGCATGATCAAATCTCACAAATCCATAAGAAGAGTACCAAACAGCATAGACAACATGCGCATAAAGACAACAAGTTGATAACGGAGTTCGTCCAGGATGGACTACGTCTCCAGGCCTGCTTCTCAATAGGAGGGTCGATCTATAATCTCAGCATAAGTCAAAATACATGGCAATGATACAATGATACCTTGGTGACAATGTTCAGGAAGAGAACCACTGCCCAAAACACAACAAGACTGCTTCCAGCAACTCCAAAGCCTGAAGACGGTGTAAAAAGAGTATAAACACTCGTACCTTCCTCCTACAGAGCTACGCAATCTCCCTTCTCTCCTTTAGCTACAAAGTCTCCACTCCAAAGCATGAGTGGGAAATGGCAATTGAATGGGTTTATATAGGTTGGCTTGCCCTTCTTCACATGACTCTCATGGATTCCTTTGGTTGCAACTAATTTGCCTATCTTGGCCTTGGTTACAACTTCCCCAAGTTGGTTTTCATATGGTTGGGATTTTTATTAAATAATAAACCAACTTGTTACAACTTCTTTACAAATATGGCATGTTTGTTTTTGGTTACAACCATGCATTAACTTCATAACAACTCAAGGAATAAAATAAATCAGTAATATGTGAGTAATTTTTTTACTCACTTCAAATATTAATCATTTTACAATTTCTCATGAGTAAATGCATGAATGTTTGAAAACTCATTTCAAGCACAAATTCATGCATGATAGTCATCATGCCACTTCATCATTCCATGTCACCATGCGACATCAGCATGCCATGTCATCATGCCATGTCATCATGCCACATCATCATGCCATGTCAGCATGCCACATTATCATGACACATTATCATGCCATGCCAGCATGCCACATCACCATGCCATGTCATCATGTTTGTACAGTATGGATGCCACGTGTCACCCTGTCAGTGGTGCCATGTGGCACCTCTTTTTGCCAAATTTGCATGTTGACCTTATAGAACAGAATGCGATAACTTTCTCATACGGAGTCCGTTTGAGGTGAAATGAACGCTGTTGGAATTGTCTTGACAAGCCCTTCGATCTAGTGCTGGTTTTGCTGAGATTGGAGGACTTAAAAAATTTCCTTCTTGGATCCTCCTGGATTATTCCTCCCCACTGAGAATCTTTTGGCCTCCAAAATCCTTTACTAATCAACTAGTAGGTGAGGGAATTGCTCCCTCACTTTCCCCTTCTTGATCCACTTGGCTTTGCTTGGATGAGTTCCTTTGATGCCCACTCGAAGATAATCAACATCACCTCTACGAGAAGTCCTTGTCCTTCTGTCCAAGATGACATCTTCCTTTATCTCATCCATGTACTCAGGAGCAAATTCATCAACTGATGGAAATGAGACATTCTCCCTTTCATCCATGATCATGGGAGGCTCATAGAGTTTCAAGTTCTCCACATTCACCACTGAGTAGATATGCATGTATGGCGGTAGCTCTAAGTGAAAAGCATTCATCCCAATCTTCTCCAAGATGGTGAAGGGACCATATCTAATATGATTGAGCTTCTTTCCTTCTCCTTTCATCCTCTCCTTGCTGATGTGAAGCCACAATTGATCTCCCATCTGAAATGGATGATCAACTCTATGCTTGTCATGGTGAGCCTTGTACTAGGCTTGACTCTTCTCCAACTACTCTTGCAATACTTGATGTACCCGTTGAACTCTTTGAATGAACCTGCAGGCTTTGTCTTCACCCTTGGAAGCGCTTGAATCAACCTCTCTCCCATAATTCAAGTCCAATGGAGTCTTTGGCAAGTACCCAAAGCATGTCTCAAATGGCGATCTCTGAGTGGAAGAATGCATAGCCCTGTTGTAGGCATGCTGCATATATTGGATCTGTTCATCCCATAACTCAGGATGCTTGTTGCAATAGCCTCGAAGCAAATGGACAACTGTCATGTTGACTACCTCTGTCTGTTCGTCGATCTATGGATGGAAAGTGGTGCTCCTCTTCATCTTGGTGTCTATCATACACTATAACTTTTTCCAAAACTCTCCAAGGAATCGAGAGTCCTGATCCGAGATAATGGACGTAGGGAGTCCAAAGTGAACCCATACATGCTGAAAGAAAAGAGAAGCAGACTGCTCTACAGTGACCTGCTTTTTACATGGCATAAGAATACACATCTTGCTAAACCTATCCATGACCACATACAAGTAGTCATGACCCCTCCTAGACATAGGAAAACCCCCCACAAACTCCATGGAAATGCTTTCCCAAGGATGGGAAGGAATAGGAAGTGGTGAGTACAACCCCAATTTTCTATTAGTGGGCTTACAAGTAGAGCACATCACACACCCCTTTACATATTTTTTTACAATGTCTTTCATGCGAGGCCAATACATAAGTCTTTGCAAATGAGCCAAAGTCTTACCTACCCCAAAATGCCCTGATACAAGAGAAGTATGAGATTCTCGTATTACATGGACTCTTTCACTGATAGGAACACATAACTTGCCCAAATGATAGAGCAACTTTCCCTACAAATAACAGTCTTCCACCTGTGTGCCATTGGTTAGCTTCTCATAAATCTCCTTGAAATCATCATCAGTAGCATACTGCTCAATATAACTTTCATGGGGTAAAGAAGCATTTTTCAAAACAATAGATGCAACAATAGGAGGTCTAGAGAGCATATCTGCCACTTTGTTACTAGTACCCTTCTTGTACTTGATCACTAGATGGAATTGTTGAAGAAATCCCATCCACATGAAATGACGAGCTTGTTGGAGCTTAGTCTGGGACTGGAGATACTACAAAGGCTGATGATCGGTATGGATGATCATCTCCTTACCCATCAAGTAGTGTTTCCACTTCTTGACACTCTGAACCAAAGCTTACAACTCTTTGTCATAGGTGGGGTAGTTGATCACTACTTGAGTAAAAGTCTCTGAATGGTAGCAAATAGGCTTGCAGTGCTGCATCAATACTACCCCCATGGCATATCCACTGGCATCTGTCTCTATCTCAAATGGCTGCTGCAAATCGGGCAAGGCTAGGAATGGGGCGGTGCTGATCTTTCCCTTCAATGTGTCGAAGTATTTCTGCTACTTACCTCCCCACTAGAAGGATTTATTCACACTTGTTAAAGCATGAAAAGGAGATGCTATGTATGAGAAGTTCTGAATGAACCTCCTCCAATATTGAACAGCTCCTAAAAAGCTCCTCACTTCAGTAGCATTAGTAGGCTTAGGCCGATTGACAATTACATCAACTTTTGAAGGATCAATTTTTAAATTTCCACCTCCTACAATATGACCCAAGTAAAATAATGAAGTTTTTCCAAATTCACACTTTGACAATTTTACATACAATTTCTCTTTTTTCAAAATGTCCAACACTATCTTTACATGCCCTACATGTGCTTCCCAAGTTTTACTAAAGACCAATATATCATCTAGATAAACACTGACAAAATCATCTAAGAATGGCCGAAAAACATCATTCATTACCTGCATGAAGGTTGCAGGTGCATTGCAAAGCCCAAAGGGCATCACCAACCACTCAAATAGACCTTGCTTGGTCTTGAAGGCCATCTTCCACACATCACTTTCTGTAATTCTGATCTGGTGGTAGCCACTGCACAAATCCAACTTGGTAAAGAACAAAACATCTTTCAACTGGTCGAGCAAGTCATCTATGTGAGGAAGCGGGTATCAATTCTTGATCGTGATCTTGTTGAGAGCCCGATAGTCAATGCACATCCTCCATGTGCCATCTTTGTTCATCACCAAAACAATTGGCGAACCACATGGAGAGGAGCTGGGGCTGATCACTCCTTGGTCCAACAAGTCTTGAACTTGCTTCTTAATCTATGCCATTTCAACTGCAGACAACCGGTACATTCCCACATTAGGAAGAGAGGCATCCTACTGGAGATGAATCTCATGTTGAATCTCCCTTTTGGGAGGAAAACCTGTAGGTTCCTGAAATATTTCATCATAGTTAGCTACAATATCAATCATATCCTTTTTATGAGAAGGATCACAACCTTTGAAAGCATCGGATGCTTCAACATCTTTTGGTCTCACAACCATGAGAATGTATCTCTTATTAGTGTTGATGAGTCTCTTCATCTGTCCTACACTAACAAGAGTGGTGTTAGCCTTCATGCTGTGATCTCTCACAATGTACTCCACCCCATTTTTGGTGAGATGGTACTTGTTCTCGTAATGGATGAATACTGCTTTTCAATCATACAAGTATGGGCTTCCCAATATGATACCGCAGATGTCAAGAGGAACAACATCTAATTCCACCTCATCGATCAACTTTGAAGCAATAGCAAACCTTAACCTACATTGCTTAGTCACCTGTAGCTTAGAATTATCACATACCCATCCAAGAGGGTAAGGCTTGGGGTGAGGTTTAGTCTGTATGCCCAGCTTCTTAACAACTGATTCTGAGATCAAATTTCTTGAGATCCTGGATCAAATAATGTTTCAATCTTTGTATGTTTAGACACAACTTTGATGTAAAACAACTCACTTCTTCTTTTATCATTTTCTTTAGAAACATGAGTAGAACTTGAACCAGTATGAGGAGTTTTGTTACCTTGCATTCCCACGGCTATAATCATGGTTTCGTCACCTGAGTCGGAACCCAAATCTTGTTGCGTTGTTGCAACGGTATTTTTCTTCTTTTTGCTTCCATAATGATTTGGCCTTTGTTCAGGATGCAAATTCCAACAACTTTCTTCGTCATGTCCATCAGTGTCGCAATGGTTGCAATGGAGCTTTCCTCCTTCCTTCTTGGAAGTAGCTGTCTTCTTGCTCTTGTCTTTTTTTTTGAACTTGTGGTTGTTGTTGTGCTTGAAAGGCTCCTTCTGATGGTCTTCTTGCAAATGATTTCCCCTGATCTCAAGATGAGTAGCCTAAACACTTGCTTCATCAACACTAGTAGGATTCAACAACAACAAAGTATGGCGTAGATAATGATGAAGAGCACCAATGTACTTCAAAAGAGTGTCAGGAGAATCTAAAGAAATATTCAACTCTAGAGCTTTCTTTCTAAATTCTTCAGTAAAATTCTGAACACTCTGACCCTTGCCTTGTCTAAAACTTTGCCAATCCATCATAGCCTTTTGAACATAACCCAATGGATAAAATTGCTTACGTAAAGCATAAATGAAAGCAGACCATGATGGGAGAAGATTACCCATTTGTTTGCTACCTTGCTGAAGCTTTCTTTCCCACCATACAAGTGCAGTGCCTGTCAGCCGAAGTGAAGCCAACTGAATCTTCACATCTTATTCTTTGATCTGTTAGACTCAGCAATAGACCTTAATTTTCCTCATCCAATTGTTTCACTTCTTTGCATTCACTTCCCCATTGAACATGGGCAAATCAAACTTCACATCGAGCTTCAATAAGGGCTTCTTTTGAGGCTCTTTGTGAGGAACCTTGGAATGATGAGAATGAGATGAGGAAGAAGCACTTGAACTTGTGCTTGAAGCTGAAGGTGAAGAGGGAGGATCAAGAGGCTCTTCGCCACCTCCTCCTTGGTTAACTGAAGTGTTGCCTTCACCCTTAACTTCTTTGTCTTCCTTATTTACTTCACTACCTTTTCTTTCTTTTGCCATACGTTCTTCATAGTCTGCAAACAAGTTGTCTACCTTGTCAGCCATCATGTAGAAGACCTTGTGAAAGATTGCCTCCATCTCGATGCGGGCATCATTAGCATCCATATTCTTCCTTCAGTGTGCACGTCTGATCTTAGAATTATAAGGCTCTAATGTACCCTCACTAGCTTGTAGTTTAGCCCTCGTGAGCATCCACACTCACAATCCAATGTCAAATAGTCTTGCTCTGATACCACATGATCCGAAAACAAGATCGTTGCTACTCTATGACATTAACATGAATTGCATAAAGAGCATGAACGCAGCTCACAAATCCATAAGAAGAGTACCAAACAACATAGACAACACGCACATAAAGACAACAAGTTGATAACGGAGTTCGTCCAAGATGGACTACGTCTCCGGGCCTGCTTCTCAATAGGAGGGCCGATCTATAATCTCAGCATAAGGAAAAATACATGGAAATGATACAATGATACCTTAGTGACAATGTTCAGGAAGAGAACCGCTGCCCAAAACACAACAAGACTGCTTCCAGCAACTCCAAAGCCTAAAGACATTGTAAAACAAGTATAAACACTCGTACCTTCCTCCTGCAGAGCTACGCAATATCCCTTCTCTCCTTTAGCTACAAAGTCTCCACTCCAAAGCATGAGTGGGAAATGGCAATTGAATGGGTTTATATAGGTCGTCTTTCCCTTCTTCACATGACTCTCATGGATTCCTTTGGTTGCAACTAATTTTCCTATCTTGGCCTTGGTCACAACTTCCCCAAGTTGGTTTTCATATGGTTGGGATTTTTATTAAATAATAAACCAACTTGTTACAACTTCTTTACAAATATGTCATGTTTGTTTTTGGTTACAACCATGCATTAACTTCATAACAACTCAAGGAATAAAATAAATGAGTAATATGTGAGTAATTTTTCCACTCACTTCAAATATGAATCATTTTACAATTTCTCATGAGCAAATGCATGAATGTCCAAAAACTCATTTCAAGCACAAATCAATGCATGCTAGTCATCATGCCACTTCATCATGCCATGTCACCATGCCACATCAGCATGCCATGTCATCATGCAACATCAGCATTCCATGTCATCATGCCACATCATCATGCCATGTCATCATGCCACATCATCATGCCATGTCATCATGCCATGTTATCATGCCATGTCATCATGCCATGTCATCATGCCACATCATCATGCCACATCTATTGGAATATATTAAACCCACTCACAACTTAGGATAAAATAATTAATCATTATTTGATTAATTATTCACCCACTAGCTTAATTAGTTGGCATCCAATTGCACCTTAAAGTCAATACATGCCATCTATATCCTAGGAATGATTTATTTCTAATTCTGGGTTGATCTAGAATTAGTATACAGGACTTTACAACAGATTCTGCTTTTTCTACTTTTTTCTGCTTTTTCTACTTTTTCTGCTTTTTCCTGCTTTTCTATGGATAAGATAAAAGCTAGTCAACTAGGAAACTGGGAGCTTTTGCTTCCAACCCATCCTCCATTAGTTTTTCTCCATTTTCTAGGATTAGCATGTTATTTCCATCTCCTTGACAACTCACTCATGCTTTTTCCAACTCGTGAGGTCCTTGATAGAATTAGCAAGTGCTTTATCCACCTATGGGGGTTTGCTATATTTTGGTAAGTCAGCCTTTTTGAGCTTTATGAGTTGTTTCCATACAATTATACTTTCCTATGAGGGATGTAATATTTATGTACACTGTTATTCATAATTATTCAATGGAAGGATACACACCAATATTCATCTCTTCATTCATGTGATTCAGTCTCTTTTCTTCTCTCTATTTTTCCTGTGTATGCTTGTGAGAATTATTAGTAGCAAGATCTATTTCCTGTGCTTCTTTTTAGCATAATTTCACATATCATTGATCTATTATTTCTACATGGTATCAGAGCTACAAGTTTGATCAAGTTCTACAAATTTGAGGAGCGCTTCCAGTCTCCATTCCCTCTCTGAAGAAGAGCTTGTCTAGCTTACAAGATTTTCTCCTAGTTTGTTTTGCAGGTTGCAGAGAGTATATCTTAGAGAATATCAACAAATTCAATATGGATTCAAAAGTTCCTCTACTATCTCCTTTCAACTATATGCTTATTGGAAGCCAAAGATGAGTGCATACTTGAAGAGGCAATGTCTCTTTGATGTCTCCATTGGTGCATTGAGTGAACCTGAGTCTTATGAAGAGAAGATTGATTGGCTAAATAATTGTGATAGAGCTTATGGAATTATATAATTTGGAATATCTCCAAATATATATCATCTCATAGATTCTTCTGAATTTCCATATGAGCTTTGGAAAATTTTGGACAAAGCTTTTGGTTTGCAGGAAATTGAAGATGAAGCATGGAGCGAACCTAGCATATCCTCTTGTTCTCTTTCTCAAGATTTATTGGCCTCTACATTCTTTGATGAATTTGATCATGATGAATAATTTTCTCATACAGTTCATGTTGTTGCTGCCCTCTTTCATTCGAATGCTTCCTCCTTCAATGAAGAAGCAAATATTGAAGAGCCATCTTTTTCTGTGTCTCTTGAAGGTGATTTTTCTTCTTGTGATACTATTGATGAAAAATAAGTAACATATGGAGCTTCTGCTGATATTTATTATGATCCTATAACCCATTCATTTTTCTCTCAATCTCCTATCTGAGATTTTGAGATCTATGTGCCAGATTCTTTACACCTCTTGCATGCCTCTCTCATTGATGGTGCGCAACCCAGTGACTTACAGGATGTTTGCTTAGCCACATCAAGCCTTATTTGTGTCATACCACTTACCTTACTTGATCTCATGTGCTTTATCATATCCTCCTTTTTTCTTGGCATCAACACTCAGAGCCTTCTTGAAGATTGTGAACATCTCATTCTTTCCTCCTTTCATACAGAGGATTCATTACCAGTGTATTCCCATGAGTCTATTGATATGCTTATATGTGATCCTTTGGATTCTGATTTTGAAGAATATTTGCAGGTTGATACACATATAATTCCACCATCCATACCATCTACCATACCTCTGAATAATCCAAATACTATACAAATCCCAAGCTCACTAGTTAATTCCTCATTGGTCTCTTATGCAGTGATATTTATCTTACATGATTTGAAGTCTTTCTTAACTTTCAGTGGCTGGTTATCCATGACCTTAGTCATATATGGACTGATATTAAACATGTTTGGATCTGTTCTAAACACTTATGGTTCAGATCTTATGCCCATCCATCATTCAGATTTTTACACCTATCAGTTTTCCCCAGTTGTTCATAATTTTCCTAGTCTAGCCCTGTATCCTCATGGAGCCACTGAAGCCTTTGTATTTTCTGTTCCATATGTTAATATTTCTGATATATCAAAGTTTTATCAGCCTCATATCAGATCTATACAGGTGATACATCAGATTGGAAGATTGACATGTGATTCACATCACAATTTTGCAGCTATTCAGGGAATTGGGTGTGAAATAAATTGTCTTAATTTTTGTACTCTTTGGAAAGGAGTATGCACAAATATCTTTTACATTTCAGATTATGTTTGTAGATCAGATTTTGATAGCAGAAATAAGCATTCAGATAATGCTCCTACTTCATCAGTTGATGAGATACAAGGAGTCTCTCCTCTTCCTTCTTGGAGGTTCTACACTCCAGCGCATGATCATGGAGTTCATGATTTCTTCAGCAAGTCTTTCATCCAGAAGCAGTTCAGTTAGCTCATTAAAGTGAAGATGAATATATGTTGAAGACATATTTCAAATTTTGTGCCTTGTCCTATATTGAGGGAGGATTTTCCCCATGTGGTTTTGCCTCTTTCCTCACTTTTCTGGACATAATAATTGTTAAAGGGTGACCATAGCCTTGTTACTGGGCCCTATATGCATCCATATGCATCTATATATTTTGTCATACCATCATAAATTCAGACTTATAGGGGGGTGTTGGAATATATTAAACCCACTTACAACTTAGGATAAAATAATTAATCATTATTTGATTAATTATTCACCCACTAGCTTAATTAGTTGGCATCCACTTGCACCTTAAAGTCAATACATGCCATCTATATCCTAGGAATGATTTATTTCTGATTCTGGGTTGATACAGAATTAGTATACAGGACTTTACAGCAAATTTTGCTTTCTCTTCTTTTTCCTGCTTTTCTATGGATAAGATAAAAGCTAGTCAACTAGGAAACTGGGAGCTTTTGTTTCCAACCCATCCTCCATTAGTTTTTCTCCATTTTCTAGGATTATCATGTTATTTCCATCTCCTTGACAACTCACTCATGCTTTTTCCAACTCGTGAGGTCCTTGATAGATTTAGCAAGTGCTTTATCCACCTATGGGGGTTTGCTATATTTTGGTAAGTCAGTCTTTTTGAGCTTTATGAGTTGTTTCCATACAATTCTACTTTCCTATGAGGGATGTAATATTTATGTACACTATTATTCATAATTATTCAATGGAAGGATACACACCAATATTCATCTCTTCATTCATGTGATTCAGTCTCTTTTCTTCTCTCTATTTTTCCTTTGTATGCTTGTGAGAATTCTTAGTAGCAAGATCTATTTCATGTGCTTCTTTTTAGCATCATTGCACATAGCATTGATCTATTATTTCTACAACATCATCATGAAACATTATCATGCCATGTCATAATGCCACATCACCATGCCATGTCATCATGTTTGTATAGTATGTATGCCACGTGTCACCCTGTCAGTGGTGCCACGTGGCACCTATTTTTTCCAAATTTGCTTGTTGACCTTATAGAACAGAACGTGATAACTTTCTCATACGGAGTCCGTTTGAGGTGAAATGAATGTCGTTGGAATTGTCTTAACGAGCCCTTCAATCTGGTGTTGGTTTTTCAAACATTGGAGGACTTCAAAAAAATTTCCTTCTTGGATCCTCCTAGATCCTCCTGAGATTGGATGAACATAGGGAGGTAACAGGTTCTTCTCCTCTATGGTGGCATTCATGCCTCCGCATGGTGGCTATTTTGGTGCTTCCTCCATAGGTATGTCCTCAATAGGTACCTCCTTAGCAAACTTACACCTCTTTGACCTAACCTAAAGCCTTGATGACTCAAAAAATGCCTCTCTCTAACACAAATGGTCATGGAGCTGTAGCTGGGATATTTACTAGTGGATTTTGAGCTAGGGTCATCATAGGGGCTGGAACTGAGGCTGAAGGAGGAGCCAAACTAGAGGCTAAAGGAACTATCTCTGGGTTTTTTTACACCATCATTTCTAGTCCTTCCTCTTGCTACTGTAGTTATAGCGACGTAATCTCTTCAATAATCAAGCATGGAGATGTGATGGTAATGTATGACAACTCACTGGTGTTGGAAATGGAAATGACCATTAGCTTCAGCTCCCTCAATATCAAGATATGGTTCTCTCTTCTTCTCTTTGTGCACGTAAAATGATTCTTGTCGATGAAGGATCATAGTTATAGGGATGTGCCCATCCTACGTGTGATCATTCGATGTAAAATCAGTGTCTTGATGATCACATGGGATTCCCATTTGATGCATTCCGAAATTAATTCACATGCTCTAGTTCTAATCTGTACCTGTGACAAAATTTATAGAAGTTATGGAGAGGACCACTGATGGGACCAAAAAGCATGATGTCGTTCTCCTCGGACTTGTTGAAGTAATGACACCTTGCTATCATAACCGCCTAGATATATTTGGGTATCTGTGCTTTAATGACTCCTAGTTTTCATTCCTGCTCTTTACTATGATTTGGATACTTCTATCGCAAACGTGTGACATAACAGTTTGCTTTCCTCTTTTCATTTTTTTTTCAAATTCCTTCCTTACCCAAGCATGTCATGATCATCATAGTAAGGTTTAAAGCAAATTTCATTTACCATTCCTATGATGGTATTTCCATCCATCTTGTGCAATTTCACTACATCTGCATCAGTGATGTGTGCTGCCATATATTTCCCTAGCTAATGCATCTTCAATTTCCATGGATGCTTCAAAAATTTACTATCATACAACAAAACAATTCCTTTGAATTTGAATTTCTTAGTCCTGATATGGAGATCATGCCATGTTTCTGCCTTTTCTTCTCTATGTTTTGATGGAATCCTAGGATGAAGCATTATCCCTTCATCTAAACGAGTTGCGACAATCTTTTCTTGACAACATCTCTATTAGTCATTTCTGTCAGTGCAACAATTCTTTGGATTGGCACAATATATTTCATCAACACAATAACTTCTTGTCCATACACCAGTCTAAATGGAGTGTGCCCTATCAATCATTTTCAAGTTTTGCGGTATTCCCATAGCACAGCTGAAATTTTTTAATCCCAATCATCTCAATGCACGTTGCATACTTTGGTTAATGCATTCTCCAGAATCTTGTTGAAGGATTCAACCATTCCATTCACCTGAGGATGATAGGGTGTCATCTTTCTAAGGTGAATTTGGAAATATGTAGTAATATTAACAATCATTTTGTTAACAAAATGTGTACCTTGGTTGGTTAGGAGAATTTTTGGATATTCGAATCTGGTCACCACATTATCAAATAAAAAATTCCCCGCAGTCATAGCAGTGCAATTTTTAACAGGCACAACTTCATCCCATCTTGTTAAGTAGTATCTCGTAGTGATAATGTAACGCATTCCAATCCTTTTTCCTAGTGGACTGATCGGCCCAACAAAATCAATAACCAATTTTTCAAATGCTTGAAGGGTTATGTACGGTACAAGTGGCATCTCATCGCATCTCGACGGTTTTCCTGTCCTCTGGAAAACATCACAGTGCTGACAAAATATCTTAGTGTCCATATGTATGGTTGGCCACCATAATCCATCTTGCAATATCTTGTGCATAGTTTCATTTCTAGTGTAGTGTCCTCCTGCTACACCAGCATGTGCTTCACTCATTACCCACAGTCATTCATAGTCGAAAACATACCATCACAATATTTCATCGAGGCCCATCTTGTATAGGTTTCCTGCAATCAATGTATAATCAGCGGCCTTGACAACCAAATGTTTCTTTTTTGTAGTGGTGAATCCTTCAGGTGCGTAGCCTATGCTCAAGAAGTGGATGACAGCATTAAAGTCCTTATTCTGATCATCACTCATGGTGAATGCAAATTGTTGCGCATCGAGCAAGTTATCCTCTAGACTGGTTGGTTCTTTACCACTTTCTATCCTCGCAAGGTGACCAAGTCCGACATTCAATAGTCCGGATTTAGCAATGACCTAAAAATCAAATTCTTGAAATAGGAGAATCCATTGATAGATCTTGCCCCCAACATTAGCTTGTTGACCAGGTATTTAAATGCTAAATGATCAGTGTACATTTTAAAATTCCCACCTAACAAGTAGTGTCGAAACTTCTGTAGTGCATAGACCATGGCGAGGCCTTCTCTCTCTGTCGTCATGTAATTTTTCTCTATTGTTGACAGTTTTCTTCTAGAAAACTCAGTAGGTTGGTTAAGCGCACCCTCACCTTTTTGTGTGAAGACTATGCTGAGTTCGATAGACAACGCATCGACATGGACATGGAATTGCTTCTTCCAGTTCAAAAATACTAGTATGGCGCAGTGGCCATATTGTTTTTAAATTTGTCTAAGATTTCCTAACAATATTCTATCCAGTGAAACTTCACATCTTTCTTCAATAGTTTCTCCATAGGTGTAGTTATCTTTGCATACCCTCTGATGAATTTTCTGTAATAGCTTGTGTGTCCTAACATTGATCTGAGTTGCGTGACTGATGTAGGAAGTGGTAAGTCAAGGATAATCACAACTTTTTTTGGGTCGACCAAAATTCCATCGCAACATATGACATGTCCCAATAGTACACCAAATGGTGCGCAAAAAATACATTTCTTTAAATTAAGTGCGATCTGATACGAGTGACAGCGGCTCAACATCTTGCACAGACTCTTAATATGGTCTCTTACTAGACCAAACATAGTCCAATCATCAAAGTAGACCTAAATAAATTTATGTATGAAATATTTAAAATAAGGAACTACTATTCTAGAAAAAATAACAGCTGCATTCTTGATTCCAAAGGGCATTACCGTATACTAGTAGCATCCCCATTCTATGGTGAATGTCATTTTACGTCGAGCCTCCCTCACAATTCTGACTTGATGATAGCCAGAGAAGTCATCGATGAATGAATACATCTCCTAGCCTCCAATGCTTTTCAGTACTTCATCTATGAATGGTGTTGGGAATGGATCATGCATGCATGTATCATTCAACTTCCTCAAGTTGACACATATCCTGACTTTGCATGTTGTCTTCTTATTCTGGATCACTATAGGGATGATCCATTTTGATTCCTCAATAGGTTCAATGATTCATGCATCGAGCATGCGATCCAATTATTCTTTTACATTCTCTTTATACCTTGGATTCAACTGATAAGGTCACTTCTTAATTGGTTTAGCATCTAGTTTCAGGGGTATTTTCATCTCTCCTTTATCTCCAACTATTCCCTTCATCTCTAAGAAATTGGTAGGGAATAGGTCTTGAAACTCATGCAGCAAGTCTGTGATCTTTGATACCATCTCATCATCCCAATAATCTCCTATATTGGCAAACTTCGGGTTCTCCAGCAAGCCAATGTTCACTTTCTTGATTTTTAGTGGCTTGATGAACTGGTCGCTCAAAATGCCACTTCCTTCGACTTCACGCATACCCTCTGACTCTGGTATGTTTATGTTAGTTAGATTATCATCTAGTTCTCTGGCCAGATTGTAACAAGCCATCCATTGTTGGATAGTCATGCTGCACTGATCAGAACTTGCTATGTCGACAGGTATTTCAGCGAATATCTTTTCCTTGATCATCTGAAGCACAAGATCTATTGTCGGTTGCTCATCCACAAATGCAAAAGTGTGTGAAACCTATGTGACCACCTTGTCCTAATATTTAGTTCCTTGTTATGCATGTATACTAGCTTTTGGGTGTCATTTCCAATGTATGAATGAAATGATGGACCCATTCTTGTCGTTGGTATTCTGCAAATGTTATGTGACACTGATTAATGTGCTCGAGAACGTTTGACAACCCTATGTATCTTTGACTCATGATGGAGGCTTCTTCACCAAATCTAAATTACAGCAATATTCTTCACTATGGCCATTCTAATACAGATTGTTTATGTGTACCCCACCATCTAGTAGGTGTAGCCTTTAGTACATAGTCTAACGCGAACAAGCGTTGCGGCTCTGTTACCAGTCCTTCAAGCTCACTGAGGAAGGTCATAATATTATGCAAGCCCTCATATGTGGTTAACTCCCTTAATTGATTCTCCACCCATCACACAGATTGTGTAACTAGGGTGCATCGCCTCATAGAGACTTCATGCAATCTGTTTTTCTAATTCTCTAAGGCCTCTCCTGAATCTGATGTACGAGAACTAGCACTCCTCCAGCTCAGGTTTTCATCCATTTTCAGGTTTACATAATCATTTTTTAAGGTGTTTACATTATAGATAATTTCTAGATAATCACCCTGTCCTTCACTATAGACTGGTTCGACATACATATTCCCTTCTAGTGGATGAATGGGAGACACTAGCCTCATCTCAACATCTTAAAACTAGAGGATTATTTTATTGAAATTTATAATGGTCTTATTATATATGGCCCAATATATCCCCATAAGCATGGTATATGGGTTCATGTCGTCGACAATGTTGATGAATTCAAAGTCTACGAATGTGCACAACCCCTTAATGTCGACAAGGAATTGACTCAACCTACCAATTGGTAGGAACTTCACCTGATTTGAAAGTCACAACTAGATAGGGGACTAGTCCAAGCGTGGATTTCCCATGCTCTCCTAGGTCTGTCGCATCAGAATGTTGACATCAAACCCCATGTCTAGTGTTATAGCTGATTTTACCACACATGGTTGATCATATATTTATGGCCTTCCCTGTCCCTCTGTAGACTCTTTAGAACCCATGGAATTATATTATACTTTGATGTTCTAAGTTCATCCCTAAAAAACACCTGTTTATTGTTATACACGACTTTTAAACCCATACTCGCATGTACACATGACATTTGACCTCAAACCTGCGTACATCAGGATGTGTGCATAAGTCTAAATATTTTTGGAGTTTCCTCATATGAGTCCAAATATCCTAACTCTTGGCTTTCCATATGCCTTGAGATCACTCGGATTCAACCCTCCACTACCCTTTTGGAGTGTTGTATAAGGAACCCCTTGGATACATTGAAGAGGAGGAATTGAAGAACAAAGAAACTATAGTCCATTGTTGCCTCAGTTTGCTTATACTTGAGTCTGTATCACTTTTTCCCTTTGGAGCACTTTGTGTTCTTCCCAAGCTTTTCTTTGCTTGTGATATTTCTATCGAGATATGGAGGATTGAGGTGGTGGAGGCCCAGGTGGAGGACTCAGTTTCTCTGGTTTGTAGATGTGACGACAGAGGTTGTAACTATTGTAATCTCTGATTTTATTAATAGAAATATCTTTTCCTATCCAATTATGTGCACTTGAATATGAATATTTAATCCATGGATGTATTTAATTTCTTATACATTGTTGAATATATATGCTAGAGTAGGTCTAACACATTATTATAGAGCATGTTTTTCTTGTTTGTTGTTGGCGAGAGAAGATTGATAATGCAGGCATGAACTAGAAAAGCTCAACGAGGATCTACTTCAACCGTTCAGAACAAGGTATGATTTGGTATCCATTAGTGTTATATGTTTGTGTTCTCTTGCATCTTGGGAAAGATTGATTTCTAGTGTCAAAGTTGTCTCTTGTGGTACACTCCAAGCCATAGGAAGTTTCTCTCTATAACAAAATCGGTGATCGTACTAGGGAGGTTCCTAGTTGTTTCTCTTTGGGGTTTTTGGTATTCAATGTACTTGAATTTCTCTTGATTTCTTTGTTTCTGTGTCGGTTCTGGGGGCATGTTTTCCTAGTAGGGTCCTGAAGAAGTAAATTTGATCTTGGTTTGTCTGTTTTCCCTGTTTTTCTTCCTTTTTATTCCTTTACACGGGTTTTGTATTCACAGTCGAGTATACATGTGGTTTTTCCCTGAAAAGTCATGTATGTATGTTGGTTTAATGAGAACAATCACATATGCATTGATTTTGAGCCTTAGTTGGAGGATTAAGTGTTGCTGGGTGAGGTTTGACGATTGTTGAGTCTTCTTGGATGCTTCTAGCATCTCTACACACCCTCTATTTCTGACCAGAGACTTATTTTAGCTTATTTTTTAATCTGTGTTCTTGTCATTCATTTATTCATTTTTTGTTTTGGGATTAGTGCATTAGGTCTCTTTTACCTTGGTCCCTTGCTTGGATTCTTTTTGTGAGTGGTTTGATGGTCTGAAGGTTGTAGAGTCATTTATTGCTTTCATATCTCATTTATTTTCAAAAAATACAAAAACATTTTTGCTTTTTCATACTTATGCATCTCTTGAATTTTTCATTGGAACAGTACTTGCATTAGGTTTGCTTGTTGGATTATAGTCATATTTTCATCTAGGAATTATTGCACTTACATTTGAAGGAAAAGTCTTGCATCTCATGTAGTGGCATACCCTATTTTTCATTCTACAAATTTCACTTGGCATTGCTTGTTAGGTGTGCATATTTACTTCACTACTGAGTCATAACTTAATTAGTTGCATGACCATTTCCCTTTAAGTAATCACAACCAATTAAAATCAACGCTTAATAAAATGAATTACACTCATTTTATTTATAGGGTGCATCAAAAATATTAGGTTTTATGGTCTTGGAATAGTTCATTGTGAGTTAATTCTCCAATACCACTAAAAAAAACAAGTAGGTGTCTTCTCAGGTGAGAGTGTGAAACCCTTGGTATAATTAGTGTTTCGCAGGACGCTCCTCTTACATGGGAGTTAAGCACGAGGTAGTGCATGCAATTGTGATTGGGATGACCCCTAGTCACATTATGTGAGCACCAGAGATAGTTTCAGGATTGTATTTTTATATGGAGGCCTTTGAGGTACGGTCGGTGCACCCTTGGGGTACTGGTTTGACCCTTCCTGTATGGTCGATCCCACCTATGACTGTCTACCTGAGCATTGGTTACATTGAGGTGACGTTAGTTTCCTTACCTAGGTATCGAGGGGGTATTTGTAGAGGTTATTCTGTAGGTGTCCTGGCTAGGTAGGGGTCAGATAACACAGTAGCTATATGCATTGAAGCTGAGGGCCACTATAATTGGTTACGAACCTCCGCTTGTTGTGTATTGGAGTCTCAAGCCTCTCCTAGGTGAGACATACTTGCTTCATTCGGGAGCTCACATATCCTACCCTTTTTTTTCTTCTGTTTTTTCTTTATATTTTCTTAGGTTTATGCTTTGTGCATGCTTGATTTTTTAGGGTTACGTAGCTATATCGAGTCTTTTATTTTTGTTGAGTCATTGTGGATCAGGGTGTGGCACTTCCTCTTTCTTGTCGTTTAGCAGTACTTCTGCCTTCTATGTCTCCTCCTCCATTGAGAAAGAGAACCGAAAAATACAAGAAGACTCATTCTCACTTTTATTCACACACCATGTGTGACCATGAGCCTGAGATCCCAGAGATCCCTAATCTTCCTCATCCCATATGGGAGGATGAACCCGAAAGAACATATGGGACTTTGGTAGGGTCTGGTCATCATTTGACTGGACATTCACATGAGGATCTTTCATGATTCACATATTTCACACACCCTAATTGTCGGTATTGGCTTCTGGGTGATGAGACTCACCATGCACCCACTAGCACTAGCACTATTAGGTATGACATGCCTGATATTCCTAAGACCGATCCGACACACCATGTCGAATTGGGTGTTTACTCTAGTGCTGCACCTGGGGGAATTTCCATTCCTTTCTAGGAGGAGAGGTTTGGTATCACTAGTCACATTACACCTTCCATCCCTGCAGTGGAAGTTTCTTCACATACACACCTTAGACCTATCACTAGTGTTCCCATTCAGGGACCAGAACCTAGACATGTGAATATTGGGGGAAAAGGTTATATTTCTTCACATATTCCATCTTCTTCAACACTTCAAATTCCTTTTTGATGATGCATCCTCCTCCTAATTCTGGTGGGTCTTCAGGAGGAATTTATATTGTTATCCATGTCCATTCTACTTCTTCTCACATCGTAGTGTCACAAGGATATGTGCCTCCTTATGTGTCAACAAGACATGTATCTTCCTATGGACTATTTTATGGACCTTTTCATGGACCATATCATGGTAATTCTTATGGAACCTCTTATGGACCTTCTTAGGGACCATCTTACAGACAAAACTATCCACCTTATGGGTCTAGGTATCAACCCATGTACCAGTCTCATAATTATATATTTGTAGCACCCCATTCTCACGGTACTCCAAATTACAATGCTTCCATGCAACCCTTTATGTGTCAAATGGGAGGAGGTTACTATCCCATTGGCCAAGTCCATGGTGTATATAGTAATTAACCTTATGTGAACCAATCTTATCAAGGAGTGTGGAACCAACTAGGTCAACCTAGGCTCCCTTTCCTTACAACTTTGAATCTACCTACTCTGTCTAGATTAAAAAATGATCATGTATCTCATGACCCGCCATGGCCAATAGTCCCTACCAAACTTCCTTTGGACATCCCAAAGTTCAAAGGTAATTCTGGTGAATATCCCAGTGAGCACGTTACAACCTTCCATCTTTGGTGCTCTTCGAACTCCTTGAACAATGATTCTATTCGTTTAAGACTATTTCAATGCACCCTCGAGTGTCCTACCATGAAATGGTATATAGAGTTAAGTAGGAGGAGTTATACTTGGTTCAATGACCTAGAGATGACTTTTCTTGATCACTTCCATCTACCCATGTGCTACGATGCCAGTACCGAACTCTTGTCGACATTTCGGCAAGACAAAGAAAGCCACATTTCAGATCACATTCAAGAGTGGCATAGACGAAAGAGATTAATTAAAGCCTTTATACCACCAGAGTTTCTTCTAGAATGGTTCCTCAAGTCGTTGTTACCCTATATCGCAAAGGATGTTTTCACATCCTTTTATGGAGAGAAATTCCTATGGCTTGGGGTACCACAACAAACAGCTAGACTCCAGAAATCAATCTTTCCCAATATGCAATAGAAATAAAAACATCTAACACTAAAGGATCGAACCTCGTACCTTATTCCGGATGGTTGAAGTAGATCCCCGTTGAGCTTTCCAATCTTCAGCTTGAATTGTTATAGCATGTCCTCAACAACAAGTAAACAATACAATCATACTATATTTCATGGTGTTAGATCTATTCTAGCATATATAATCAATAATGTATAAGCATTTGACATATTCCAATGGATGCAACATTCATTCAAATACACATTACTGGATAGGAAAAGATATTTCTATTAATATGAATCATAGATTACAAGTGACAACCTGTGACGACACATCTGCGAACCGGAGAAACTGAATCCCCCACTTGGGCCTCCACCACCTCAATCCTCCATCACTCCAATAGCAAGCTCACTAACAAAGGCAAGCTTGGGAAGAACACAACAGTGCTCCAAAGGGACAAATGGATGCAGACTCAAGTATAGTTCTGGCAACAATGGACTATAGTTTCGGTACTCTCAATTCTCTCTTATTTTCCCCCCCTTTTCAATGTACCAAGGGTTTCCTTATATAGCTTCACAAGGGATACTGAAAGGTCGAATCCATGCGATCTCAAGGCATATGGAAGGCCAGGAGTCATATGAGTCAGATTCAAGGCAAGGAACGGTCCAACAATTTTGGATTATGCACACATCTCGATGTACGCGACTATAGAGGGAATATCCGCGTATGTACGCGGTTATCGGGGAAAAGGCCGCGTATATAATTTTTCTAATGTTTTTAGGGATGGTCAATGATACATCAAAAGACAATAAATGGTCCATAGGGAATAATGAGTCTACAGCGGGATAGGGGAAGGCCATACAATGTGTGATTCACCTAGTGTGGTGAAATCCGCTATAACATATGCCCCCTAATGTATGAGATCAGAGGGGTTATACGATGGCCGGAATACATTATAAGTCCATCCCAGAAGTGAAGTGATGAAGGTACCCAAATGGAAGACCAGCCACCCAATCAGCATAATACCATAATACAACTCTGCATATAACTACAAGTACATAGAGAAGTCCCGGATACATAAGAGTACAATGGCCATGAATAGGCATGAAACATGATAGAACATATGTGGTCATCGCCACGTACAATATACATAGATCAGAATCTCCATGATGAAGATATACAAAGTACAATGATCTCCACATAGGCTGAAGATATATAACAGATCAATGTCTCCATAGTGGCTGGAAATATCTGACATATACTGGAACAAGTCACAAGAGCTGAAATCTCATGAACACTGGCATGAT
>LPNX010000712.1:13796-103205 GCA_001517045.1 Pseudotsuga menziesii | reverse complement strand
TATACAAACTGGGACATCTCTATGATGCAGGAGGCATCAATAGAGGCTCCATAGGGACTGGAAGCTTAACCAGTCGGTGGAGATAAACTCAGATAAACGAGTACATCTCCTAAGTCAAACTATAACCCAACCAACGGATGTGATATACATTGCTCTGTTCGAATGAGACATGACTCGACAGCTGCCAAAGATAATATCTTTTCTTGTCCGGCTTTTTGGTTTTTTGATTTTTTTTTGGTCTTTTTCAGTTATTTGAAAAGCTTGAAAAAAGAATAAACTAGCTTTATAGTTACAAACTAGGAGGAGACGAGTGTCATAAAGGAAAACAAACTAGTTCCAAGCAGTGGGACATACCTATGCTCAATGCAAGGATACATGTATAGGATATCGACACTCGGGGGAAAATACCTTCCCGGTAAAAAGGGAATCAAGCTGCGAAAGATATAAATAACGGCTCTGCATGGCTAGACATGAGACAAGCTCGGGCTATATGGCTGAAACGCAATGTCAGGGGAGCTAGCATAAAGCTCAATAAGACAGGCAAAGCTCATGATAATGCATTCACAACTCGATATAAGGGGAGTCCGGGGGGATACAGGCCAGCATAAGATCAAGAGGAGTATGAGGCTCTTGCGAAATGTCATGGCAATACTATACAATGGATTCCCACACCCTAAAGGGGGAAACATCGGCATGGGAACCAAATGCAAATAAGGCGCTAACTAGGGTACCCATGTAAGGTGAGTCTCTACCACTCACATCATGCCACTTCTATAGCAGCAAGAAGGTTCCGTGACATAATAGAGTGGGTTCGTACCTACGGATATAGTGACGTGGTCATAAGGTCATGAAAAATGCAAACGATGGTGAACCTAACCTATATGCCAGTATAGATGTGATACCTGATAAAGGAACGAACGGTTTCTGGTCACAAAAGAAGCATCCAACAGACAACTTCAGACCCAAGGAAGACCCAACCACACTCACAACCCACCAAACAAATTCCCACAACATCAGACTCACCAAAAGGGAGGATGTACGTGACTGTATAAAGAACAGTTGCGTATGTACGTGACCTATGGCCACGAATCCGCGTATGTACGCGACTGTAGTCCACAAACCCGCGTATACAGAGAAGGCAGTGGTAAAAAGCAGGACAAGGGTAAACCAATAAAGGGGAGTGTCAATGGACAAACATACTATAACATGCGACACAGAAACAGAGAGAAACCAGGAGCAAGTCAATAATATCAAGCCCATTGTGCCCCCAACCCCAAAGAAAAACAAGGAACATCCCCAGCGGAGTCGCCAATTCTGTTACGGAGAGAAATTCCTATGGCTTGGGGTACCACAACAGACAACTAGACTCCAGAAATCAATCTTTCCCAATATGCAATAGAAATAAAAACATCTAACACTAAAGGATCAAACCTCGTACCTTATTCCGGACGGTTGAAGTAGATCCCCATTGAGCTTTCCAATATTCAGCTTGAATTGTTATAGCACGTCCTCAACAACAAGTAAACAATACAATCATACTATATTTCATGGTGTTAGATCTATTCTAGCATATATAATCAATAATGTATAAGCATTTGACATATTCCAATGGATGCAACATTCATTCAAATACACATTACTGGACAGGAAAAGATATTTCTATTAATATGAATCATAGATTACAAGTGACAACCTCTGACAGCACGTCTGCGAACCGGAGAAACTGAATCCCCCACCTCAATCCTCCATCACTCCGATAGCAAGCTCACTAAAAAAGGCAAGCTTGGGAAGAACACAACAGTGCTCCAAAGGGACAAAGGGATGCAGACTCAAGTATAGTTCTGGCAACAATGGACTATAGTTTCGGTACTCTCAATTCTCTCTTATTTTTCCCCCCTTTTCAATGTACCAAGGGTTTCCTTATATAGCTTCACAAGGGATACTGAAAGGTCGAATCCATGCGATCTCAAGGCATATGGAAGGCTAGGAGTCATATGAGTCAGATTCAAGGCAAGGAATGGTCCAACAGTTTTGGATTATGCACACATCCCGATGTACGCGACTATAGAGGGAATAGCCGCGTATGTACGCGGTTATCGGGGAAAAGGCCGCGTATATCATTTTTCTAATGTTTTTAGGGATGGTCAATGATACATCAAAAGACAATAAATGGTCCATAGGGAATAATGAGTCTGCAGCGGGATAGGGGAAGGCCATACAATGTGTGATTCACCTAGTGTGGTGAAATCTGCTATAACACATCCAGAGTGCAAAATGAGGACCAAGCTAGTTTTAGGGCCCAACAGTTTGACTTGATTTATAATCAATAGAGGATCCTTTATGAGATCATACCTAATGCTTCACGATCCAATTTTGACCCCAAGTTTAAACCTAGGCCACATTCTGATGGTATTGTTGGCTTTGCAACTACCAAACCTACGGATTCGGTTATGAAAAAAGTGATCCAGTTATCGCTTAACCAGTCTGCGTCGGGACAAGCTACGGATTTGTCTCATCCTACCCAATCGGTGGATGTAATTTCAGTGCGATCGTCGAACCCGAAAGGTAACCAAAAACATGGAAGGAATAAAAAGAAAGGAAAAAATAATTGTAAGGGTATGAATAAGAATGATAATGATAACAATGAAAAGAAGCCTAAGAGGAAGGTAAAGTTTCCTTGCAAGTTGTGGAAGGATGACCACCTCACTCACTTGTGCCCTAGAATGGAAGATTCCTCAAATTTCGTAGCACAGGGCATAGCTGTGTCCACAAATACTTTACCAAATAATAAAAAATGAACTCAAGGACTATGGATCCTAGTTGTGCTTCTAGTGGAACTCAAAACCTACCAGATTCCACTAGTGGCCATGGTTGCATTAACATGGTGAAAGCTATGAATGTTGTGACATGTGTGAAATAATATGGTATGTCACAACTAGAAATTGGGAAGGAACCTGCTCCACCTGAGAGCTCTTTGCGAATTGAAAATCCTACGGATAATCCTGAAGCTCTACCTCACATTCCTAAGAGATTATTCAAGATCTCAGGTCACAATTCTAATGCTCGAGTTGCCTAGAACTATTCAATTTTCTAGGATTTGGGCTAGACTCCATGTGCGATGTCTGCATTAGAAGTGCTTTAGACTTGTCCTTCGCAAAGAAAGGCCTTGTTTTTTTCCCTTGGGGTTGGTTATGATAGCTCTCCTTCTGTGATAAAATTTGAAAATCATGGAATCTAGCCTCTCTTTCCTTACTATGTGTCTCTTCTGATTCACATAGTGTCTAAACCACACCATCAAGCGCACTATGATTGATGAAGGCGCTGCCTCTTCCGTGATGTATTTGTCCTGTTGGAAGGGCTTAGGTTATCCCACGTTGTCTAAATCTGTGAACATGTTGACTGCATTTGATGGAAGATTGTTTTGGCTGCATGGTATAATTCCTTCGCTAGAGGTCCAATTGGGGGGGAAGACTATTGCGATTGAGGTTGAGGTGGTTGATGCGCCCCTCGACTATAATATTTTGCTAGGTAGGAACTAGATGTACAGTATGCAAGTTGTAGCCTCTTCCCTATTTCGAGTGGTTTGTTTTCCTTTGGATGGGAAGATTGTTACTATTGATAAAAAATATTTCCAGAATCTATGTTTAAAAGTATCATCGGGAGATTCTATCCCTATTATTGATCATTCTCGGTCGAAAACCAAGAATGTGGGTGTGGACATGTAACCTTCTTTCACGGGAACCTTTAGTTGTCCTGCACTTGTCCTTATGATTGGGTCTAGTCTTGGTAAGGATTCGACCTCATTGAATTTGGTCTCCTTTTGCACCTCTTATATGGAGAATCCTTGGATTCTTCCTTCATCGAATACTTCAAGTGATAATCCTATACCTCCGGAGACAGACATGTCGTTTCCTGCAACATTGGTGGTGTATGAAGCTAATATTGATCATGTTGTAGATTATATTTCTTCCTCTTCATGAATGGAGGAGGAGGACCCTTATGTGCTGCTTTCTTGGGTAGTAGAGTCATCTCACTCTCAATACTTCCTTGATGACTTTTTTCCATCGGATGAAGCTATTCTTGAGGCTATATCTGGGATAGAACAACCTTGGGGAGAGTTGCACCATAGATCATATTTCCTTCCTAATCTTGATCATTTAGAGTGTGATGACTTTAGGGTGATTCTAAGTGAGAAATTTGGTAGACCTATGGTCCCATTAAGCTCTCCTAGTAAGATTGCTGAAGGGAACATGGCTAACTTGTCGCCAACGATAGCTATCAATATTTCTCATGTTCCTGGTAAGATTGAGAACGTGTACGTTGGGGCATATTGTTCCCCCAATGAGATTAAAGAGTACATCTATTTATTTAAGTAATTTTGTGATGTTTTCGCTTGGTCATATGAAGAGATGTCAGGAATAGTCCCTCGCATTGTAAAAAACGAAATCAAAACCTATCTGGATGCCAAATCGGTTCGACAATGTTTGCATGCCATGGATCCTAGGAAAGCACCCGCTATTAAAGAATAGATAGAGAAGCTACTCAAACGTGGATTCATCTATCCCATTCCCTTGATGGAGTGGTTTTCAAACCCCATTCTAGTGGATAAGAAGCAGGGAATGATACAAATATGCACTAATTTCCATGATTTAAATTGATCCTATCCTAAAGACAATTTCTTTACACCATTTATTGATCAAACTTTGGATGAGTGTGCGGGAAGTGAGATTGTCTCCTTTATGGATGGCTTTTCTGGATATAATCAGATACAGATTAAGCCTGAGGACCAACATAATATTGCATTTATTTTTCCATGGGGAACTTTTGCATATTAGAAGATGCCCTTTGGCCTTAAAAATGTCGGATCTACATTTCAACGGTCCATGAAATTTTCCTTTCATGATCTTAAAAATATTATTGAAGTGTGTTTGGATTATCTAGCTCCTCACTCTCACTTGAGAGTGTGTCATCCTTATCATTTGAGATTGGTTTTCGAAATATTCTGTCATTATCAAATTCAGTTAAATCCTCATAAATGCATATTTGGTGTGAAGGTTAGTCGTTTACTAGGATTAATTGTGTCCAAGGAGGGCATTAGAGTCAATCCCTTGAAGGTTGAGGAAATACTTCAATTGTCTCCCTTGCGTAACATTCGACATCTTCAATGTTTACAAGGAATGACGAACTTCTTGTGAAGGTTCATGGTCAATTTTTACAATTTAAATAAAGGCTTCATGTGTTTGTTTAACAAAGACACCCCTTTTTATTGGGATGAGTGAGCCCAGGAGTCTTTCGATGCTATGAAGAAAGCCTTGGCATCGGCACCTATGCTTAGTCCACCAGACTATAGCTGTGACTTCTTGATTTATGTGGTTGCATCTCAAGAGATGATTGGTAAGGTCTTGGTTCAAGAGGATGAGGAGTTCCATGAGCATGTCATCTACTATTTTAGTCAAAACCTTATTGATGCAGAACTACATTATACCCATGTTGAGAAGCTATCCTTAGCCACCGTCCATGCAGTTCAACGTTTGACGTATTACATCCTCCTTCGCCAAACTTTGGTCGTATCTCACAATAATCCATTTCAATTTGTCCTCACAAAAAGGATGATTGGGGGAAAGTATAATAAATGGATTGTGATATTGCAATATTTTTATCTCAAGTTTGTTTCGGCAAAGTCGAATAAATCATTAATTTTTGTTGAGCTCATATTAGATTTTCCAAATTTGGATGAAGGGGAGGTTCATGAGGATTCTCTAGTTGATGATCATATATTAATCATCTCAATCCAGGACCCTTGGTATAGGGATATTATTATTTATTTGCAAACATTGAAGGTTCCTACTCACCTCTCGTGAGATGAGCATTGACAACTACGTCATGTAGCGAAGAACTACCTCATAGTGGATGATACTTTGTACGACCATGGGGTTGATTCCATTTTACATTGTTTCTTAAATCATGAGGTTGAGGTCATGCTTAATGATTTCCATAGAGGGGCATGTGGTGTTAATTTATCTGGGCTTTCTACAGCCCAAAAAATTCTGAGAGCGGGTTATTTTTGGTCATCCATCTTTAAATATTGTGTTAATGTGGTCAAGAGGTGCCACCATTTCTAGGCGTTTGCATGGAATATGTGCTCGTGTCCTGCCCTTTTGCATCCCATTATCACCGTCGGTCCCTTCACCAAGTGGGGGTCGATTTTATGGATTGTAACCCAACTTCGGCTGGGAGGCACCATCATATTATTTTGGTTGTTGATTAGTTCACGAAATGGGAAGAGGCTATGCCCACTATCAAATATGATGGTGAAACAACTGCACATTTCATATTTAACCAGATTATCACTCGATTCAGTATTCCGAGGGATCTTGTCACTTACCATTGTAGGAACTTTCTAAACAAAATGATGGAAGAGTTGCCTTTGAAGTTAGGGTATAAGAAAGAGCATTCCTCTTCTTATTATCCTCAAGCAAATGGACAGGTTGAAGCAGTGAACAAGTCACCTAAGTCCATTCTCCAACGAACCATCACACAAAGAAATAC
The DNA here is from genome assembly GCA_001517045.1 of Pseudotsuga menziesii. Lineage (NCBI taxonomy): Eukaryota > Viridiplantae > Streptophyta > Pinopsida > Pinales > Pinaceae > Pseudotsuga > Pseudotsuga menziesii. The sequence goes on along the minus strand of LPNX010000712.1, from coordinate 96,656 downwards.
TAATTGGCATATCATGTTGTATCCTTCTTTGTGGGACTATAGAACCACGATCAATATTGCCACCGATTTTTCTACCTATCATCTTGTGCACGAGGTGGAGTCAGTATTACCAGTTGAATGTGAAATCCCTTATTTGAAGCTAGCTATGGATCTTTTACCAGAGACTTCTACATTGGAAGAACGTCTGGTCCACTTGGAGAAAATTGATGAGCAGGATCGAGATGCTTTAGTGGATCTTGAGGTTAACAAGTGTCGCATTAAGTTCTAGTATGATAATTATGTCCATCCTAGGACATTTAGTGAAGTTGACTTGGTCCTTTTGTGGGATCAAGCTAAGGAACCCTTGGGGGAAGGAAATTTTAACCCTGTGTGGCATTCTCCTTACATGGTCAAGCATGGCTTAGATAAAGGTGCCTATGAGTTTCTTGATTATGAAGGAATGACCTTGGCATAGCCTAGAAATGGGCTCTATCTTAATAAATAATATGTATGATCTTCAGCCAAGGCTATTTTTTTGTATATTATTGTACATTTTTCATAGCATAATTTGGTCTTTATATGGTGATCAGGTTTGTTGATTAGATTTCATTTGTTATGGAAGATGTCGATGGATTCTTAAGTTTACATAGGATTCACTGATGGTGCTATTCACCACACTCAAAACTCAAGTTCGGCTTCTTGGGTGATTTATACTCCTACGGGTCAGGTGTTGTCTTTAGGAGATGTATTGTTACAGCCTTCGTCAAACAATGTTGCTGAATATAATGTTGTGCTTGAGTTATTGCGTGATGCCATTTCACATGGCGTGCTTTCTCTTGAGGTACATCTTGATTCGCAGTTAGTGGTCTCATAACTTAATGGCTTGTATCATGTTAGGGATCTAACATTGTTACAAATATTCTTGCGTGTAATATTTCTAGAACAACAATTTGAGAGCATAACATGCATTCACATTACAAGAAATTTTAATCAAGTTGTTGATTCATATGCTAACTATGTACTAGATTACAATTTATTTCACAGATGATAAAAGAATTTTAGAAACAAATTTTACACATGTAAATAAAATAATAATCAATCATCATAAATATTTCTCATTAAGTCCAAAAATGTGATGTCATAATACATAAGTGTCATATACAAAATTGGGGCTTCCAAGCCACCAAAATATACTACAAGGTCATACAAAAATCTACACCTAGGTCTCTAAGCCTGAGGTGGAGGAGGGTGTTGAACATGGTAGCACACCACAACTCTAGCTAGTCGGTGAAATAGTTGAACCCATGCCCATGGTACTCCAACCACCTGGCGTTGCATAGCCTTAGGAAATTCCTCAACTTGGGCCATGGGAGCCCTCTATCTCAAGCGAATGAATTTTGTGTGAATGATTTGGAGTGTCCTCTTTGCATCCACACCCATGATCTCATCGCATTTTCCCCTCCATCAATTATGATGAAATCCATCTTGTCGTCGTGGTCCCACATCTGCATGTACATGAAAGAGTATCATTATATGTAGTCACACCAAAAACATGTCTTTTGATGTCATATATCAAGGAACACAAAAAAATTAATAATTCAAAAAAAAAGTGAGTTGGGATTCATTACCTATGTCTCCATATGCTGCTACTGCTGGTAGGGGCATATTCGGATCTTGATGGAAGTCGATCCCTTCATAGGGATAGTCATCTATTGTGACGATCTGTCTCCATCACTAGAGAAAGAAGTATGCTGGATAGTGTTTAGCCACCCTTACTCCTCCTATTCTCTACATGGCATTAGCCCAGTGTAGCTGAGTCGGCTCCCTAACTCCATGTGGAGCAATTTCAACTCTAGGGATTAGCCTCAGCGCTCGCTCGAAAAAGAATGTACTCGGTATGCTTCCAAACCCAAAGTTCCATACCCTTTCCATCTTGCAGTCACTAAGTTGATGCTTCATGTTTCTTAGTAGCGAGGTACTCTAGTCATATATCATAGGTCGTGTGCACTCTATGGCTTAAAAAATCACTGGCCTTGATGTTTAGTGGATTGATGCCAATTCTGTGATCCTACCCAATGCCAATAGTATGGCTTTCAGCCCCAAGTTCTAGACTTATTTTTTCGATATTTGACTCCCAAACTTCTCTATATTTGAAAAAAAATACACAGCTATGTACTCCTCTATAGTCAACCCACCTCCTATCCCATGGGATCAAAGTTTCACCACCTCCCTTCGACAGGACAAACCTATGATAAATTATATGTCCTCAACCTCGATGCTGAGTGACATGCCATCCAACTGAAAGGTCTCAGAGTCTGGATCTGAGTAATCCACTAGTAGTTGGAGTAGCCTTGGATTTTCCCTCAAGCTTCCAAGGTGCCAAAAATTATATAACCCACAAGACCTCGACACTTATTGAGCCATGAGATCATCCTGCATAGCCTTTTCAACATCACCATGTTCTCTCTCTCTATTCTAGAACCATCCTACACAAACATCGCCAAGTCTCATGAGTATTTTCCCTTGAAAATCATGTTTGCATCCCTATACATGACTGTTTGCAAAATAGTCGCGTATATATGCAGGTATCATGGTATTTTTCATTTATACTTAGCCCTATACACAAAAAAAGACCTGATTTCCATGTGGGCCGAAACATACTATTTGGGATGGCCTAAGTAAAAACAATGACCATTAAAATTAAAAATTTATGCATGAAATTGAAAGAGGAGGGCATGATTAATTACCTGGACCAAACATGGAGTGATTTCGTCGGACAATGCCCCTGGAATCAACTCTTGATGTTCTGGATACAAAAGCACTATGGTGGGTGAATTTTCAAAATGGTATGGACATTTTTTTTTACTATTTTATAGAAACAAAATTTGAAATTTTTACCCACTTCCTATAGTTTTTTACCGTTTCTGACCATTTTGGACCGTTTGGACTAGCATGATGTTGTAGGGGCTCGTTTTGAGCGTGGTTTGATTGAGTCTTTGATCCGTTTGTGCCTATTACATGTATCATGTATAAAATGGCATATAGGTTAGGATTTCACATCTACTTGAATTTTGCATGACCTTATGACCGTTTCACCTTAACCTTAGGTACAAACCCATTCCATGATGTCACAGAACCTTCATGATGCTATTAGAAGTGGCATTATGTGAATGGTAGAGTTTTCCTATACATGGGTGCCCTAGTTAGATCCTATTTTGCATTTGGTGCCCATGCTGACATTTCTCCTTTAGGCTGTAGGAGTTTTTTTTAGTCCCGCCATGTCTTTAAGCAAGAGCTTCATACTCGTCTTCAACTTTGTGTTGGTCATTTCCTAGAGACTCCCTTGTATATATCAAGTTATAATTACAATTTCATGAGTTGTGCTTGCCTTATTGAGATTTATGCCGGCTCCCTGACTTTGAGTTATTAGCCATATATCCCAAGCTTATCACATGTCTAGCTAAGCAGAGCCTTTTTACATATCCTTTGTAGCTTGATGACCCTTTTTACCAGGAGGATACCTTCCCGTGAGTGTCATTATCTTGCACATATCTCCTTACATTGAGCATAGGCATGTTCCACTACTTGGAACTAGTTTTATTGTCCCCTGACACTCATCTCCTCCTAGATTTGTACTATAAAGAACTTTTATTCTTTTTCAAGCTTTTCAAAATATCTGAAAAAGTCCAAAAAAACAAAACAGATAGGAAAAAAAGTTATCTTTGGCAGCAGTTGAGTCATGTCTCCTTCAAACAGAGCACTGTATATCACATCCGTTTGTTGGGTTTTTAGTTTGGATTTAGGATCTGTACTTATTATTCTGATTTTATCTCCACTTATTGATTAAGGTTCCAGTCCCTATATAGCCTCTGTTGATGCCTCCTATGTCACAGATATGTCCTAGTTTTCATATCGAGTCCATGCTGCCTACCTTCACTCACCATTTTCCTTTATGCTCTTGTTCGAAGGAAGTTGAACCTTGAGTCGGACATTCCTTGGTTATCTTGACATTGCATGTTAGCCATTCCTGGTATTGTTATTGGTTTGTGCACATCTTGTTTGAGTTCTTCAACATTATACAGTGTTGTTGATTACCTCGTGTTGGTTGATGGGGGATGCCTTAATGCCCTCCTTCCAGCGGATTCCATTCCATTGACTTTTGATTATTTATTATGGAATAGGTGTCTAGAGTCATTTGAGTGCCTTGAGACTTACTGTCATCAATGGTAGGTTCTCTCACCATTGACGATTACTTGAATACATCAATGTCCCCTAATCGATGGATTCTTTCAATTGTTCAACCTCAACACATCTAGTCACACTTGTTATATTGTGCTCTATACCTTGATTCCCATTTTCATTATCAGTGGGTGATATCACATGTGTTAACAGTATACATCAATGACCAGTAATCAGATGATGGACTACTATGTTTGACCTCAACACATATATTCGCATAGCAGGACATATAATCATAGCGGTTCAAGTAGAAGACCTTCAATGTTGGTTGCATTCCATGTATGCTACTCCCTGATCATGCCAGTGTTCATGAGATATCATCTCTCGTGATTTGATTCCAATGTATATCAGATATCTTCATCCACTATGGAGATCTTGATCCATTGTATATCTTCAGTTATTATGGAGATCTTGATCCATTGTACATCTTCATCCACTTTGGAGATTTTGATCTATTGTATATTGTACGTGGAGATGAGCATACATGTCACATTTTGTATATCATTCCTATTCATGGCCATTGTAATCTTATGTATCCAGGATTGCTATATATATTTGCAGTCACATGTAGAGATTTATTATTTTATTGTACAGATGAGTGGTTGGTTCTTCCACCTGGGTCTTCATTACACAACTTCTTGGATGGATTTTAGAATGTATTTCGGCCATTATGTTACCCCTCTAACCTTACACATTAGGGGGAATCTGTTATAGCTGATTTTACCACACATGTTTTATCACATATTTATGGCCTTCCATGTCCCTCTACAAACTCTTTAGACCCCATGGACTTATAATATACTTTGATGTTCCAATTTCATCCCTAAAAAGCACCTGTTTATTGCTTTACATGACTTTTAAACCCATACTCATGTGTACACATGACTTTTGACCTGAAACCCACATACATCAAGATGTGTGCATAATTCTAAATATTTTTATAGATTTCCTTATATGAGTCTAAATATCCTGACTCTTGTCCTTCCGTATTCCATGAGATCGCTTGGATTCGACCCTCCATTACCCTTTTGGAGTGCTATATAAGGAAACCCTTGGATATATTGAAGAGGAGGAATTGAAGAGCAAAGAAACTATAGTCCATTGTTGCCTTAGTTTGCTTATACTTGAGTCTGCATCCCTTTGTCCCTTTGGACCACTTTGTGTTCTTCCCAAGATTTCCTTTGCTTGTGAGCTTGTTATAGAGAGATGGAGGATTGATGTAACATCCCCGACCCTCTCACCAGTGAAGAGGATGCTACCATACATCAAATCATCCGGGGATCTATCCCCATGAACATGAATATACATATATGTAATGCTAAAGAATGATACTTAAAACATAAAACATATTATGAATCATAATCATTCATTATACACACCAGAAGAAAAACATATCAATCAAAACTTCATGCATGTATAGATCAACATTTAACATGTATATCATCATTCATCAACAATAAATATGATTGCAGACACAAGTTAGGAAAGAATACTTATCTTATAAAGAGCTTGTTCTGCAACCAGCTACGACGCTGCAACGTTCCACCCAACCATAGGCTCGTGTGCTCTTAAATCTATCAGCAACGCTACCACCCCCTAGTCGGGCATGATTCCCCAAGGAACAAGGAACTAACAGGCTTACACTTAGCCAAGGATAACAACACCTCAGGGGTACACAGTTCAGCCAAGCCAACACAGTTGGGTTTATCAGGTGAACAACAGATCAGCCAAGCCAACCAAGTTGGGTTTATCAGGCCATCCAGGATCTAGGTAAGGATAAATTCTAAGCTGGTGATCTCATTGAAGAGCTATAGACACCCACATCAGATCCATCCTGGATTCTAGAACAACCACACACACCCAACACAAGGAAATTAGTCACTTCTCTACAACGTAGTCCCTCAAACCCTGATCTCCCTTCCAGTGCTATTCAGGGGTTGTGGAGAAGAAAGTCAACTCAGTATCTCTATCTATGTGGTTCTCAACCCACCAAGTTTATCAAGCACCTCAGGCCCTCATTCACCACTCCAATACAATCCGAAGACAAAACCACTGCATGTAAGCAGCCAAACAGCTATTTAATCTTTTATAGGGGAAAAAAACAACCTAGCAATCATGGAAAATAACCGCCCATGAGAAAATTTGAGCCCACAAAACACAATTCCTACTGCAGTCGCTGGAAAACTTACACAGACCAGAAAATGGGAAAAGACACGACTCCCAAACCATGCGTGATGGAAAAAGACACAGGAAAAGCATAGAACTGTGAATCAAAATCATGACCATGCTTCCATGATGGAATAACAGAACATTAAGCAGTCTAACAATGGTGTAAAAATACACCAAACTCTGCATGAACCAAGGAAAGAATTGATCCGCGGGCCAACAAATCCGTGAGGTAGAGGAGAACCATATTTTTGCATGAACGGGGAAGAAAACTCATAGAATATCAATCAGTGTGAGAGAGGGAAGGCGAACCCCCAAACAATGGAATGTGGAACCTTTTAACTCTTCCTAGTGTGAGAGAAACAAGCAAACTATCGATCCCCATGGTGGACAGGCCCTCCTTTACCCCCAAGGCACGTTGTGGAGAGAGTGTGAGCGTAGTGGTATTTCTACATGTCCAATCGATTCCCCCCAACTAACAATGGAATAACTAAGGTGGTGGTAAGCAAAAGAGAGTGGTGACACATGGCTCTTCCCCCATGACTCAATGTTCAACATTCCCCTTCCTTATCCTTATCCTCTTGATAATCATGCCCCTTCTCAATTTAGTTGTAGTGAACATAGCTAGTTGGGTTATTTAATAAAAATGCACATTTACATGATGTCACAATTTAATATATGTCATATGTCCCGATATACCATCGGTGACCATTCCAATCCGAAACATAACATAACCAAATCGATGGTGGGGCTTTTTCCTTTAGCTCCTCACCATGATTATTTACAATATATGTATCATGTATATTTATTGCAAACAGGGTTAAAACTGAGGTGTTACATTCCCCTCCCCCTTCAATAGCACTATCCTCAGTGCTTTACAAAATTTGAACAAAATGCTACACTGGTACCGCCTCAGTATTCTACAGGATTGAACAAAAATGGGTGTGACAATTGCATGGAATCCTCCAGCTCCCATGTAGCCTCTTTAGGTCGGAAGTGCTCCCATTGCACCTTTACCTATCATATGGCTTAGTTTCGGAGCATTGTGACCTTCCTATCGAGGATGCACATTGGATCGGTTTGGAACTCTCCCTCGGGTTCCACCTAAATCAAATCCCAATTTATCATGTGGTTAGGATCATGTACATATTTCTTAAGCAAAGAAACATGAAAAAAATTATGAGCTCTAGTACTAGAAGGCAATGCAAGTCTATATGTAACTGGCCCTATTCTATCAAGAACTTCAAACAGCCCACAATATCTCGGTGACAGCTTGGCACAACTTCCAAGCTTCAAGGAACTTTTCTTTTCTTTCACTCTGAGGTAAACATGATCTCCAACACTAAACTCTTTGTTCATCCTATGCTTATCTGCATAGCTTTTCTATCTGTCCTGTGTTTCTTTCAGATTTTTCCTAATCTTTACAACCACTTGCTCCATTTCCTTGAGCAATTCTAGTCCAAGCACAACTCTGTTCATTGGGTTATCCCAAGTCACTGGTGTCCTACACCTTCTTCCATACAAATCTTCATACGGACTCATCTCCAAGGATTCCTGTTGTCCATTGCTATAAGCAAAATCTACCAAGTGTAAGTAATCTTCCCACTTGGTCGGTTTGTCCATCACATACATGCGAAGCATATCTTCAAGAACCTAATTGACTCTCTCTATCTGCCCCTCTGTCTGAGGATGGTAGGTAGTGCTGAAGTTTATCTTTGTACCCAAATCTGCAAACAACCCCTTCAAAAAATTGAAAGTGAACCTGACATCTCTGTCAGAGACTATTGCCTTTGGCAATCCATGCAATTTGAAAATCTCCTTCATGAATATCTTTGCAATGTCAACAGTCTTATGCATAGACTTAACTGGTATAAAATGTGCTTCCTTTGTCAACTTGTCTACCACAACCAAGATGGAATCATGTTGTCTCCAAGTCATCGGCAATCCTGTGATAAAATCCATGGAAATAACTTCCCATTTCCATTCCAGAACTGGAAAAGGCTGCAACAATCCTGCTGGATGTTGATGCTCAACCTTTACCTATTGACATTTCATGCACCTTGAAATGTATTCAGCCATGTCCTTTTTCATTCTTGGCCAAAAGTACTGCTTTCTAGCTATAAAAATTGTCTTTTGGTACCCTGGGTGACCATAATACGGAGCTTGATGGATTTCATCCATAACAACTCTCCTCAAATATGCTACATCTGGAATATAAATTATGCCTTTATAAGTAAGAAGTCCATCTTCTTCCAATTTATATCCCTCATACCTCTTCTCAAGGTTTTGTTGCTGTAATTTGTCTTTTACCTGCTCATAAAATTCATCTCCGGCAACATGATTAACAATCTGCTGCCTCAAATGTGATTTGAAAATACTAAGAGATGCCACATGCATTTCCTGTACCTTCCTGCTGAGTGAATCAGATACCTTGTTTTTTTTTTTATGTGCTTGATTTTGAAATCAAACTCACATAAAAATTCCAGCCATCTTGCTTGCCTAGCATTCAAAGTAGGTTGATCAAACAAATACTTCAGACCACAATGGTCTGTTCTGAGCTCAAATCTTCTACCTATCAAGTAATTTCTCCATAGTTTGAGAGCATGTACTATGGCTGCAAGCTCTAGATCATGAGTGGAATAGTTCTTCTCATGCTCCTTCAGCTTTCTTGAATCATAACATATCACTTGGTTGTCCTACATAAAGACTCCTCCAAGCCCTTGTTCGCATGCATCGGTACATACTACAAAATCTTTTTCTAGGTCTGCAACCTTCAACACTAGTGCACTGGTGAGAAGATTCTTCAACCGCTGGAAGCTTTCTTCATACTTCAAAGTCCATTCAAACTTCATCCCATTCTTTGCAAAGAAGTGATGGCATGTGTGACCTTGGAAAATCCCTTAATGAATTTCCTGTAATATCTTACAAGTCCCATAAAAGATCTTACATCCGTCACATTTCTTGGAGTAGGCCAGTTCATAATGGATTCAATATTCTCAGGGTCCACTGATATACCCTCTTCTGAGATAATGTGACCCAAATAATGAATTCTATCTCTGTAGAAGTCACACTTGCTTAGTTTTGCATACAGCTGATGTTGTCTAAGCACTTGTAATGTCAGTCTCAAATGCTCTTCATGTTCTCCCTTATTCATAGAATAAACAAGAATGTCATCAAGGAAAACAAGAAAAAACTTGTCCAAATACTTACTGAAGACACTGTTCATAAGGCACATAAATGTAGCCGGTGCATTTGTGAGACCAAATGGTACCACTACAAGCTCATAATGTCCATACCATGTCCTGAAGGTTGTCTTATGAATGTCTTCATCCTTGATTCTCACCTGATGGTAACCAGACCTCAAGTCAATCTTGGAAAATACCTTTTCTCCTCTCATTTGATCAAAGAGGTCATCAATCCTAGGCAAAGGATATTTATTCTTCACAGTAACCTTGTTCAACCGTCTGTAATCAATACATAACCTGAGTGTACCATATTTATTCTTTACAAACATAACCAATGCTCCCCAAGGAGACACACTTGGTCAGATATACTTCTTTTCCAACAACTCTTGCAGTTGCATCTTCAACTATAGCATCTCCGGTGTACTCATCCTGTATGGTGTCTTGGACATTGGCACTACTCCTGGCACACGTTCAATAGTGAAATCAATGTCCCTTTTTGGAGGAAGCCCTGGAATCTCATCAGGAACCACATCCTTGAATTCCTGTAACACCTGATAGTCCTCCAAAATAGGAGTCTCATCTCCTTTTGGTTCTAGAATATGAGCTGCATACAACTAGCAACCTTTCCTATAGAACTTCTTCAACTGCATTTCTAAAACCTATCTTACTGAAATTACCTTCGGAATACCTTTCACAACTATTGGGTTTCCTTCTTCATCCATGCATTCAAAAGTCTTGTTATAATAGTCAAGATTCACTTGGTGAGCTTCTAACCAATCCATTCCAATGAGAATATCATAGGAACCAAGCGGTAGAACATTTAGGCATACACAAGTGTTCAATCCACTCATGAGCAATGGATATTTCTCTATCACTTCACTGACCTTTCTCTTTGTCCCAATGGCTGGCTGAACTAACCAATATTTTCCATCCTTTACCTTCTTAAAATCACAAATCTCCACTACTCTAGGCGTAATGTAACTGTGAGTAGAACCAGGGTCAATCAAAATAGAGACAAATTTTTCAACAATCTTACCTACAACTTCAACCACAGTTGACTGATGATCTGCCTGGCGATCCTCCAGTGCTGCATAAATTCTAGGGACTACCGTTGCTACTTGACCCACTATTTCTGCTCCCTAAATGTTATAAGTTGGCCTTGCACTTTCATTCTCAAGTGGATAATATCTATGCAAGTGGGGTCCTTCACATTTCCAACATTTAAGTGGACCTTTATTCTAATGTGGCTCTTTAAGCTTTCCACTTGTCACTCCAACTAGATTACTCGCAGCTTGGGATGGCTACTTCTGGTGATTCCTGAATCTAGAAGTTTTGAAATCTTTCCTTCTTTGGTCAAACTTCTCATTCTTCTTATCCTTCCATGCCTTATGGTAATTAGGTTTACCTTTGATTTGTTAATAGCAATACTTAGCCTTCCTTATTGCTTCTTCAAGGGTCCTAGGTTCATAAAACTCAATTCTATCTTTATAGGCTTGAGGCAATCCACTCAGAAACCACTGGATCTTCACTTTTTCATCTCTGATGTACTAGACATACCTCAACAATTCCAAGAACCTGTTTTCATATTCATCCATGGTCTGTTGTCTCGATCTCAGCTCATGGAACTCCTTGATATTGTCATCATAATACCTGTCAAAGAGGTATTTCTACTTGAAATACTTCTTTCCTTTCACTGATCCTCTTTGCTTGCTTGAAGTGTTCCCACCAAATGGATGCTCTCCCATTCAGATTGAATATGGAAACTCATGCCTTCATGTTTCTTGAATAATCCTGCACTTGAAAGTACTTCTTTATCCCAAGAAGCCAAGCTTCAGCTTCTTGTCCTGTCTTTATCTCACCATCAAATGTAGGAGGTTTAGCTTTACTAAATTCATCTCGATAGCAATCCCTATGGTGTCTTCTTCTTTTCCTCTTATGAGAATATGAAATTGTATCTCCACTGGATTCTTCAGAATCAGATGGTCCACTAGAATTCCTTCTCCTTCTCCTAGTGTTTCTCTTACTTCCTTTTGGAATTGATGTACCCCATCCAAAATCTATATTTGTTTGCAAGTTTGTCAAACTCTACAGTATGGCAGCATTCAATTGATGCTGCTCTTCATGGGCTTTAACCAAGCTTCTCATGGTGGTTGCAACCTTGGACGATGTCCCCTGGAATCTCCTTCCATTAGAATCTATGTCATCATTTCCATTACGGACATTTTCTCCCATGGCATCTTTTGCTCACTCGTAAGAATCTCGATCATCATACCCATCATGGGTTCTCATGACTGAACCACCTCTTGCTTTACCACACTGTTCTTTCTGGAGTACTGCTCTTGGAAGTTGTCTATAATTCTGCAATGGGTTAGCAGAAAAATGTTAGATGCATGTCATTAATATAAATCAAAACTACTTACCTTCCTCTTTTCGAAACTCATAAACCACAATTTTGCTTTAAAAAAAAAAAATTCTCTCTTCCTTTTCAGCCCTATGACAACTGACAATATGCTGAAATCTGCTTGAAAAATCACTGAGAAATTCCCTTTGAAAACCCCAATTTCCTTAGTCCTAATGGGACCTCTTCCTAGCTATCTCCCCGGTGTTTCAGTGGCTGAAACCTCTAATTTATTTCGTTGTATCAACAAGTTGCTTGTCTATTTCCTCCCGCCATATCGGGCCTGTAGTGGTCTACTATCCTGAGTCTCATCCGTGATTCATCGATCTAATTTATCCTACCATATCGGTGCATAATCATTTATTGCTCTGAACTTCATCGGCGATGACGTAGACTAATTGTTGCATCGGTGGTCAGAAGTTCTGCGCATCGGATGGCTAGTCGTCAAGATTTCCGCAACGACGGCCAACAGTCTTCCTAAGTCTTCTGTAGCTCATGACTTTGTCATCAGTCGAGGGGACATCCCATTGTGGCATCGGACACCTAGTCTTCTAGACATCTGCAACAGTGGTTCCACAAGCATTAAATCTTTCAAGCAATGTCTCTATTCATTTTTTATCGGTGATCGGATCCATTGTTTCATTAGACGGGATTAAACACCCATACTTCTGTAGTGTTGGCACTCCTGAGAACTAAACGCCATCGTAGTTATCAGAACCATAATTCACTAACACCTCAGCATCGGTGAGTGGAAGACTAATGCATTGGTGAAATAGTTGACTAATCAGCCGCAACTACAGTTCATCTTCATTGAACCCTTTTTCGATCGACAATGCGATCCACTAATATTTTCTGATGTTTTCTTCACTTAGGAAACTTTTTGCAAATTTTCCTTCTTTGTCTTCTACCGCATCAGCTGTCGGAGCAACTATCCATTCGGCGAATAGTCCATTACATAGCCGCAATAGGTGGACACATCATCAACTAATTCTCGCCGCTGTTCATCGGTGATCAATACCACTAACATCCATCAACCGCCGATGATTTTCTTGCCTTAGAAATTTTTTGAAAACTTTCACTCCGTCGTCGTCGTCAGCGGTTCAACCAACTAATTTTCAGTGATCCTTCACCTTTCTCTCGCCATCATATCGGTTCAACCATCTCTTATCCAACACCGATCAAATCAACTATCCGTTTCCGATCGGTGAGCTGAAGCATATCAGTCATCAGCAGTTGAAACTTTTCCTTGTCGGAAGACTAGTGCTCTAGGCTTTCGCAACGGTGGTGCTCAATCAACTAAGCATCGACGATCCATCTGTCTAAGCTTTCTGATGTGCCGATGGCCAAACACTTAGAAATTTTCCCGAAATCAAGGTTTTTTGTCCCTCATCGGGATACCTTCAGACTAGGTGAGCTACTACATTGGAAGAGCTTGACACTGAGTCTCCCAATGGACCGATTGTTCCAGCACTTACGTGGTTTTTGTGAAAGTTCTCTGATCTTTGTTGGGTAGAAGGTAACCTTCCTATGCTATTTGGTCTTTCATGGCCCATTCAGGTCCATGCTGCAACCAAAGCTCTGATACCACACTGTAACATCCTTGACCCTCCAACTGGTGAAGAGGATGCTACCATACATCAAATCATCCAGGGATCTACCCCGATGAACATGAATATACATATATGTAATGCTTAATCATGATACTTAAAACATAAAAAATATTACAAAGCATAATCATTCATTATACACAATGAAAGAAAAACATATCAATCAACACTTCATACATGTACAGATCAACATTTAACATGTATATCATCATTGATCAACGGTAAATATGATTGCAGACACAAGTTAGGCAAGAATACTTATCTTATAAAGAGCTTATTCCGCAACCATCTATGTCGCTGCAATGTTCCACCCAACCATAGGCTCGCGTGCTCTTAAATCTCTCAGCAACACTGCCACCCCCAAGCTGGACATGATTCCCCAAGGAATAAGGAACTAACAGGATTACACATAGCCAAGGATAACAACACCCCAAGGGTACATAGTTCAGCCAAGCCAACATAGTTGGGTTAATCAGGTGAACAATAGATCATCCAAGCCAACCAATTTGGGTTTATCAGGCCATGCAGGAGCTAGGAAAGGCTGAATGCTAAGCTGGTGAGCTCATTCAAGAGCTAGAGACACCCACACCAGAGCTAGCCTAGCTTCTAGAACACCCACACACACCCAACACAAGGAAATCAGTCCCTTTTCTGCAACGCAGTCGCTCAGACCCTGATCTCCCTTCTAGTGCTATCCAGGGGTTGTGGAGAAGAAATTCAACTCAATAGCTCTATCTGTGTGGTTCTCAACCCACCAGGTTTATCAAGCACCTCAGGCTCTCATTCACCACTCCAATGCAGTCCTAGGACAAAACCACTACATGCAAGTAGCCAAACAACTATTTAAGCTTTTACAGGGGAAAAACATAGCCCAGCAATCATGGAAAATAACCACCCATGAGCAACCCTGATCCCACAGCACATAATTCCTACTGCAGTCACTGGAAAACTTACATAGACCAGAAAATGGGAAAAGACACAACTCCCAAACCATGCGTGATGGAGAAAGACACATCCAAAGCACATAAATGTGAATGAAATCACGACCATGATTCCATGATGGAATAACAGAACATTACGCAATCTGATAATGGTGGGAAACGACACCAAACTTTGCGTGAACCAAGGAAAGAATCGATCTGCAAGACAACAAATCCTTGAGGCAGAGGAGAACCATCTTTCTGTGTGAATGAGTAAGAAAACTCATATACTAGCAATCGACATGAGAGAGGGAAGGAGAACCACCAAACAATGGAATGTGGAACCTTTTAACTCCGCCTAGCATGAGGGAAATGAATAGACTCTCGATCCCCATAGTGGACAGACCCTCCATTACCCCCAAGGCATATCGTGGAGAGAGTGTGAAAGTAGTGGTCTTTCTGCACATCCAATTGTTGCCCCCCAACTAACAATGGAATAACTAAGGTGGTGGTAAGAAAAAGAGAGCGGTGACACATGGCTCTTCCCCCATGACTCAATGTTCAACATTCCCCTTCCTTATCCTTATCCTCATGAGAATCATGCCCCTTCTCTATTTAGTTGTAGTGAACATAGCTGGTAGGGTTATTTAATTAAAATGCACATTTACATGATGTCACAATTTAATATATGTCGTATGTCCCAATATACCATCGGTGACCATTCCAATCCGAAACATAACATAACCAAATTGATGGTGGGGATTTTGCCTTTAGCTCCTCACCATGATTATTTACAATCTATGTATCATGCATATTTAATGCAAATGGGGTTAAAACTAGGGTGTTACAATTGAGGAGGTGGTGGCCCAGGTGGAGGACTCGGTTTCTCTAGTTAATAGAAATATCTTTTCCTGTCCATTTATGTGCACTTGAATATGAATATTGAATCCATGGATGTATTTAATTGCTTATACGTTGTTGAATATATATGCTAGAGTAGGTCTAAAACATTATTATAGAGAATGCTTGTCTTATTTGCTGTTGTTCAGACCAAATTGCTAATGCAAGTGTGAATTGGAAAATCTCAACGGGGATATACTTCAATCGTCCGAAACAAGGTACGATTCGGTATCCCTTAGTGTTATATGTTTGGTTTCACTTGCATATTGGGAAATATTGATTTCTAGTGTCAAAGATGTATGTTGTGGTACACCCCATGCCATAGGAAGTTTCTCTCCATAACATCTAGAATGATGTAATCCATGTCATAATCCCCTATCTACGTAGTCATTCTTAACTCACGCCCTGTTTTGAATTTCTTCTTGACATGGTTAACATTTTTTCTAGGTTGTGACTCTACTAGGGTTTCTTCTATCAGTGCTTCTAGTTCTGCGATAGTATCTTTATCTTGAATTAGTGCTAAGCAACTTGATAGAAATGACTTGAGTTTACTGACCTTTTTCAAAATCGGCTTGTGGAATAGCTGTTGGAAATGTTAAGGAATCTCCCTAACTTCGTTTGATGTCGATGGTTGTTCTCAATCCACAAAATCCAGTCGTGTGTCTAAAAAAAATTGATTATGTTTTTTAACATCAAATGGTACTTTCTTCTGCGTCGTGATTCACACATGCAGCTACAGTTGTAGTTGTTCTTGCGGTATAATCTGATCGAATCTAGTCGCAACACCTCCTCATGTTACAAAAACAACACTCGGCTCTCTCGGCTCAGCAACAATCATCTAAACATTTAGGTTAGGATTTGGATTCAAATTCGAATTCTATGCAGGGTTAGGACCTGTGACAATATGATATTTCCACTTCGCAATCAAATGAGGACATTGCTCCACATTATGGTCCTGTGCTTTCTAGTATGAAAATGTCTTTGCAGGATCCCGGTGATCTCTGGCATAATGGCTTGTTTTTCCATAGTTATATCATGTAACCTGACCTCTTCCTCTCCCAAATCCTCCTCCTCCTCTACCTCTGAAGTTTCTTCCCCCCCCTTTCCTGAGGGTGTGGCTACTATGGTCGGTACTGGTTCTGCACTGCATACTAGTTACGTGGTGCATACTGGTTCTACGGTGCATACTAAGGCTGATACTAATTATGATACTGGTTTTTTGGGAGAGGTGCAGGATAATAGTGTGATTTTTCTTGTTCATCCTGAACCTGCCCATCATTCTTCATCAAGTAGGTGTCTATTGTATTTTCCTTTGGTAGTTGATATGCTCTACAATCCTTCTCATCATGCCTTACTGATTTGCAAAATTTACAGAATAGGTTGGATGGGGTACTTACAATATTTTGTAAGTATAGGCACTCTTCATCGTGATGCCCTCTAGTTTGGCATATTTAGCACCAGGGTATCCTATGGGAACTTAATGGATTTGGTGCACCCAATGCGATGTAGTTCATGTACAATGGACAATTATCCTTGGTGTGTCCATCCGTCAGACATCTTGTGCACCACAAGTCCTCACATGCTTCTTTACCCTTCTTGATGTCCTAAAGTTGTACTATTAGATTAGTCAACTGCAACTGAATCTGCATCATTCCTACGGTATCATCTTCGATCAACGAGCATTTCAGCTTCATTTCTATTTATATCTCTTCGGTCTGTGACACAATATTCTACTGCATCAAAGGAGTTCAAATGTGTGGTAATAGCACAAAATAAACCATCCCTTATGCTGTACATCTAATAGTTGGAAACTAAATTTGGCCATGAAATTTTTAAACCACTGACCGAAATACCATATGGATTCCATCAATAACTGCTTTATCTCCTTGATCTCAATGATGCACTACAACTCAGATTTGGGTTTTCTAAACTCGCAAATCATCGTGATTCAGATCTCATCAAGGGTCTTCTGTGGGGTTCCTGCTGGTACTATGCAAAAATTCATGAACCAATCCAGTGCGCAACCCCACAGAGTCATGATCATTCGCGCTTTCTTTATGTCTGTATTTTGAGCTAGGTGAACCATCCAAACAGCTTCGCAAAGGAACCAATGATGCTCTAGATCTTCTTCTCCATTCTCGTTGAATGTGAGTAATCTAATATCTAACCCAGCCATTAAGTTGGCGTCAGGGTTGTCTAATGAATAATTTAATGGGGGTGTATCCTCTTGCGTTCTAGTCATAGTACTAGAACTATCAGTATGAACATCTCTTTAAGGAGATGAGGCTCTAGACCTTACCTCTGTCAATACTCCTGGTGTGATGTAGTTGCATCCTAATCTTGGTGTCTTTGTAGATTCTTCACATTCCTCTGCTCCTTTAGAAATTGGGCTATAGTCTTCATCTTTGTCGTAATACCCTTCATCGAGATACAAATCAACTTCGTACTCACTTTCTTCAAACATGCTAGGAGTGTGAAATCCTCCTACTATCTTTCTTCTCTTTCTTGAACTGAATTTCCTTCCACTCCTTAGGAATCCAGCTTCTAGTTCAGTTTTTGTACTTCTTGGGAACATTTCAAATCACTATTTCCCATTTTATTTATAGGTCATCCGTGACATATCCCCTCCTTTGAATATGTGACTCAATTAATCAACTGCAAAATTCCCTTCTCATAGATGAGCATCTTTATCCATGTACTTAAAGACAATAAGTACCTTCTTCATGGTCCTTGTAAATAATTTATTCCAGCCTCACTATATGAGGTTATTGTCTCTCTACAAACTTAGTAATGTATCCTTGCAAAATACTATTGACCCAAAAATCAATATCTCTAGAGATGGGGTTTCTTACATTGGTTAACTCATAGATCAACTAATCACCCCACTTGATCGCTTCTCTTCTTTGGAAATTTGTCTGTCGAGTCTCCAATATTGACAACCACTCATGTAGCACAATTTAAAACTATGAAAAGAATATCTTGTGAATATAATAGTATATCTACCGGTCTAACCAGTTTTGTACGCTCAACTGTGATCTTGTACTCTCTTCTTATGCAAATTCCAACATCTTAGACTCCAGCCAATCCTCTATTTCCTTCTTTGTTGGATGCCACAACATATCCCTCAACTCAAATGATTAAGGGTCCCAAAAAAAGAACCATTTGTTGCGATACTTTACTCACTCTTGCGACCCAAGTTCAACAACAACACAAAATCAACAAAACACCCAAAGACATCATCCTGACAGAGAAAGCTTAGTCAGCAACACCTGCAAGGAAGGCACAGTCTCACCCAAGATATCTCAATGTGTAACTTTTAGAACCATATTTCTGTAGTTGGAAAGGGATTAAAACCCCTTGGTGCATGTCCAAGGCTCTTAACAGAGTTGGAAGGATGGAGTCCTTTACTACTCGACAGTGATGTGACAGTGTGACATAGCCATCGTGCGACACAACCTTGACCTTTTCAACTTAACAACTGGTGCAACTATGTGACATAACTGATTCCTTAAATGTAAATGACAGTGGTGCGACTATAGTATAACCTTAACAGTATTTTAACATGAATTAATACCAAGTGCTTGACAATGCTTTAGTCATTCATTCATTTACTACGTTTATCAATATTACGACATTCAGTCAATCGATAACCATAAATAATGCAAGATAATCAAACATTCAACATTAATAGTTAAACATTCAACATTCAACATTCAATCATTCATTAACATAGAAAATAACATGGAAACCCATATGGGTAAAAACCACCAAGGTGTTATTCATATGGAATGAGAAATATATGGCACCTTGTAGTCCATGACTTACAGACTATTTTAAGATATGTCTATTTGGCTTAGACTCTTATTTCTCTCATGCTCTCTACATTTTATGCTTTTCTTCTACTCCTATTGATCTGCACGTAGGTTGGATTGACTTTTCTACTCTACTACCTGTGCACTCAGCTGCAAGATGACTCTTACAAAATGGTCTGTGCACTCAACTATAGGTATGTGGCTCAAGAACCTTATACTATCAAATTCCTCTCTGTTTTCCTTAAAATACTTCTACTCTTACTGACTCTTAATGAAGTTAACCCTTATACATAGGGGGTTCCTCATATTTATAGTGTTTACAAGACCACACAAGGTCAACTGCGTACAACTTAGTTATTATAGTCATAAAAAACCACAAAATATCTTCTATTACATTTATGACATGCCATACTGGCCTCCAAAATATCCTTCGTACATTTAAATCACACCATATCTAGCTGCAAAACTATCCTTTAGTCTTCCATCGACTACAACACCTGTAGTCCTTCTTGACTTGTCACCTTTCAGCCTTTACTCTTCTACCTACCAAACCTTCCACTGACTCTAGGTCTTTGTTTTCCTCTGTCACATCATTCCTTGTCGTAGATTTATCTACTCTGTGCTTCCTTTCCATCATTTTCCTTCTTTTCCTCTGTCATACACCTACTTTTCCTCTATCGCACTTGCGCTTCGAGTTCTTCCTTGTGCTCTTTCCTGGCCCAGCAGTGTAGTTTTGACATGCCCTTCGAAGGGACCAAGAAATTGTAATAGAAATGAATTGGAGTATGCATATTTATCAAGTGTTGCATATTTTTAAGGGATGAAGGGAAAAGAGGATGAAGCTATAGGTGATGGTGGCATGGATTATGTTTGACAAGATTGTGAAGGCACATGGTTTGATGTTGTTCAGTAAGTAGCATGCATGATTTATTTATCAGTTCTCATTTAAGTTGTATCTGTGAAAATTTATATCTTAGATTATTACTGTTTTTACCTTTCATGCATATATTTTTTGTTTTGCTACTATTTATGCATGGATTTTATCTATTTTAATGGGTAATAAAACTTTCATTTATTTTCACTGTAGATAGATTGGGTGTGGGGAATTGAGAGCGATGTGATTGGGGGGGGGAGGGGAGGGTCCATATTAGCTTCAACCTTCACATGGATGGCCCTATTTAGTATATAATAAGATATTCTTGAAACCAAGACAAGCTCATTCAGGTATTTTCATTTCATTTTTTTAGAATTTCATACATGTTATGCATTTTTTTACATAACTACCATTCACTTATATGAGCATACCATTTTGTCATGACATACGCAGGTCTTTGCAATGGAAAGGAATATAATGACAATTTGTATCGTTCTCTAATGCATATTTATAGGTAATCACCATAACGAATTTTCCAATTAGATATCTTATTCTCGTTTCATTGATTATAACATGTTGATTTCTTCATTCTAAGTACAATTGTACTTATCGAATTTATGAATTGATTTTATTGCAGATTTGTTAAAGGAAAAAATTTGATTGCAAGATAACTATTGACCACAAGAAGGTAATGTAATGAACAATATTGAAAGTATTTTATTACAACAAATTTAATTACAACATATTTATTACAGCCATAAGTATACCCGATTGATGGTGTAACAACTAATTTGTGTGAAATATTTGTGTAAAGCATAGAGGACGCCAAGATCATCTAACATTATTTCCATCAGATCTAAACTTTGAGGTATAGATCCTTAATCAATACAATTTCAACATTCTTTGGGAGTATCATGTATAGGTTTCCTTTTAGGAATTGGGAGTATCACCTATAGGTCTCTTGAAGCTTCCTTGACCACTATTAAAGAATTTTGCATATTGTAGTTAGCAATCCCATTGACTAGTTTTTTGTTGTTGTGGCCATTGGTGGTAAATTCCTTTTCTTTTAAGACATTAATATCAAACTATATATGAATTGTATCCATCCTTTTTGCTGAAAGGTGAGAAATTGAAGCACTTGTATAATATTTCAAGATGTCTCCAGTTTATGTACAATGCTCATATTAATTACACACAAAAATGATGGAATTGGATGCCATGCATATGCTTAGGTTAACTTACATTAGTTTCATGTTGGACCTAATATTTCATGCATGGATTGGTGATGTTTGTGAAACATTTTTTTATATGGAGGCCCAAGTTGTAGTAGCTTTGATTCTGAGAAAACAAGAATTACATTTTTTGGTTACAGGGAGCACTTGCTAATTTATACGAAGGAGCATCCTATGTTGTTAGGGTCTATCAAAAATTGTTTTCCTTGGAGTAATTGACTCGTCAAGATATCTCACAATATTCAGTTTTGAACTGCTCCAAATTCTTGGATTCCTTGCAAACATCTCTAAAAACCTTGTTGTAAGTCTTCTTCATCCAAGTTCATCCCTAGAAATGCGATATAATTTGTTCTTTCCTCCTTCAAATCCCTATGATTTTTCAAGAGAGCTAAGTCTACATGTGTTGCAAAGGCTTCAACTGCTTTAGTGGAGCCAGTGGCAATTGGTGTGATTGGACCATGGGGGCATCGCTGAGAGACCAATATGATAACACGTTCGTTCATATTGGGGCAGTGAAAATCAAAAAATTTCAAACCAATATATTGGTGCTATATTAAGGGTAAAAGGGCTTAATTTTTTTATTATATAAATACCCAATATCATGGGACCTTTTTTATGGAAAAAAATTTCCTGTGCCTTTGCCATATGCATGCATAGCATTTTTCTGGTTTTGGTCATGGTTTTGGTGGGTTTGCAACACGTTTACAGTGTTGGAGGAGGGCACGCATAGCAGTGTTGGAAGAGGGCACACATATGGTTTCTTTAGTGCAGTGTTTGAGGAGGAAACACATAGGTTTTCTATGGTTTTGGTGTGTTTGCAGTGTTGGAGGAGGGCACAGATAGGGTTTTCTAGTTTTCATGGGTTTGTAGTGTTGCTTTGGTTTTCATGGGTTTGCAATGCACTTGCAGTGTTTCTAGGTTTGGAGCATAGGGTATCTTTGTTGCTGGTTGTGGTGTGGGAGTGGCATATCCTGGATTGGTTCCCTTCTTCCTTGGTGCTACGATGATGAGGAAAAAACTACTTTGGCTGTCAGGTAACTGAATAACACGTGCGCATCATCAAGGATTACCTGAACCTAGATATCTTTAGCCAATGATTCCACATCTTCCTAGGTGGGTGATCCCATCAAATCATGGGTTTGAAATGTTGGAGGTGAACCAAATTTGAACGAACATTTTCCAGGGGCTTAGGGTAAGTCTGTTAAATAGTTTTCTCTCTATAATTTATTCATTTTTTTGCT
The DNA here is from genome assembly GCA_001517045.1 of Pseudotsuga menziesii. NCBI lineage: Eukaryota > Viridiplantae > Streptophyta > Pinopsida > Pinales > Pinaceae > Pseudotsuga > Pseudotsuga menziesii. The sequence goes on along the minus strand of LPNX010000712.1, from coordinate 74,103 downwards.
GTGTAAAATCATGTTGATTTTAAGGGTTTAATTTAGTTTATTGCTTGTGATTCCAAGGCCATGAGTTAATGTTTAACCACCATTCTGATCTGTACCACATGCTTGCAATCTCCTTATAGGGTTTTGTTTTCCCAGTGTGAGGTATGTTCTATAACATATATACATATGGTGAATCATATCAACTACCTAATTTTCTGACATACCATCTAAATTCCATTCATAAATAACACATTTCTAGAATTCTCTTATGTATTCATTCCTACCTTTATTAATCAAGTCAAGGACATTAGCTCTGGACTTTTGTGCAAGTAATATCTCATAAGAAATATAGGTTTGTGCTTGGCCTTGGAATTATTTTATCATGATCCAAAGGTGGACCCACATCCAAGTGCGTCCAACCACACATCCAACTTTCATTCGTATAGATTGGTATCATGGGTTTTTACACATATATTCCACCTTGCCATGTTATCATATGGCCCTTGGATCATTATTATTCACAAAATCTTTTTTTATTAAACATTTGCTTAAAATAAAATATTCTTTTTTCATCTTTATTCAATACATTTTATGCTTCCTCATATTCAAATAAGTTGACTTGTTTTGCATAACAATTGATGTTAAAATGAGTCAACAAACCTTTGAGATAATTAGAAGAAAAAATGCATATAACAACCATTACCATTTGATCGTGGTCCATTTCACATTTAACATCCAACTATTGGTTCCTTTGTCTTCTAATCAGAACATGAAATCATCAACCATTTCATCCTCCCATGTATTTAAAGTATGTAATTTCACCATGTGATGCAATGCTTTGGATTTTTGGTTTATCTTATATATTATTTAGTTTCATTCATTGTCAATCCATGGATGTATCGTTCATTATTTGTGATACCCTTCTCACCTTCATTTTCTAAGTTCTGTTTCAACGTTCTCTTCATGTGCTTAATTACTACAATATTCCAAGGTTTGTGGTGTACCTAGTCTTTGAGATAGAGCACCCGACATGTATGTGGTGACTCTTGAAAAAATCAACTATGTTAACCATTAACCATCCATCTTATTCATCCAAGAAATTTAGTGACCACCGAAGTGATCATGCAATGTAAGTGATTATGTTATACTATATCACAATATTCATAATGATAACAATCTAATTTTAAGTTCAAGACCTAACAATGCACCAAATTTATGTATTGGACCCTCTCGTTTATTTATAATACTATAAATCACATGCTATGATTTGTTTCATCAATATTATAGTTGCATTTCACATTAATTTGACTAAAGTTATGGCATAACACTAACTTTCCATGTTCAAAACTACACCTCTTATCATAACAGTAATTTAGGTATATAACTAGTTTTGTTATCACTTCTTATAATAAAATGAATATCTCTCTTCTTCTCCACCCCCACACCTAATTATTGTGTTAAATTCCTTATGCCTTGATCTAGTAGATTTAGTGGACAAACTAATTTTCTTGAAGAGTTAGATATTTTAGTTAGTTATTAATTTTGAATTTTTGTTGGTTATTTCTATTAAAAGTTAAATGGATTTGACAAGGGTTTTTTGTTGCTATATGTATATGTTTTGTAGTTTTTACTTGTGGGAAGGATTAAATCTTGGATCAATGGATCTCAACAAGAAGACTAGATGACTAGCAAAAGGTACTCCTTAACAATCTCATTTGCTTAATTCTTTATTAACTAGCTAAATTGGAAATTAGTGTTATTTTATTTTTCTCTATTGGTGGTTCAACCTAACCATTCCAAATTTTTTTCTCAAAACAAGATTAAATCCTAACCCTATACTTCAAGATTATCCAAGAAGATAAAAAAGACCATACTGATTCCAAGAAAAAAAGAGACCAACTACAAATAAATATAGAATAGAGATAAATTGACTAGTGTTCTCCTCCTCTTAGTTGCATGTCTAATCACAAGATGAACAAGTATGATGATTACAATAATGAATGTGAAGGAATCTCTCATTCATCTATTTGTATGAAATATAAGGGAGGATCAAATTACAATGTAGCTCAATGCACTTACTAGCAACCTAAAATAAGCACATGTAGATTCACACAAGTGAAGCACTCCACTCCAAGGGTGCATGTGTTAATATTCAAGTTGTTTTCATAAAAAATAAAAAATATAAGATTATGTGGGTACACAAGGTGTGTCCACATCCCTTTTTCACAAGATTTAATCAAATCCATCACTCCTCCTAAGGCATATACTCCTTTAGGTCCACTCTCCTTGTATGAACACTATCACATCCCAAAAATACTCAAGTCAGCTCATAGCCTTTATAAAATAATCCAAGCTAGACCACATTGTCAAGGGCCTCATTCCATACTCCAAGAAGTATAATGGTCCTTCTATGTACGGAGTTTTCCAAGAAAGTAAACTCTCATAAAATGTACATCCCACAAAATGTCAACATAAATCCAATGCCCTACGTAACAATTCCAAGAAACCAAAATAAGGTTAAGTAACCAATGATAAAGTTATATTCAAAGTGAAAATCCATCAAAAATTGTCTCCCATTTTCAAATATATCTCAATACATACAAAGGTTGAACCATCATGTACCCCAAATCCCATGAATCACCACCAAATATGGTGTAAATACTCTTGGAGCAACCTAAAATCTGACAATCCCTCTTTATGAGGAAAGTTTTTACATTGAAAACTATTGACACTCTATGTAACTGCAACAAACCTGTTACCTAAAAACATATACCAGTTGTAGTACTAAAATCAACCATTGTCACCTACAAATAAATTCACTATTTCCCATGAGGAGATAAAGGGTTTCCCGATATAGATTCACTTCTGCCTGGAATTAACTAACTGATGTTTGAGATTCTGTGAGTAATTTAGGTATGCCCAAGTTTTATGTGGTTTTCCCATGTTTTTGTGGGCTGGCTGATTTTTTTGTGGGCTACCCAAGTTTTCTATGGACATGGGAATAGTTTTGTCATCTATTTTGAAATTTTTGAAAAAATGAATTTTATGATTGGAAAGTATGTCTCAATATCACGAACCCATAATATAGAAATGGAGAAAAACTAATCAAATATTTCTCATTTCCTAATGCAGATAGAAGAATAATATCATTAAATACACCATCTATCATTGTAACATAATAACTTATTGGCAAATTTTCTTACTCCATAATTGTCTTCTTTTCTTCTGTGTAATTGAGGAATTTCTTGTATTATATATGATTATATTTTCTTTAAAGACATCTCCATCTCTCTATAAACATTGATATATATGTTTTCATCAACATGGAAAGGGAGAATTATGGACTTATGGTAAAACTTTAAAAAACTAGTCGTTCTTTTCTAAGATTATATTAGTTGAAACATAAAAGAAATGAGAGATATAAAACTTTCTTTCATCCTAATTGTGACTACATGTAGCATGTTTTTAAAGCTTAAATGGGTCTTCTAAAAGGATAAATATGTATGAATACATTAGAAATAGAAGATAAGGCCTTAGTGATTATTTCTTCAATTCATCAAGGGAAATAATGAAAAGGAGGATGTTTAGGACACATAAAAAATCTAATATTAAAATATGAACAATGATCTTACTAGGAATCACATACAGCTGACAAACACATAGGTTTCCCTCATCACAGTTCACTAGAAGTTGTGAGGGAGATCAGTGAACTAAAAGGTGTCATGTGCACCAAGAAGATGGAGATAGTTCTCCAGAAACCCTGATATCAATATTCCTCAAATAGTGAATTTAGTTTCACTAAGTCTTCGATAATACCTCTCTATCAGTTTTACACACACACATGCATCTAATCTCTCGATGAGTTCTCTTCTGTTTATGAAAGGTTAACACAAAACCCCCATATTGAATTATTTCATGCAACCATATTTGAGCTTCATTCCCAAAATCCACCAATATCAGTTATTTCACGCACATGGCACATTGTAGAAATTAGAAACTTATAGTTTCTACGTGAATTCTAAATTTCTTGTTGGTAACTGTTAACTATATTTTCGATGAAGACTTTATCCATTCCTTCCCAAGAGAAATCCACCACACTCAAAAATATTCTAAGTCTTAGAAATACTTCTACAACTGGAACTTAAGCATGTTCTTCCCAAAAACTTCAATAGGTTTTAATCACTAGAACTTCACAAGGAATTTCTACCCAATATGTTGGTTTATTGGTCAATACTGCGGGGAGGGGGGTGTGAATTAGTATTGCTATATTTTTACTAATTAAACCACTTTTTAATTCTATCATTAAAAACACATAACAACAAGAATACATAGAACAAAATTTTAACAAGGAAGCCCAATAGGGTAAACCACCAATACATCATATTACTGCAAAATTGTTATTTACAAATAGTTTTTCCTGCTGATACAGACAAGGATGGTATTACACCCTATTTACCAGCAACTACTAGAAGGAGGATACACCCCCTCATTTATCAACTACTAATGAAAGGATGCTACACCACCTTATTTACCATCTACCACTAGAAGGAGGATACAACCCCTTGGTTTATCAGCTGCTACTGAAAGGATGCTACCACACCCTATTTATCAGCTACCACTGGAAGGATGCTACGCCCCCCTGTTTTATTAGTTGCTACTAAAAGGATACTACGACACCCTATTTTTTCAGCTACGACTGACAGGATGCTCCTACACCCTATTTACCAGCTTCTACTGGAAGGAGGAAACAACCCCTTATGGGCCTATTTCCTGCCCTAGCACCACCCTGCCACCCTAATATGTTTTTTGTAATATAATAGATTTTTTCCCTCCATTCTCTGTCACACCCACTGGTCTTTGTTTCTAATATTCTTATGTGGACACCGAGACACTTTTAGTCACTCATACTTCTATGTATAAGTATATTCATGTTTCCTACGAATGCATCTCTTTATTATGGAAACATACCCTTTCACAATCCTGCCCTTTCAAATCTGATAGTCACACCTTTTCAACATTCTGTGATTAACGATTTTTAATTAAATAAAAAAAATTCTTGATCACTTATGATCTGTGAGCTCCCTTCTTCTCTGGTCATAGAATTCTTCACACCAATGCTTATGGGATTCCTCTCCTCTATCAGTGGTAATACTCTATCTTCAAACCTTCAGGATTCTGTTTTTCCCACACCTTTGGGATTCTTTTCCTCCTCTGCAAGCTCTCTGTGGGCTATCCTCATCACAGGCTCATATGTACACGTTTCTCTCACAAAACATGGGCTTCACCTTCCATCTATGAGTTTCATGTTGGACATTCTTCTTTACCATTTATGGGCGCACCTCAAAATTCATTTCGCAGCTCAACTTAACATTTTTTGATGCTTCTGCAATCTCCTTCTCCAGAATCAATCTAGGTCGTTGATCTAATTTTTGAGTCTCTCCAGTCCATCGATATATCACATATATTTCCCCCTCAAAATTGTATTTTCACACCATGGTTTCCTCATAAACGATTCCCCACAATTTATCTTCATCGATCATTTTCTTGACCGTTGATATGATATAGGATGTAGATTGCAGGATACGGGTTTATGACTCTTCCAAAATGTCTTTTCACGATTTTTGCAGTTGTCTTTCTCCCCCAATCATTCTGCACCATTGATTTCCTATGGGATCTTTCATGACCGTTGATCTTCCAGAATGCAGGATGCGGAGTGCAGGTTCTCAAAATATCAAACATTTCTTTCGCACTTCTCCACCTTTAGTTTTCCACACTAACCTTTCTGCACCGTCGATATATCACGAAAGTATTTTTTATTGTCGATATTCTAGATTGTGGGATGTGGGTTCATTGAATCTTTAAACATTATTTCTACAATTTCCTTTCTTCATTTTTCTTCTACATCATCCATATTCTTTTAGCGGAACTAATCTCAGCCGTTCTATCTTCCGGATTACAGGATACAGGATGGGAGTTCATAAAATATTAAACATCACTTCCGCATTTTTTTTTCTGTGTCATCAATCTCCTTTTAGCGAAACTAATATCAGCTGTCTGATCTTCCATATTATGGAACTTCATCCCTCTACCTATATTTTTTGGAACCGATCCTTAACCGTTGGATCTCGTGCAGGATGCTTCATGACCGTAGATTTTAGATCAAATGCAGATCTCACCATGACTTTGTGGATTTGCACGATTTCTTTGCATAAATATTCTGTGACTGTTTCTAATAGTTTTAAAGACTTATATGCATAGATAATTTCATCATGTTTCTGATTATAAGGAATTTATAAACACTCTTGCAGATATAGTTTCTTTGAATAATTTATAAACACTCTCGCAGATATATTTTCTCTATTCTTCGATTGTTACATAGATTCTATCTCCTATTCATTTAACTCTTCTTTAGTTCCACTCTTTATTTGTCTAACCATCTTTGTCATTCATACTACATCTCTACTTCCACTCGACCTTTATTCTTTGTTTCATTAACCATTTTTTACATCATACTGTTGACAATGTCTTGGAAGTCTTCAAATCAGTCATTCATGTTGTCTTATTATCCATGTCCATTTCATCCATTTAATTTGTTATAGATGAACTTTGATGACATCATCATTAGGACACCATCATATTCCATGTCACCATATGTGTCATGCCACATCCTCAACTATTCCATGCCATGCCATCACTACCTTAGTGATATCATCATTAGGACACCATCATATTCCATTTCATCATATGTGTCATGCCACATCCTCAACTATGCCATGCCATGCCATCACTACCTTAGTCTTTCACTGAGTTTGTCCTACCAACATATCCACTGGTTATTCCTTTGTCATTCATGAACACCTTTGAAATCAATGAAAACTATATACTCAACAATATCCCCCTTTCGAATTTATTTCAACCTCTAAACATTCTCTCCCTTTGACAACAATGAAAAAGGATAACCTGTTATGCCAATGTTGTACCTATTTTGATATAGGATTTCCTGTCTTTCTACTTTCTGGAAACTCCCCCTATGATCATATCTCCCCTTTAACTGAAATTGGTTATTTAACCAATGTATTATCATTTATATTAACATTTATTATTCTTGAATGATAGCTTAATTTATAGATCCATGGACTCCCCCTGTCACTGTACATCCTCTCCTTTGTCAACATTTTTGTGACAGAGTTTACATGCAACATTTTTTTCACACTCTTCCATTTTCTGTCTAGGATACATGTTTTTTTTAAACTCTTTTCTTGCTTCCATATCTAATGGTCTATTCTTCCTGTAAGTTAACTAGCTTCCACTTTTACCATAATTCCTTAAGCCCGTGCATTTATATATTCATATAAAAACCTACCATATACTACTGGATTCTTTTGGATTTTAGATCTATATTATCAGTTGTCTAGAGACCCATAACTTCAAATCCTCAACACGAATATTACTTCAGTTTATTACATAGTTTATCTAGTCTCACTATCTCAGACAAAAAGACTCATAACCTCAACCTTTTCCTTTGTCAATGCTGAACTCATCCTGATACCTTATCAATAGACTGAATTTTTATTTTTTAGACTTGAGTTTTCTTCTACTGTCAACATTTTTTATGTGTCATGACTTCAAATACTAAGTGAACATAATCATATTTATCTTCTATTTGATTGCAGACATCATGGTCTTCATGACTCTCACATTTTTTTTTCTCATGTTACTTCATAATTTCTCTTATGTCATCCATACACCAACCTTGATCAACCATCATCTTTGAAGAAGATAGCTTTCAATATACTTCAACATTAGACACCAAGTGAATTTTTCTTAGATACCAATTGGAATTTCCTGACTTTAACTCTCCTTGAATATATGATCCTTTCTAATGTTATTTTCAGGGTTTTCTTTAAATCATCAGATATCTTTTAGGAAAGGATCCCACAGTCATCACTACATCCTTCTTCATCACCTTCATTTTTATCGGTGTATCCTTTTACATCTCCATCTTGTTTTTTCTTATAATGGATGCCCTTTTTATCTGTGGAATAATTATGTTCATCGTCATCTTTGGAGACCTTATTGATGTTTGAAATCTTTATTTCTTCTATATATTTGGATTCTTCCTTTCTTATCCATATTTTTCCAAGAGGTACTCTGCTTACTGGTTTTTTATTTCTTTGTTCCTTGGTTTTCATCTTCCATACCTTTTTTTTTATTTTCCTAGGAAGATCTGCATGTACTATTTTTGCATTGTTTTTCAAAGTGTCTAATATTGTGACATATGAAACAAATAAGTCCTTTTCCATTAGAGATGTTGGTGTCTTCTTTTCTTATCGGCCCTTCATCTTCTTCTTTGATTCTGCAATCATCAGCCTTGTGACCAAACTTGTGACCGCAATGGCAATATCCATAGAATGTATGTTTGGAGAATATCTATTTTTTTTGCTTATAATGACTCTTTTCTTTTGCATGTCTTCTGAAATTTTTCATCTTGGGAGGATGAGAATAATTATGATAACTAGATTTCATTTCCTTATAATTCTTCTGCTTCCTGGGTGTATCTTTGGAGGCATCATGTTGACATTTAACATTTTCAATATTTTCATGAATGGTGGAGCTTGATTCTTTATGATTATATCCAAGACCTATTTTATCCCTGAGGGATATTTGTAATCTTGAGGAATTTATTAAGAGCTTCATTAGTTTCCTTGAAGTTCTCACTAACAGTCAGCCGATCTTTTAGCTTCTTTACTTTTCCTTGAAATCAACAAATTCTTGTTTTAATCTCTTGACTTCTTCCATACTAGACAACACTTGTTGTCTTGAATTGCATAGCTCTTCTTGGAGGGTTTTGACTTCCTCTTCTTTTGACTTTTTCTCTTCTTGATATTTTGACAATTTTTCTTTCAAGACTTTGTTATTTTTCCTACATTTTGCAATTTCATCTACAAAATCCATGTATTGGGCTTCTATGTCCACTTCTAATTCCTCATCTGAGTTTATTGTCCCTACAAATAAATTTTATGCATATTCACTTATCTTTTCATCTTCACTAAAATCCTCGAGAATAGAAAGTATTCCTTTTGCTCTTTCCTCAACTGAGTAGAGGTGTTTTATATTGTCCCATAGTTCCTTTGCAGAGTTACATTCACCTATATTCTCTTTGACATCATCAGGTAATCCATCAAGGATTGAAGCCATTTTTTTTGAGTTACTTTTCTTGGATTTCTTTTGAGCTAAAGTCCTTATCCTCTTTGGTGGGAAGTAATCAGTGAACACCGAATTCCATACATCATATCCCAATTCCTTCAAATAAATTTTCATTCTTGCACTCCAAAATATGTATCCTTCTTTTCAAAGTATTGGAGATCCATTTACTGTGTAAATATCTTCCTGTTGATCCATAATGGTTTTAATGGATTCTTCCTTCTAGTGGTTAAACTATAGTGAAGGAACCCACTCTGATACCAATTGTTGGTTTATTGGTCAATACTGAGAGGGGGAACTTAAGCATGTTCTTCCCAACAACCTTCAATAGGTTTTAATCACTGGAACTTCGCAAAGAAGTTCTACCCAATCTGTTGGTTTATTGGTCAATACTGCGGGGGGTGAATTAGTATTGTTATATTTTTACTAATTAAACCAATTTTTAATTCTATCATTAAAAACACATAACAACAAGAATACACAGAACACAATTTTAACATGGAATCCCAAAAGGGTAAACCACCAATAGGTCTTATTACTACAAAATTGTTATTTACAAATAGTTTTTCCTGCTGCCATAGGAAAGGATGGTATTGCACCCTATTTACCAGCAAATACTGGAAGGAGGATATGACCCCCAGGTTTATCAGATACTAATGAAAGGATGCTACACCACCCTATTTATGAGCTACCACTAGAAGGAGTCTACGACCCCCTGGTTTATTAGCTGCTACTAAAAGGATGCTACGACACCCTATTAACTAGCTACCACTGGAAGGAGGCTATGACCCCCTGGTTTATTATATGCTACTAAAAGGATGGTACGACACCCTATTTTGTTAGCTACAACTGACAGGATGCTCCTACACCCTATTTACCAACTTCTGTTGAAAAAAGGAAACAAACTCCTGCAGGCCTGTTTCCTACCCTAGAGCCACCCTGTCACCCTAATATGTTTTTTGTAATATTTTAGATTTATTTTCCCTCCATTCTCTATCACACCCACTAGTCTTTGTTTCTAATCTTCTAATGTGGACACCAAGACACTTTCGCTCACTCATACTTTTGTGTATAATTATCTTCATGTTTCCTACGGGCGCATCTCTTTATTCTGGAAACATACCCTTTCATAATCATCCCTTTTAATTATGATAGTTGCACCTTTTCAGCAATATGAGATTAAGGCTTTTTAATTAAATAAAAAAACTTTTTGATCACTTCTGATCTATGAGCTCCCTTCTTCTTTGATCGTAGGATTCATCACACCAATTCCTGTGGACTTCCTCTCCTCTATCAGCGAGAATACTCTATCTTTAGACCTTCGGGGTTCTCTTTTTCTCATGTATGTGGGCTCTTTTTCCTCCTCAGTGAGCTCTCTCTGGGCTATCCTCATTGCAGGCTCATTTTTACACATTTCTCTCACAAAACATGGGCTTCACCTTCCATCTATGAGTTTCATGTTGGAAATTATTCTTTACCATTTATGAACACACCTTAGAATTCATTTTTGTAGCTCAACTTAACGTTTCTTGGTGCTTCCTCTATCTCCTTCTCTAGAATCAATCCATGTCATTGATCTAATATTTGAGTCTCTCCAGTCCATCGATCTAGCACATAGATTTCCCCCTCGAAATCGTATTTCCACACCATGGTTTCCTCATCAATGATTCCTCACCATTGATATTCATTAGGCGTTTTCTTGACCATTGATCTGAGATAAGATGCAGATTGCGGGATGCAGGTTTGTGACTTTTCCAAAATGTCTTTTCGCAATTTTCATAGTTTCCTTTCTGCACTAATCGTTCCTCACCATTGATCTCATGTGGGCTCTTCTATGACCGTTGATCTTCCAAAATGTAGGATGTGGAGTGCGGGTTCTCAAAATATCAAACATTACTTTCGCACTTCTCTACATTTCATTTTCCACACTAACCTTTCTGCATCATCGATCTCTCACGGAAGTCTTTTTGACCGTCGATATTCTGGATTACGGGATGCATGATGCGCGATGCAGGTTCATTGAATATTTAAACATTATTTCCGCAATTCCCTTTCCACATTTTCCTTTTGCACCGTCAATATTATTTTAGCGGAACTAATCTCAGTCATCGATCTTCTGGATTGTGGGATGTGAGATGCGGGATGTGAATTCATAAAAAAATTTGATTGTTACTTCCACAATTTTCTTTCCGCTTTTTTTCTTCCTCATCGTCGATTTCTTTTTAGAGAAACTAATCTCAGTCATTCGATCTTCTAGATTGCGGAACTTCATCCTTCCTCCTATCTTTTGTAGAACTGATCCTTAACCGTTGGATCTCCTGCGGGATGCTTCCTGACTGTCGATTTTAGATCGAATGTGGATCTCACCATGACTTTACGGATTTGCACGATTTCTTTGCAGAAATCCTTTGCAAATGTTTCTAACAGTTTTGAAGACTTATATACACAAAGAATTTCACCATGTTGTTGATTATAAGGAATTTACAAACAGTCTCATAGATATAGCTTCTCTAAATAATTTATAAACACCGTTGTAGATATAGTTTCTCTGTTCTTTGATTCTTACATAGATTCTATCTCCCATTCATTTCACTCTTCTTTACTTCCACTCTTCATTTGTCTAAATAGATTTGTCATTTGTACTGGATCTCTACTTACACTCAACCTCTGTGATTTGTTTCATTAACCATTGTTTACATCATATTGTCAACATTGTCTTGGAAGTATTCAGATCAGTCATTCATGTTGTCTTATCATCCATTGCATTTGTTATAAATGAAATTTGATGACATCATCATTAGGACACCATCATATTCCATGTAATCACATGTGTCATGGCACATCCTCAACTATGCCATGCCATTCCATCACTACCTTAGTGATATCATCATTAGGACACCATCATATTCCATTTCATCATATGTGTCATGCCACATCCTCAACTATGCCATGTCATTCCATCAATACCTTAGTGATATAATCATTAGGACACCATCATATTCCATGTCATCATATGTGTCATTCCACATCCTCAACTATGCCATGCCATGCCATAAATACCTTAGTCTTTCACTGTGTTTGTCCTTACATCATATCCACTGGTTATTCCTTTGTCATTCATGAACACCTTTGACATCAATGACAACTATATACTCAAAACAATCAACCTTTCACACTCACCTAAAACCCCAAATCATTCACTATTGGTTTTTAGCTCTCATTTACAAATATTAAAATCCCTCGGGTCATTAACATACACAGTCACAGATTTACAAAACTACTCAACATTCTTTATGAAGTCATATGGATAATTCAAATAAACTCTCCATTCTATTTCTATAGGACTTGATTCTAAGTCTTGAATACTTTTGCAGAAATTGGAACCTCTAATGGTTCTAACCAACTTCGGATCTCCTTAACTGAAATTCCAATAGAATTTATGCCCATATCTGCTCTAAATGAGTTCTATAAATCTTATTTATTCCCTCTAGAATCCCGATACAACTCATTCAGCATTGGGAGAAATACTACTATAAATTTTAAAGCAAAGTGCCTCACAAAATTACACTGAGCCATGAACAATGGAGCCTATACTTTACATGCATTCCATGACTATGTTAGATTCATTGTATGACATTGCCAACCAACACATCTTAAGCTAGTTGAGATTGTGGTGATTTGTTCTTGACATCATTGTTAAGCTTACAAATATCAGATACATTATGTCTGTATGTACATATAAAAGAAACAAGTAAGCCATTGATACATGAATATACTATAGGTGTTCTTTGTTAATAACTTCACTGTGTGGACATGCTATGACTTCATTGGGATGAAGTATGTCATTGGAATTCTAGGAAGCTCCAGCTTTTCCTTGGTTGTATTTCACCAATATTTCAAACAATGACTAGAATAGGCCATGTACAATCGACAAAAAGTAAAATAATATAACTAATTTGGGCATTATCCATTGATTCAACAAAAGGAAGGGAAATATGGTACGTGTATAAATTTGACACAAAAAAATAATCAACTTTGGGTATCCAAATCCCTAGCTGATTGAGGACTCAACTCTCACATTGGAGAACAATTTTCCAGATTTCCATATGGGACATTGGCTAATTGTATAGGTAAATGAAAACACAAACAAACAATGATAAATCAAGCTCACCTGGTGAATGAAAACAATTCATGTTTTTCTTAATTTTCATATTCACTCTAACATAGTATTGTCCTTCTCCTGCTTGCTAGGATGATTGAAACTTAATTTAAATTCACATATCAAATATCACTTACAACATGAGTGGATCACTTGACAATATAATTTCATTGAAATAAAATCAAAATACACAATAAAATATGAAAAACAAACACATGCTAACATAGCCCACAACTTCCCCCATGTCGGGTGTTAACTCTAGAGACAAACCAATGTAGGGAAGAATCAGTGGCAAGAGACTTTGTAGCTAGACACAACCTTCAAACTACTATGTGATGTTGAGTGTATTTTGGAAAATCAATTTATACTCTTTCCTTCTCCACAATATTTCCACGATAAATGACAAGCAAACTTGATATAAAAACAAATACAATCACAAAATAAAGAAAACAAATTTATGTTTGGAGATACATTGGAGATGGCTTGCATGAGATATTTATTGAAGCATGGTCCAATCACATACAAAGGGACATTGACCATTTACCCATATAAATTGAGACCCTTTCATATTCTTTATATTTTATACTTTCCAAGTATTCTTAGCTCTTTTGCCTCACCATTTTTTTCCAATTTTGAGACTGGTGACTTTAAAAACGCGTTTCAAATAGGCATTGGAATATCAACCAATATCATTGTAGTACTCTGCAACTTCACATGAATTGAAAATGATACATGACCATGGAAAATGAATTGAAAAATAAACAGACATAAATATATTTAAATAATGACCCTAACCATTCCCAAGAGGTCGGAGGGGAAACATGTTATGAAAAAAATTGTTTTAAGAGAAAGGAATTTTGTGTCCTAATTTGAGTTAGTCCTCAAATCCCCCTCCCAATATTTTCATCTTTTTATTTTGATATGAAACACCCAGGGTTAAAGAGGAGAAGACCGTGTAGCAAGGCCAAATCCCATATGGTGACATGGAGATGGGATCTCCATTGACTATAAATCCAACTATAGGTTTATACCAAGCAAGAAAACTTAGTGGGATTGGTTCATAAAATAATTTGGTTTTTTTCATGTCTTACAAAAAAATATTACTGTTATCTCAATTCATTAGGTAGTATACAATTTAGGTACATAGGTATAACTCTAGGACAGCAACACTAACACAGTTGTTGAGCATCAATTTTGAATTTCAGAACTTTTGAAGCACTCGTGACATTAACTTGTTGTACAGTTCAGCGGAAGCCAAATTTTAATATGGATGATATTTTTTTATGTTAAAAAAAGCATCGATCCTATGATCTAGAGACTAGAACTGATTTAAAATAACCCTCCTCCAAGATTTGTAAAAAAGATAAAATTTGGAAGGTTTGAAGTCTGCTCCAAAGGCCAAAATCCTTAAGAAGATGAAACGAAACACTTGATGGTTAGCATTCCAAGAAAATATTATAATAAGAATGCTTGGTTGATGCACAAAAAAATGAAAGAGAGATGAAAAAAAATAAGGAAAAACAATGGACAGTAGCAGAAATTTGAAAGATACGAAAAGAAGATCAGAGGACAAAGGGAATTTTGATTGTCCACAGTGAATCGAGACTGCCTCTTAGCCAAAAAAATATGAAAAATGCTATCAATGAGTAAGAATACATGAATCTCTGATTGAGAGAATACAAGACACATTTATAACAATTCTTGAGCATCAATAGAAGGACAAATGTTGGTTTTCCCATCTATGTTTCAAGGGTAATCTCTATTGTTCATAGTGTATCTAATCTCTGTGTGATTGTATTCTTATGGGATTATTTTTTTGGTTTTTCACTAAGAAAAACACATTCTCTATCCACTTTATTATTGTGAGAATCATTGGTTTACAAACACTGGTGACTGACTTATCATTAATCTCTGAATCACTAACTTGCTCGAATTATGTTCTAGAAAATGACATTAATGTTGATGCAATTCCATGGAATTGTTGGCTATTATCTACAACCCAATCCTTCAATTTCTTGGTCTTTGGGTGATCTATTTCTTGTAATAGCACTATTTATTTTGATTTAATATTTTCAATAGGATTACACCTCTTGACCTTAATCCTCTTGGACAATCAGCACGAGTGCCATCTGAGAAAAATGGGGCCCTATCACTTTTGAGGATTGCTGGGAGAAAGGGAATTTTCTCTACAGGTTTTCTAGATTTATCCAATTCACATATTCTCATTAATTGATCCATTCTCTTTCTTCATCATAATTGATTGACTCCTACTTTTTTCTCATAGTTCCATTGTTTCAATTACGATGTCTTTGACCTAGTTGGCTGCCCACTACTCATTCTTTCCCATATTATCATAAGTAGTTATGTTTGTTATTGTTTACATTCCTTCCAACAAGGTTATCCAATGCATACCAATTCTCATGGATGATTGATTTATCTTAAAAAAAAATCTACCAGTTTATAAGATTTCTCTTGTTTAGCTAGCTTGCCAAAAACTACTTTGAAGTCCTCCCATTTTTTGGTGGATTTTTTTGGCCAACATGTGAAAGAAATGCATTTCCCAATATGAGAATATTTTATGAAGTTTTGCAACTATGAATATCCTTCAATTAAAATTTGATGTTTTCCTGTGCACTTCACAATTATGTTTCTAACTCAACTATCTCACTGTATTATTTAGATGTGCAATTAGATCATTTTTTATATCATATATCTCCCCAATACATTTAATGGATCATGTATAGATCTGCCCAAATCAAATGATTAAACATACCAATGCATGTTTGTAGTTAATAAACCAAACACATGGTTTTAGGGTACACATATGGTTGTATGTAGACCACACCATTTCAGTTTGATGTTCAATCCCAACGCTTGAGTCATGAACTCATATTTATTTTCCTGGGGATCGGTGTATGGAATTAATAATTCTCATGGCTTGGACTAGAAAGGATCACATACATCTTGGTGTATAATGTCAAACACAAGGGATTTTGGTGTATGGTTGTATCTTGCCAAGCAATGATCCACACCAATAGTTTTGTATGCTGCAGTAGTTACACAGTACTCAGAGGGGGGGAGGATCATAGAGGATCCATTCACTCATGCAGGGGGGAGGATCATAGACGATCCATTCACTAAAACAATGTAGACTAAGCTAAAGGACCTACAGTAGATTTGGAAACCAACAAATCAAATGATGAAGCCTAATTTAATGGAATGGGATTGCAATTTAATAGAGAGGTTGTGTGGTAAAAGGCACTTGACTCTTTAGTGGGTAGACATGGGGAGAGCAGTGGTGTCGAAGCTGGTTGACACAAGAAGAAGGAATCATCTCTCTAGCTAGCATAGTCCATTAGCATCCTATATCGAGCCTGGGTTAACAATGCCAAAGAAAGGAAAGTAGGTGGGTACCGTTTGTAAAAATGGATACATCGTTATTAATGGAAACCCATGCAAGGTGGGATGACCACATACCAAATACCTAATACCCTTATACCCTAACACCCTAGCATTAAATACCCCTAATACCATAATAACCTAAGCATTAAAGACCCAGGACTGTTTTGGTGTCTGATTTAGTGAAAATAATTATTTATAGGCATAATTGAAAGGTGGGATGACCACATACTGAAGACATTGCCGCTCCTAATACAACTGCTACTCTTGAGAGGCCAATCGAACCCCCCTACTCTTGCTCGTGCTTGTTCTTGTGAAATTGAAACCCTTGTGGAATTGTTTAACATTGGTTAACTCCGAATTGAATTCCACATTCCCACCAACAATGGTGCCACATTACAAACCAAAACCGTAGAGTGCTCCACAGAATTGAAGAAAAACCCTATTGATCAAGGTTTGAAAATCAATTCATCCCTACACTTCCCATCACACAAAAATAGTGACACCACATTACAAACTAGACCATAGGTCTAACTCAGACGTGGAGGAGGTAAACATTTTCCTCCACAAAATGAAAAAAAAACTCTACATTTCAGTGTTGGCATAACATTTCATCATTGCATTTACCGTCACCTCATTACAAACCAGACCACAGGTCTAAATCATGGAATTTTCCGTTGACAAAATGGAGAAATGGTCCAATGTAATTCACTTCATCGTTGCTCTTTGGAATATCTACATTTAGTTTGGAAATGAAAATTGTGTACTGCAATGCACCAATTTGTTTGTGGTTTTCCCCATCCTATTTTTTTTAAATCTATGTGCATGATTTGAAATATTTGTTTTTAATATAGTATTTATATTTTGGGGTTCCATCTATTAAGGTTGGTTATTAAAATGAATTTATCTCTGAGGACATGTCACTCATAGTAACATGTCCTAATATTTAACTTCATTTTCTATAACAAACCAATACATTTCATTAAGATGGTTAATATTCTTCATATTACAACTCAAGCATCATACTTTTATAATCTTCAAAATTTAGGCTAGTTATTTTGTGATCATCATATGGGATGGGTTTGACGATAATGGATGTGTCATGAATTAGTCCTATACTAGTGTAATGTACTAATTATTGAGTTTAGTAATGAAGCAATGTATTTGGGTCAAATAGTTTGGATAAAATGATTCCATGTTGTACCTATGGTCCCCTTATCCACGAGCATTTATTTTTCAATCATTCTCTTCAATTTGTTACCTAGAGAATGTAGTATCTTATTTGGGTACGTTGAGTTAGATTAGGCAGGTTATATGATAGGTTTTTAAGAGTGATCTTGGACATCATCCTCATTATCTTATTTGTAATGTCATACAAATTACTATTTTTTCAATAAAAGGTTATATCCATACAAGTCAAAAACATCAATGTAATCAATCAAATTGAAAACATGAAAGATTAGTACACCAAAGTTTTAGTTCATATCACCCCTTAATAACAATTTCTTTAACTCCTAACATATATTAAAGTTTGGAAAAAATCTGTTTTGTAAGAGACTTTGTGAAAATGTATACAACTTGACTATTTGTAGGGAAATAGAGCACTTTAAAAACATGATCATAAAGAATATTTATGTTGAAGTGCATGTGTATATTAATGTGTTTTTTTAATTTACATTGAACTATATCTTTGTTGAAATTAATGGCACTATAATTTACACACTAAAGTGTGGTTAGATACTACTAATGGAATCAAAACTCTAAAAGGATGTGTCTAAAAGGATGTGTCAAATACACAAAACTGCTTGACTTGAACTAAGTGTTTCTTGATACTCTTCTTCTATTGAAGAAATATCAAGGCCTTGTTTCTTCTTACAAGATACATTTAGAGGTATAGAACAAATATTCAAAGCATAACCTGCAATAGACTTCCAATCATTGCGGTTACCAACTAAATCAAAATCGATGAAACCAACTAATAAAGGAGTATCTCCTAAACATGTATCCCAAACTAAATTATACCTTATATATGTTGAAGTATATTTTTTGTGAAAATGATGATCAACCATAAATATACCTATTTTGTAATGGCTTAGCACTCATTATCCCTATCCATAAATTGTATGTAAACCATGGTGGAATAGATTAATTGACCATGGTGCAAGGGTTCACTTCACCCTTATCATATGTTAGAGGGATAATGTGAATTAAATGAAAGGGTAGTTCTATCATTAGTATCCCTTAGCACATCATGATGAGGATGATGATAACATTGAAGATGATGCTGATTATAATATTGATGATGATGAGGATGAGGATGGGGTCGATTATGATGACAACGATGATGATGATGAAGATGATGATGATGAAGATGATGATGATGATGATGATGATGATGAAGATGATGATGGTGATGATGATGAATCCAACGAACCCACCATACCACCAATGAAAACTTATATCAGATATCAGAATTCTTCTAACATTATTTCGGTAGGTTATTCGATGCCCCCTTCAAAATAATGCGACGAGCTTGCCAAACCACCGACGCCAAACACCGTTGGTATTTCTAGGTATCTACATAAGATATCCTACAACAATGATGATGATGATGATGAAGATCATGATGAATATGGTGATGACGATGATGATGACGACGACGATGATGATGATGATGGCGATGATGACAATGATGAATATGGTGATGACGACAATGATGATGATGAAGATGAAAATGATGATGACGATGACGATGACGATGACGATGATGAAGATGAAGATGATGATGATGATGATGATGATGAATATGGTGATGATGATGACGATGATGACGGTTATGATGATGATGATGATGATGATAATGATGATGATAATGATGATGATGATGATGATGATGATGAAGATGATGATGGTGGAGATGATGATCACCTAGGATGGAGCTTACAATTTTAACCATAGTCATATTGGACCCAGTACAAGGATTTACACATTACATGCTTCTTGAGACAATATTCATGGTCTAGTTAGGGATAGTAAAGTTGATTGATGTCTTTTTCCTAGATGCGACTAGAGACAAAAAAATAAAAATGATGATGATTACTATGATTATGATGATGATGTTTGAGTCTATAAACCATCCCACACCATCAATGCATCCATCTAGTCTAACCATGCCAAATTTCAGTCCAAGCATGCACATATTTAAAAAAATTCAACATTGGCCCAACATAGCACATTAATTAATCTATAGGTATGGTTTTTTCTGCTTGAATTGTTAGTTTCAATCATGTTTGAGTATAGAAACCCTCCCACACTATCAATGGATGCATCAGGTCTGACCATGCAAAATTTCATTTCAAGCGAGAAAAAATTCAAAAAATTTCAACATTGGACCCATGCAGTACATGATCAAGCACACCATTTGGGTTACACTACTACATATCACTCAAAATTCCCATGAAAAGTTTCCATGAAATAGGTAAAACCATTGATTTCGTGGAAAAATGGTGTTAATTTTTTGAAAAAATTCAAAATTTTCCCGACATTCGTCGCTATTGCGGACGAACCTATGATACTGTTGCTATTGCAACGAAGAGATAATATCGCTATTGCGACGAAAATCAAGATTTGTTGCTATTTCAATTAACATTGCAATGAACATTGCAAAATTTTAGTTTTGGTTGTTGTTTCGATGATAAGTCCTGACCGTCGCTATAGCGATGAAAGCCGAACCTTTCTTTTTGTTTTTTTATTAATGACCAGTTTGAATTTTTCTTTATTTGAAATTTGACCATTGTCCATTTTTTTCGTAACTGCGACCCTCATTGATCTATAAATACATGTTATTAAGTCATTTTTTGAGAATAATTTGCTAGAGTTGTAGCGATATTTCTATTGATTTTTCATTATGTGATTTGAAGAGTTCGGTGCCAAAGTATAGCACCGTTTTTTACTTCCACTATTTGACATAATGTTGAAAATTTATTTTTATTTTACTATTCCTTACATGTTTCCATATGGATAGTATTGATATCCCAAATGTGTCAACCAAGGTCAATCACACTTGAAATTTTTTTGCGATGGAAAACCATCATCATCATCAACCTAGATGAATGTCAAAATGTGACATATACATAGTAGACCGTCACAACCAACTTAAGCCATACAATATTTTTCTATAAAACATAACCCCTACAGTACATTGGAATTTGGGACATAATAATTGTATATTGAATGTACTATTTTGACATAATCTGACATAAACTAACGTTTCAATGTGAAATAACTATGTTCTCAACCTTCTTTATATCAAAATTTGATATAGTCTTGCAATCTCACAAAATGTTAGAATGTGAAAATTTTGGAGGACATCATCTCCATATTAAAATGGTTCATAATTTTGAATTGAAACTCTTCACCGTAGTCAGTTTCCATTATGGTTGTTTTAACTATTGTCAACATAGTCAATATAGTTTAATGTGTTCAATAATGGATAACCATGGTAAACATAGTTAAACACATTGAACATTGTAATGTTGCATAACTATATCGAGATGTTGAAATCCACAATGCAATATGGTGCATAAGCATTGTTGATTGTACTTATTTGACATAGGCCACCGTAAATTAGAATCACTACGTGACATACCTATGTTGTTAACATAAATACACAACCTGATTTGACATAGTACAACCTCATGTGTGCTAATTTGACTTAGTTAGTAGTTCTAAATTCATGACATGATTAGTACCTTATTTGACATAATCCAATGTGTGTAATAATCTAACCTATGTACTAATTTGACATAATTTGACAAAATTCATTCTATGTACTAGTAATTTGACATAATCATTGTTGAATTTACCAATTTGATGTATCCGACCCAAAAAAAATGTCACTACGTGGCATACCAAAGTTATTAGATAATAATATTGTGTTGGGTAATTATAAATAATTCACCACAATTAAGTAATTGATGTTTTTAATTAATAATATTATTAATTAATTATAAACGTTTATGATTAAATTTAATGCTTGACGTAGTGTGTTAAGCCCCTGGAAATATGTTGTGATTATTATTTGTGTTGATGTGTTGTACTAGGTGCATGGACTATGGAGTATGGGCATTATTATTATTATTATATTATTATTATTATCACTCTATTTATTTTTAGAAGTACGTTATATATTGATTAATAAGTTTTTTTTGTTGTTATAGGCTATCATAATGTCAAATAAATTTTCTTGGGAAGAAAACAATAGGAGGTATGCTGAGGCTATGGCAGCATTAGAGGCGAAGGGTGATGGAAAGTGTTATTTCCCTTGCAATGATTGCAGAGGTTTCTGAACTAGAAGAATTTTACAAACATCAGCTGAAAAACATTGTAAGGAGAAGGGGCATGCTAAAGGGGGGTATGAATATCATCCATTGGTAAGACGTTATTCATTACATATTGTACCTATTGTAATAGTGTTGATAGTGTATTCACAATTTTTTTTAGCATTTTAAATATCTGTGTTGTATATTATACACTAATTTTATTGCGTTGTTTGTAAATATAAAGAAAATGGCCCCATGATGTCGACCGCCAGAGAGCTATTTTCCACATAATAGTAGAAATACTACTTTACAAGACGACAAGCATGGAGATCATGCTATTGAAGATGGATTTATTAATGATCCTATGGACAAAGATGAAGTTATTGATACTAATGGTGAATAAGAGATAAATAGATTGCTACAAGACACATTTTCTCCATTGGATGAGGACAACCTCCATGATTTTCATGATGTTCCTCTTCTCGAGAAGTCCCAAGAACCTCTTTATGAAGGCTCAATAACCAATATTCTATCTTCTATATTGTTGTTGGTGAACTTGAATGTTTTGAATGGTTTAAGAAACACTTGCTTCACACAACTCCTAAGGTATGTAAAGTTGATTAGTTTCCTCTATTTTTAGTGATAATTAATTCGTAAATTAGAGATATGAATTATTTATCATGTATATTGTTTACATTTCACTTTTTGTCAATGTTGCAGATTGTTGGGTGAATTTCTATAACCACCATCAAATAATTCACCACGCACAAGTTGAGAGGTATTCTTGATTATGAAAGAAATTGGAGTGGAGTATCAATCTATTGATGCATGTACTAATGATCATATTATATATTATGGACAATATGCATTAGAAAACAAATGACCACAATGTGAAATTAGTAGATATCGAACTAATCAATTAATAAAAGAGGTCCCTCACAAAGTTCTTCGTTATATTCCCATAATTCCACATTTCCAATGACTATTCAGGTGTCAAAGTATAACATAGTTTATAGATTACCATGCGAAGAATAGAAGTGAATATGGTTTCTTCAAATGCCTGCATATGGTTTTGTATTGAAGAACATCAAAGAAAAATGGCCAATTTTTAAAGATGAACCTCATAATGTTAGACTTCCATTGGCAGTTGATGGTTTCAATCCATTTGGTGAGCTTCGTTCTACTTACTCATTGTGGCTTGCTTTCATAATAAACAATCATCAGATGAAATTTCAATTTAAAATGGGCCATCCAAAGATAATACAAATTCCATGTCATCATGTATTAGCTAATCAAAATGATTTAAAATTTAAAAAGGGAGCACCTCTTAAACAATTTTTAATATAGTTTTGGGGATAGGTATCATAAAAAAACTACTCTTTTTGTTCGTATTATCGGCATATCTCCCTGTGTTTTTACTCAAATTTTGATCAAGAGAGCTTGTTGGATGTGGAATTAAATTCTACATCCAACGAGTACCCACTCAGCATACTTTTGACAGTCCCCGCTACCCCAAAAACAAGAAATACCTAAAAAACATGATGATGACATCATCATCCTGTTTTTTCAGGTATTTATTTTTTTGGGGTAGAAGGGCCCGTCAAAAGTATGCCTAGTGGGTAATCGTTGGATGTATAATTTAATTCCACATCCAACAAGCTCTCTTGATCAAAAATTGAGTAAAAACACAAGGAGATATGTCAAAAATATGAACAAAAAAGTAGTTTTTTCTTTCTTCCTCCAAAATTAATCAATATTATTTTATTATTTTAACTATTATTTTATTAATTTTCCTTAGGATGCCCATTTTGAGTTGAAATTTCCTCTAATGAACCTACCTCCTTGGATTACCATTAAGAGAGAGCACACAATGTTGGCAATGATAATTCCAGGTATTTTTTTGAAAGTTGTAATTATATTATGTCATAAAGTTATTTGTTTAATTGCTACATGAGAACACCTTTTATACATTTCGATGGATAACTAAATAGAAATATTGTATGTTTATTGATCAACTAGGTAAGTACCAAGTTAAAGATATGAATGTATATATTGAGCCTATTATCGATGAGCTATTGAATTTATGGGCTAGAATCACTATGTATGACATCTCTAGATCAATAGGGTAGAAACAATTTTAGTTCCATGGAATACTTGCATGGACAATTCATGACGCTCCCGGGTTAACATATTTTTTTGGTAAGTAACTTTATGTTTCCTGTCATTAAAATTATGTTTTTAAGGTTAAAAACATGATTTATTTAGTTATTTTAAATTAATAATCCTTTGATGTAGCTATAACAGTAATACATATATCTTGTAGGTCTTGAAACAAAGGGAAAATTCACATCTCCAGTATGTGGTCCTAGGATAAAATCTCTTCATTCAAGAAGTTTATCAAAGGAGGTGTTTGATGAGTATAGGCACTTCCTCCCTAAGAACCATAGGTACAAAACTATCAAAAAAATATTCAATGGTAAAGAAGAGAATGCAAATAAACCATGAAGAATGACACATTGCCTACGGAAGTTGGAATATAACAAACATCGTTGAGGTATGAAAAATGAATATGCAGTATACAATATGTACTTCATGTAATATTATGATTTTTATATTTTTATTGAATCTTCTCTACCATGGGTGTCATGAATTATTGTTAATGTGTTTTTGTCTATGTTTAATGAATGTATTTAAGGCATGAATGTGATTCCATGAGGAATGGAGAGTTATCCCATACAATTCAGTAGGTTGTCTTACTACGAGCACCTACAAATAGCTCATTTGTTTGATACAATGCATATCAGGAAGAATGTAATAGAAATGATATGCCGTACATTATATGGAAGGTCAAACAAAGATAAAATTGGAAAAATTTGTAGTGACATTGCAGAATCCAATCACGCATTGCAAAGTGTAATTATTTCCAATGCCAGAAATAAGAATCGGAATATTTTTCTTCCACAGTTATTGACGGAGAAACAAAGCAATGCTATAAAATAGGTCATTTGTAAAATAAGGTTTCTGGCGGGGTTTTCATCGAACATTAAAATTATATTAACCCAAAAAGGTGATTTTGGCAGTGTTAAAACTCATGACTAGCATACATTCATTAAGGTAATTATTTACGTATATAATTTTCATTAAGTAAATATTTTTAGTAATGGTTCTCTCCTATTTGGAAACATTAGATAATGATTTTATTTTTGGTACAATATGTTCTACCTCTAGCTCTCCCAGATAGCTTTGACGAAAACATAAAACAAGTTTTATATGAGCTTGGTAAATAAATGACGTACGTAACAATTTTATATGCATGAAAAATGTTCGACGTTCTTTTGGTTGCATTGCTTATTGACATATTGTGTTTTACAGCTTCAAACTTTAATATATATTATATGCCTCAATCTAGTTGATCATTCATGTTATTTTATTGCATCTTTTGTAGGTGGATTTCATCTAAATAAATCCATAAAGAAGATATTAGATATTGGAATAGATAAATTCGTCTAATGTGTGAAATGCAGAACTATTTAGCTCAAGCATTTTTTAGTGCACAAGAACACTATCTCATACACAAAGTTGAGGAGATTGAATTGTGTAGACATGTAAAATCAAGGTCAATGTGGATGGTGGAAAGGAATTTGAAGTCATTGAAGGATTTTGTTAGACAAAGAGCACACCATGAGGGTTCTATGCTGTAGGGCTATATGCTATATCAATCCATGGTGTACATTAGTCGGTATCTTCCAAATTTAGCAAAAACTATCAATCTGTCTTGCATTTGGCATGCCGAATTCATCAACAAATTTGAAGGGGAGGTCCTGTCGAGGAAAGGTAGAAATAGGAAAGTGAAAGGTAAGGAGAATGGTGTACATTTTATTTATTATACAATTAATTTATTTATTTATGTAATTTTTATTATTCCATCATTATTTTAAGGTGAACTTAATTTCCTTTAATGACATCTAATTTAAAATTCTTAATTTGTTTTTTCATATAGTTGGTCGTGTGTGGGATGCAATACATTTATACATTGCAAACAATATTGATTGGATGGATGAATGGATTGAACTATGTACAGAATACTATGGTACCTTAACATGGGAAGGAGTTAGTAAAATGATTAAAACAATGCATCGTAATTGAGAGGAATATCCTGAACTTACGCAAAGGGAAATTGATTTAGCATGCAATTTAAAAGATAAAAAGGCAAGTATATTTACCCTGCTCATTTTTTCCGTTGTTTCACATTGTATCAAAATATTTCTCTCGTTTATGTCTTCTTATATACTTATTTACCAAGACGAGCATGATGTAGCTAATACATCACAATTATATGTGGTGCAATGGTCGTAAATTTCACATCAAAAAGTTGGATGACAAGAGGAAAACATTTGATTGTGGGATAACTGCATTTTTTTAAGTCACTAATGTTTCCTCTAGAAGTGACAGGAATCCAGGAGTATTTGAAAATAGGTACTATGGCTATTTGGAAGATATACTTGAGAGTGACTTTAATTCCTTTAAAGTAGTTATGTTTGAGGTCAAATGGTGCAGGATACGAATGAATGAATTTGATCCCAACAGAATTGTTACTAAGCACACCAATGGATTTACCATGGTTTATACAAGGGCACTTGAACTAGGTACAAAGCCTTATGTTCTTCCAAGTCAATGTGAGTAGTTATTTTACTCAAATGTTCCATGTAAAGTAGGTTGGTCATACATTGTTAGATATGATCCAAGAGGACTACTAGTCAAGTTTAATGCACTAGAGGAAGAAGACAATGTTGAAGAAGAAGGTGATGCATATCAGGAGCAGTTGGATGTCGACGTATATGTGTCAGATGAAGAATCCGATCAAGAAGTTGATCATCCAAATGATGTAGTAGACAATGAAATTGACATTGATGATATTGATGATGAATATCTAACCAAAAATGAATTTGATCATTACCCTGATATGAGCAATATTTTCAACGATAGAGATTCAGAACCAGATGAAGATAGATATGTTGATTTAGATGAAGAAGAATCCGAATGACATTGTAGCAATGTTGGAATCTATGAGGTATGTGAGAACATATTTTTGCATAATGTATCATCTTTACGACTATTTAGTTATGTTTAAACCATCATTATCATCATCATCGTCATCACCATCATCACAATCTTTGTTGTCGTCATCATCACCATATTCACCACCACCAACAACATCATCATCATATTCATCATCACCATCCTCATCATCATATTTATCATCATCATCATCCTTGTCTTCATCTTCGTCATCATCATCGTCATCACCATCATCACAATAGCCATCATCATCATCATATTCATCATGATCATCATCTTCACCACAACCACCACAATCATCATCTCCATCATCATCTTCCTCATCATCATCATCTTTGAATTCATCATCATCATCATCATCATCACAATCCTCGTCATCATTATCGTCATCATCATCATCATCACCCTTTTCCTCATCAACATCAGCATCATCATCATCATAATCCACTCCATCATCATCATCATCACAATATCCGTCATCATCATCATATTCATCATGATCATAATCTTCACCACCACAACCACCACCACCATCATCATCATCCTCATCCTCATCCTCATCATCTTCGTCATCATCAGCATCAGCATTAGCATAATCCTCATCATCATTAGTGTCATCATCATCACCCTCTTCTTCATCAACATCATCATCATCATCACCGTCTTCATTGTCATCATCATCGTCATCATCACCATATTCATCATCATCACAACCATCATCATCTTCATCATCATGGCCACCATCACCATCATCGTCATCGTCATCATCATCGTTGTCATCACCATATTCATCATCATCATCATCTTCATCATCAACCTCATCATCATCCTCGTCATTATCATCGTCAGCAGCAGCAGTAACATCACCATGATAATCTTCTTCTTCATCATCATCATCCTCATCATTGATGACGATGATGGTCATAATTGATATCTACTTTATATATTTTGATTTAATTACAGTTATTTACATTTTCCTGTATGTTGTCATATGCTATAAAACATTTTTTTAGATAGATTTTGTGGGGTTATGGGGAATTGAGAGTGATGTGAGGGGGGGAGGGGCCATAATAGCTTCCACCTTCACGTGGTTGGCCCTGTTAAGTAAAGAATATTAAATTATTCTCGAAACAAAGAGAATCTCATTAAGGAAATGCATAGTTATTATATTGACAATGATGATGATCATCATCATCATCATTGTCATGATCATTATCATCATCATCGGCATCAAAATATTCATCATCATCATCATCATCATCATCATCTTCATCATCATCATCATCCTGATCATCATTCATGTTGATTCTTTGTTGGTTAAAATGGTCATGCTATATATCCTATGGTGCTTTATATATAAAATTATCACTAAACGATTACTTATACTAAGCAAATCGAAGACACAAAAATACCATTCCATTGGCTATTATCATCATCATTAAGTTAACACGACACAATGGTGTGTATTTATGAAATATCAAGGGCGATAGATTTAATAGGAATAATAAGAATCGATGTTATAAAACATATTACATGAACTAGGTAGTTATATAAATGAAAAGAAATGGTACATAATATTTAAATGGTATGCACCGATGATTTTCATGTATATTATAGAAACGATGTTTATAAATTTTAGTTGTATACACCAAATCTCTTGCATTTATAAACACACCTGAGTGTTAATGCACAAGATGTAACACTCACACAACAACACCTTCATAATGCTCACATAACAAGACGCCAACCTCCCACACAACTAGGATGGAAGAAGCAAGAATTATCACTCTAAGTTTTGAAGTAGCTAGAAAGAGACTAAGTTCACGTGAATGGTGAAGAGTTTATGTTAAAGACATACAACTTAGTCCTTATCCTTTATTAATTGATATTTTTTACTATTTGTAAATAAATTTAAATTTTGCTTAATCCTATCCATGGGACTTATTATGAATAAACATAATTATTTTGGTTATTATCAGTAAAAAATTATTAAAAACATAAAACATAATTTATTATGTTTAAAATTTTAAAAATAAAAAGTTAATAATTATTTTAATAAAATCTCAAAATTAATTAAACAACATAGAAAGAACTAAATAAATTTACATTTTGGTCATTATTTTCTTATAATTATAAAATGCAAGACATTCCTACCGTAGTTAGATTATTATATGATAATGATAACATACATTAAAATATGTATTACAATAATCTTTTTAATATAACCAATATTAATACTATTATTCCATTTATATTACATAATCAAATCATTTATAAACATAATGCATTGACATCACTTTATAACCCATTATAATACATAACATTTTCATACCATAGTTCCTTTATCCTATCAAATTAATTTCTTCAAAAAGCATAATATCCAAACATTAAACATGTAGATCCCACCCATAAGGTTATAATCTATCTCATCTTTATGTATCCACATACCAAAAGCAAGTAATTTAATTAGAATATTATACTTTATCTCTTCATGTACATGTAAAAAATGATATATTTACTTGAAAAAATGATATATTATCAATAAAACGTATTTTGAACACATTAAATTGTCATATATGTATCATTAGTTTTATAGTTCAATAACAGAACAACTATTCTATTGTATTTTTTCAAGTTGGAGCACACTTCATTATACAAAAAAACCACTTAGACTATGTCATATCCATATTGGGGCATCCACTTGCAATCCAAGCTTAAGAGATGTAAGAATGAGAAGGCTTGGGCACCTAAGGAAAATTAATACACAACTCATAATACATTAAAAAAAATCCTACATACCAAGCAACTTAGCAAAGCTAGCATAACCGGGGTCAGGGCATCAATTTTTTTTTTTCAACACTTGTCATGAAAGCATAAATGTATGCGATGGAGGCCCAATGGAATCAATCCTAAGTCAATTGAATCCTTGCAATTCACTACATGTCTGAGTCTCAATAATCCTCCTTTTAAATTGAACCAAAAATAACAAAAGAAGTATATTAATGGGTGAGATTTGAGAAAGTTCAAGGTGTGACTAATTAAGGGCTCGAGGCTCTAAAATTTGTTGTGTTTTGTACCAGTCCACGATTCAGTGAATTCACATTCACGGGTAGGAATTTAAGTGATTTAATGAAAACAATTAATGTGTATACCTCTATGTCGAAATTGTTTTCTGCAGCTGATGCAGGCCACAATATTTATTGTCTTACCAAAAGGCATGATAATGAGGAACAAGACCCAAAATTATGGACTTCACCTTCAAAGAATGATTTGCAATCAAATTGGAAAGGAGTGATAAGAAGATCGCAACAATCCAACTTGTCAAAAATCTCAGTTGATGGTGTTAATTAAAGACATATATGATAAATTTAATATAAGACTTACTTATAGTTGCCTCTTACTCTTTGTGTCTTGACATGTTTAATATTTTATGGTTGTCTTTGCACCTTGACCCAATTCGTATTATAAGGTGAGGATGTGCATGCATAATAATCCTTAGTTATGACTATGAGATGAGGATTTATAGGGAAAAGGATGTAAAGACAAGTATTTTTTATATGTATTTTGGTGGAGTTGAGGACAAATGTCATGAGAAACCACAAATGTTTGGAAGGATGGAGGGATATTACATCATAATCATTCCACCCATCAAATTGAAGACTATTCTTGCGCAAAAAATTGTTTTTTTTTTTTTAATTTCATTAATAACCATTGTTTCTCCATATCGTATGCCCAATGACACCTCTCTATAGCAATGCCTAAATCGGCCTTTGCACAATTTGTGATCCTAGCTACATGCCATTATTTGTATTTTCATGACATCGAGTGTTGTTTATAGTTGTCGTGAGTTCATGATATTCATGCAATAACTGAAGTCTTGTAGAGGAGGATTCATCAAACCTAAATTTTGAATTTCATTTTGATGACAAAAGAGTGGACATTGGTAGTGAGGTTCACATAGGTAGCAGGCACAAAGTTTTAAGCTCATTTCAGGCCTAGTAGTAGACCAATGGTTGTTATTTTTTGTTATAGTCATAGTTGTTGACACATTGTCACACTTTAGATTTCTTGGGGACTCAAGGGATAGAGTCACATATCGATGGCTAGTGTCTTGTAGTCATCAATTATTACTGGTCATATTGCACAACTAAGCAATGAGTGCATGACATGAGTGAGTGAGTGATTATAATTTATCATATTTCCAATATTTTGAATGATGAGTTGAATGTTATAGCATAGGAATTTCAACATATTGAGAAATTTATATGGATGGGTAATTTCAAATGTTTCGCTATTATCAACCCAAATGGCACGTCTTCGTCCGAGTGCCGACATTCTTTATGTTGGTACACAAAAGGACAAACTAGGATTGAAGTTTGCCAAAGCACTACAGATGGGCATGAATTGGGATGCATTTACCTCTTAAACCATCTTTCTATATATTTTTCTAAGTGTTTAGTTATGTACGTGACTATCTTCATTGCAACTCGCGTACTGTATGTGACTATCTGCATTGCAACCCGCGTACACCAGCGTACGTAGGTTTCCTTCGATCAACTCGTGTGTCATATGCGGGTTTACTATATCAATAGTCGTGTACATCTTAGTTTGGATTTAAAAAATATAAAAAGTGATTATTTGAGATTATTTGGGCCCTAATATTTAACTATCCCAACTGTTTCAACCACCCCAACGTTCAAAACTACTCCATTTCCCAAAGTATAAATAGAGGCCTTTGGGTGGGTAATAATCAATCAATATTGGAGAGCAAAGTTATGCTGGTGGTATATATTTAGAAGTATTCGAGCAGAACAAATTAGAGTCTTTTGGTTGCAAAGGAGTCCTTGTCTCAGAAGTTGGGTTGTACTCTTATCTCATTCACTGATTGTTAATATAGA
Organism: Pseudotsuga menziesii; assembly: GCA_001517045.1. Lineage (NCBI taxonomy): Eukaryota > Viridiplantae > Streptophyta > Pinopsida > Pinales > Pinaceae > Pseudotsuga > Pseudotsuga menziesii. Next base: position 42,064 of record LPNX010000712.1, on the reverse strand, counting down.
GAATTCTTCTTCCAACATTGTGTTGAGTCTATTTCATGTATTGTGGTTAATGAATGTATTTGATTATATGTTTTATATATTTTTTATCTAACCTCTTATATATACATGCATGAGATATTACTTGGAGAATTTTATCTTTATGGGTGAAAGAGGTACATCCGTGGAAGCTTTGGAGAGAAGAGGAGCAGGAGAAGATCAAGCTTGGATCAACCATCGGTAATTGGGTAAGTCAATACTTTATTCCTATTCCCTTTCTATTATTTGGTAAAGTTAATTGTATGTAAGGTTATTAGTAATTTGGTGACCCCATACCCTAGGTTACAAGGGTTTTTAATCTTTAACAGCATTCCCTTCTTTTGAACTGTTAATATAATGTAGCAGACGTGGCAGACTCATCAAATGTTGAAGTTATTACAGACTCATAATTTAAAAGGTCACATCATTTTAAAAAGTTGTGTTATTTCAAAAAATACACATGACTATATATACCTACCTATGTACATCATCAGATAGTGACAATTAGTTTCTAATCTCAAAAAGATAAACCAAAATGAGTCTTATTGAAACCAACATCATCTAAATAGGGACATGCACTCTACTCACTTAATGTGTGGTATGGTTGAATCAAATGACAAGTACAAAGTGGTTGCAATGTGTCATCTAGTTAAGAAAATATTCAATGTAAATTAAATGAACACCTTATAAAAATAAGAGACTCACTAGACATAAAAAAGAACTATAAACAATATTTTCTTTTTAAAAACATATTGTTGCAATGTGTGCACATTCTTTGGAGTTGTCTCTCTATAAAATGGGACATTCTAAATTACACACTTTCATAATTTGTCGGATCTATATTGATCTTGTCCATATTCTTGTTTTCACATTTTCCTTTCAACCCTTTCCTATCAGGTGCTGCCGGAGGTCGAAGTCACGAAAGTTGCTGCCGGAGGTCTGCGAGGTCACAACAGTTGCTACTAGAGGTCACGCAGAAGAGGAGGATTAATTTGCATAGGAAGAGGAGGGTTTGCAGTGGTCTGAGGGTTTTGAGAGGAATAGGAGGGTTTGCAAAACTCATGCAGAGGCTGACAACATGCCCCCCAAATCGGTGAGTACCTTAATTTGATATCGCAATAACCTATACAGAGACCTCTTGAAAGATAGAGTGCCACAATAACCTATATAACCTATATATAGACCTCTTGCAAGATAGGCCTTCCCATAATTCTATTTATTGGTAGTTTTTTGGTAGATTTTAAGATTGTATAATTATGTTTATTGTTGGAAATTAATGGATAGTAGTCTAGAAAACATTAATACCTTGACTTGATGCTTATGTTCCACACTTCAGGATTTTGGTATCCTATGTTACATGTCAACATTTTTGTGAGGCAGGGTTTGTTTTGATGCTTAGGACGTGAACCTAAATTAGAGGAGAGTTAAGGAATCGAGGAGGAGGGTGCATAGATCTAGGTATAATTTTACCACTTAGTTTCCCACATAGATACATTTGCTTGAATTGAGGATGTTTGAGTTGACGAGCATTCATGGAGGTGTGGTGGACCTTGAAGAGCACATTGCTTAGGAGGAAGCAATTGGAGCATTGGATACCTTTGGAGGATACTGGTGGACTTTGTTATTGTGGAGAACTTATCTTGGTACCCTTGATTGATGTACATGCTTCCCTTGGAGCTTGACATGTGCCACCTTAGAGTGCAATGGTTCACATGCAAACTTGCTTAGTGATTAGTTTGGTTAATTGAGGTAGTAGTCTTTGGACCTTGTCCACTTTACTATTCTTGGACACCCTCACATATTAATCAATGTTGATGTCCTAAATCATGCAACACACAATAACATGGTTATCATTCATTTAAATAGTGACCTAAAGGAATTTAACAACCACACCATATATCCCACCAATTCCTAGAATGACTGTAGTCCTAGCTCAAGGAATTGGGTGAGGTTGTAAATGTAACAGTCTGCTATATCAACTTTAGCCATGAACCCTTTCATATGATCATTTATTTTGATGAAATACATATTCATATCGAAAATTTATGTAGGGTAAACATGTGTATTTGGGTCTAGTATAGGGGACTTCAGCCCCTTTGGCCTGTTCTTTTTCACTCAGTGGCCCATTGTGGCTTTTCTTGTAGTACTTGTTCCCACTAAAAATGATGGCATTTTTTAACATTCAAGAGGTAAGTTTTTTTATGAAATATTGGATTGATGGATGAACTAATATCTTTTTAGACCTCTATGTGTAACTTGGTGCAATCCCTTAATAAAAAAATAGAGTGTGGGTATCCTCAGCAAGAAAACATCATCAAACTCTTGGACACTTAGAATATACTTTAGGCATCTAGTTGACTGTATTTTGGACAACAATTGATCTAGATCTTGGGGGCTGAAACCCGAAAGGCTTGGATTCCGAGAGAGGAGGAGATTAAAGCTGCAAAATTGTTAACATTTGATGCATAAAGTAACATACATAGAGTAAATAGCCCACATGGAGGGGTGAGGCTCAAAGATGGTTCTTTGAGCCTCACCTCTCAAACCATATCAAGAAAAGAACTCAGAACCAATAACCCAATAACTTAATAGAGTAAGATAAATGTAGGATGCCAAAAATCCTTCCATGCCTTATTGAGAAGGCATAGAGCCTTTTTATAACATTATTACAATGTGCCTTTGGGCAATACCATGGGTTGTGAAATACCATGGATGAGAGAGGTACAATGTGCCTTGAAGTCATACCATGAAACAAAACCATGAGTTGTCAATGACCATGGATGAGAGAGGGTGGCCTCTCCGTTTAATGCTTTTATGATGACTGAAAGCGTGTGGCCTCTCATTAAATGTTTTTATGACTCATACATCCAAATTTAGACCATATTCCCCCTGAAATTCGGATCATTCTTCCCCCCTTAGAAAATGATGGTCCCCATCATTTCATACTAAAAAGAGACCCATGATTACAATGTGTCAATTGCCAATGAGAAGAAGGGTTTTCTGTGGTTAACCCATAACCGTGGGTTTTGTGTGGTTGACCCATAACCATAACTGTGGGTTTTGTGTGATTGACCCCTAACCATGGGTTTTGTGTGGTTGACCCATAACCATAACTGTGGGTTTTGTGTGGTTGACCCCTAACCATAATCTTGGGTTTTATGTGGTTGACCCATAACCATGGTTTTTGCATGGTTAACCCATAACCATGATTACAATAGGATTTCATAAAAGTAAAAAAAAATGGTCTTTGGTGAAGTTGATGTCTTGCTACAAATCCATTCATATATTTTGATGTAGGTGATGAAATTGAATTCCGTTGAAGACCCATTTGAGATATTGAAAAGAAATTTTCATCCATATAACATACACTCTTTGTGGTGGCCCAAGGAATGAGAAAATGGTTGCTGAAGCTCAAGGGATGCGTGTGCACTAGTTTTCCAGACACATGTTGCTTCAATCGATAATATCTCTGAAACCAGAGATGCAAATGAAAAGCCGTGGGATACCCATTTTAGCTAAGGGAAATATATTTCTAGTGAGATATGGTAGAGCCTCTAATATGTTTTGTAGAGTCCGTGGTACTTGTTTAAAGTTTTGGTATGTGAGGTTGCACTGTGTACAAACATAGGTTGCTTCAAACAAGCATATCTCACAAGCGAAGAAGGTAAATGAGAAAATGAAAAATACCCATTTTAGATGACAAAAATATATTTCCAATGAGCTATGGAAGAACCTCTGAAACTATTTTTGAAAGTTTCAACATTCATTTGAATTTTGTAGAGGACCACAAAGATGCCAAGGGTTTGTAGAGAAAAATCAGATGTTGTAGAGATCATGGAACTTCATCTTGAAGCTTAGATATCCTATATTGCCTAAGGACCAACTATGATGCTTACAATGTATGGCCTAGCAATGGACTCTGAGTGTGCCAAAAGGAGGCTGAAAATCTCTGCAGATCTTTGAACCCGAACTATGCTCAAACCCTCATTCCCATGGAGAGCATACATGCTCTGATACCATTGATCCGGATCTTGGGGGCTGAAACCCAGAAGGATTGGATGCCGAGAGAGGACGAGATTAAATCTACAAAATTGTTAACATTTGATGCATAGAGTAACATACATAGAGTAAATAGCCCACATGGAGGAGTGAGGCTCAAAGATGGTTCTTTGAGCCTCACCTCTCAAACCATATCAAGAAAAGAACTCAGAACCAATAACCCAATAACTCAATAGAGTAAGATAAATATAGGATGCCAAAAATCCTTCCATGCCTTATTGAGAAGGCATAGAGCCTTTTTATAACATTATTACAATGTGCCTTGGAGCAATACCATGGGTCAAAACCATGGGTTGTGAAATACCATGGATGAGAGAGGTACAATGTGCCTTGAAACCATGCCATGAAACAAAACCATGCAATGACCATGGATGAGAGAGCGTGGCCTCTCCGTTTAATGCTTTTATGATGACTGAGAGCGTGTGGCCTCTCATTAAATGTTTTTATGACTCATACATCCGAATTTAGACCATATTCCCCCTGAAATTCAGATCAACAATGAAGGGAACCTAAACCGTTGGTAAGAGCACATTTTAAATTGAATATTTAAATGTTGTCCCTGCCTTATTTCATATGTAAAAAAATAGTGATGTTAGATCATCCCTAACCTATGTTGGTTTGATAGACAAGTATTAATAAAGGTTGAAATCCTACAACAAGCCTAAGGTTTGAGGTATGAGGCACATGCTCTGAGGTATTTCATTGAATTGTAATAATGCTATGCTACCCACATGATTGTGTTAATGCACCATACTAAACGAGAATGTTCCAATGATATACGTTGTTTGATATGGGTACATATTATGAGTAATTTTGATGTCTTTTTTAGGGTTATTTAAGGTAACACCAAACAATAGAGAGACCCTTCATCAAGCATACAAGATTGGTCTACAAACAAGATATAAAAATATGGTCAAGATGACAATCCAAAACCTTGATCTTATGAGTAAAAGGGTTTTTTCCCCCACCTTGTTGGTAAAGCTTTGTCTTGTGGGTGAAGCAGTTGTCTTCACACTTTACTATGACCCCTATTGTTGACTTATGGACTTGTGTGAACCCCCTTGTTGGTCCTAGTACTAACGCCCCCTAATCAATGTGGTACATTGACCCTCTTTGTTATGATGACTTAGATTTATTGTTTTTATCTTGTTATAATGTCTTGACCTTTCTACCTTATCCTAAGTCAACTTAATATTATTTTATGTTTTAATTTGGAAAGACTCCTAAAAGCTAGGATGTCTTTTTTAGCCCTAAATTTTTAAGGGTGACCCTTCTATAAGATATTTTAAGCTTATAAATTAAAGTTATAGATCTCATTATGATACAAGGAAGATAAGGTCTGAGTTATGCTTTCTACATTTGATATGCAGTTCTTTCTCTATTGTTCTTGAGATCTAAGGGTTTGTTGCTCTTTCTCTCTCTACCTCACACATGACCTTATTGAGATACTAACTGTTGGTCCATGATTATTGGAGCTAGGCCATGACAATTTGAAGGTTGCTAGATATGGGTTGTGACTATTTCAAGGCTGCTAGGGCTGGGTTGTGACTATTTGAGCCTACCTAGGTTGAGTTGTAATCCTTGTTTACCTGCTAGTGTTTGGTTGTGAATGTTATGATCTTGTTAAGGTTGAAAAGTGACCATGGTCAAACTCTTAAGGCTGGTCTGTGACCTTGTTATCCTATTTATGTCTAGGTCGTGATTGTGTCAAACTGCTTAAGGTTGGGACGTGACCTTGTTAGTCCGCTTAAGGCCGGGTCGTGCCCTTGTTAGAATACTAGTGTTGGGCTGTGAGTTTTGCTGAGCATGCTATGGGATGCCTTGGACTATTTTTTTGTTGTAACCAACCCATTGTCAGCATGTTGGGATGCTTGAGACCACTATCATCTTGTTGGATTGTTTGTTGAAGACCTGTGTCAACATGTTGGGTTGCTTGATACCACTATCAACATATTGGACTATTTGTTCAATACCTATATCAACATGTTGGGATGTTTAAAGTGGTGCTTAGTTGTTGGATATGTTCTCTAATTGTGCTTGGATGGTTTGATTGGACCATTGTTTGTATAGAATGTTGTATCACTTCCCTAGACTATTCTTCTGGGTTATATGTACTTGTTGGGTGTCTTGGTTGATATCTTAAATTTGTTTTTTGGTTGTCTTGACTACTATACCTTATTATATAACATATTATACAACACCTATCTATCTCTCTCACAGGTATGTCCATGCCCTCAGGTAAGGGCCAAGACTTGTTCTATTTCAGTGACTTGTCTCTAAGAAGACAAGGTCTGATCTAAAAAAAATTGAGTATAAGAAAGGGTCCAAATCAGACTTACTTTTGTTTGTACCAATGTTCATGATTTATTATGCACTTTAATACTGTTATGGTTTTGTTTTAGACATACAACTTTAACACATGGACATTTGGGAGTGTTAAAGTTGAAAGAGATGAAAATTATATATATATCATCTAGTTTTTTTTCATTGCTATTTTGTCACTGTTGTACTTTTACTTTGGTATTTTGGTTTATTTTATTTCCATTAAAGCACAAATTCGTTAAATTGTTGAAAACCCTAATTACCCTAAAACATTAACAACTAGCACTCACATTGCATGACTAACCCACAATTTATGAGGAATCTATAGGTAAAAAATGCCCCATCAATATTGTAGATTAAGTTTTTCTTTCATTTTCTAATCAGATAGGCATATTTCATTTTTAAGTTACTGTAGGTGAGTTTACAACAAAAACCTCACTTACCATCACTTCAAGCATCAAGGTCAACTAATGACTTTGAGAATAAAGACTTTCCCACCCTAAATGAATTGTGGGTTATGCCACCTTTGTTTTACTTGTGAAATGATTTTCCCATGATAATATTCTATGTTTAAATGCCATGCTAAAAAGGGGGACTTGTATAAGAACTTTTTTCTTGTTTTAAATGCAATGACTCCTTGCTTCTTGTTTACGATAAATCTACCTCTCAAGCTTGTTTTGAGCTATTGTACACTATGCATGAACCTAATATATCTACTGCATGGTACTAGAATATACAATTATGCATGGCATTAGTTCTTTTGCATTATCAGAATTTAGGGCATCAAGAAGGTTTTCCATAGTTTAGTTTCTACAATGACTTTCCCCTATTTCTCCACCCATATTTCCTCAATAAAAATTCATCTAGTCACAGGCCAACAGTGATGTCCAAAATTCTTCTCAACCCCCATATGGGCCATAAAAATTAAGAAGATGTAACTATTTACCTAATCCATGACTATGAAAAATAATGCGTAGGCCTGAAAATAATACAAATGAATTGGAAAGAGAGATAGAAGAAGTCCACCCAATCACCAAACCTCCTAAGAACCCATTATCCTCCAATGAAACAAACTCCCAACTAGTAAACATATTCTTCAGAGTCAAAATGACAGTGTCCCTTACTACCAAAGTTTCGTAAATGAACACCACATCCACTTTATTAGAGACAAACAGTCTTTTGAGGGCCAATTGTTTGGCTCATCCCCCCAAGCCTCTCACATTCAAGGAGAGGAGCCAACCTTGATGCATGAAAAGAAGGGGAAATTAGAATTTGTGAAGGGAGTTTGTTTTGGAGAGGTGTAGAGAAGATAAAATGAGAATTTAACTTTGAACAAGAGGCTGTCATATTAAGGAAAATAAAAACCATGAAAAGAAACTATTAGAATCTTGGAAAAATACAAGACCAAGAAAAACTTTGTTGGAAATTAATGGATAGTAGTCTAGAAAATATTAATAAAAAACATTGTTTCATGAGATAACATAACGCTTTAGGACTGTTACCCCCTTTTTGTATGGGTTGTCAATTGGAGGTTTGTTGAGCTAAATTGGGGTAATTCATAGTGTTTTTAAGCATGAGTGTGGGCCAAAGTAGCAAACTTGAGCCTTTGAACAGTTCTTGGCATGATTCATGGGCTCTGTGTTGAGTATCTGTAAAATAAAATATTGGCTAGTCCTATGGGCTAGATCAACATTTTGAGCACATTGCATCCTCTTAAGAATCAATAAACAATATATAGGTCTGATACTATTTTGAATAATTATGGGAGCCTTATTATAAATCCTAAGCCAGTTTTGTTCATAAAGGCTGGCAATAGGAGGCTTTGTTTTCAATTGTGGGAAAACTATGCATGTTTTCATTTGTCTCTCTGCATTCATAGCAACAATAAACAACATTTTAGGGCATCTCTAATTTGAGTTTTGGGCATGGTACAGACCTGAAATATGGTCCATCCTATGGCAAAAATGCATCAATACATTGAGTTTGGATTCCAACACAAGGGGTGGGAAGAGGTTACAGGAATATTTCTCTGTCAGTTTTGGGCAATCTTTGACACACCATCAATGATGGACCTATAGCATACTCTTCATTATATGGTCTCTAAGGAATCTTTAGTTTGTACAACAACGATTATTGGTGAGAGATCTTCTATTTTGATGACAAGAGCCAACTAGAAGTGTAGAAATATGGTTATTGAGGTGACAGTGGGTAACACCTTTATGTTATAGTTCAACTAGCTTGTTTTTAGGGGCCTAATCACACGTGCTAGCTGAAGCTGTAACAAGGACTTTGTAAAACTACTTTTGGTAGAGTTCATTAATAAATCATTGATGGATTTGAATGTGTGCAAAACTGTAAGCACAACTGCTTGAGTTTTTTTGAGCTGACATAGCTCAAGGCTTAAATGCAACCCCATGCTATTTATGCTTGGTGCAGCCATTAGATTTCCTGATATTGCTTTGAAGAGAAGCTAGGCAGTACCCATACATACAAAATTGTAGTTTATGTTGTAGGTTAGATATGCCTACTTTCCATTGACCTTGGAGACATATGGATCTTTGTTGTAAATTATGCTCTACTTTTTTATGAGATTGGCTTAGGATGTAACTTAGTTATCTCACTTTTATCATATCCGTGTAACACTATTATCCAACTTTATATACACAAATAAAAATTGTGGATCAAACATGGACTTAAAAGATGGAAATTCAAAAGATATTACTAGTCTAGTTTATATTCATTTTCTAGCATACAGAAGATTCAAACTTGATGAAACTATGAATTGATGTCTTTGAAAAAATATTAGATGTAACTTGCAACTAGAAATGTAGGTTACAATTCCATCATCATCAATGTTTATGTGGTTGTATGAAAAATATTATTTGTAGGAATATTTGGGGAATTTTAGTTTGCAAAACAAATTGTCCCTCAGTATACAACAATGTAGGAATGGCATTAATATTGGTTATAGGTGTAGAAGTTCATTTCAGCATTGCAAATGATAATGTGACATGTCCACAATAATGAATTAGTTTGTCTTCTCGGTGTCAATGGGCATGTTGTAGTTTCCATATTCAAATGCAACTCAAAATAATAGCGCAATTATTGAACTTCTATAATTCCTTATATTTCTTATAATATGTTTATTTGTATATGATTAACTGACATCTTCATACATTGTAAGCTATGCATGACTATAATGGATGTGCATTTGAACAGGTTGGATACATTGTGACTTCATGCTTATTAAATCAAAATCATGACTTCTTAGGGTTGAACATTGACTCAAAAATGTTGGTTTATTTCTTATTCCAGTCAAATGCATTCCCAGAACCTCCTTAAGACTATTGTACATGCTTCAAAAACCACCCAAAACTTGTCAAATCTTGTTTTTGTTGCTATGTATCATTATTTTAGGGATTTTTTGACACTTACACATGCCCAGATGCGACGTTAATGCTTTTTAAGTGGATCCAACATGCCCAAAATTTCCATTAATGCTAAAAACGTGCTAGAAAATGTGTTTTTATTGTGCCTATGAGTCAAAATTCCACCCAGATTTGATATTGTAGTTTGGAAGAGGATTGATAAGTGCCCATAACTGCTACTTAATTGAAAATAAAACCAAAATTCATCTAATAAGTGACCAAGAAACCAATTGCCGAATAATATGAGTTTATTGTGGTTTTCTGGTTGTTTGAGGGTTATTTATGCCCGAAGATGATTTTAGGGTTCTTATTTTCTAGTAGGATGTTGCTGATACAAATATCCTTTTATGCCTAGGTCATCCCTCTTTCATGATAGATGTTCTTCATCCCCAACACTGGAACATTATGTTGTTGGTGTTCCTTCATTACCTTTGGTCCCCATAACTTCTCTTTTAAGGATGCAAAAAGGCCCAAAATTGCTCTAAATAACAATACCATTGTAAGGTACAACCCAAAAGAAAATACCAATTTATCTTTTACATAACTCACTTCCATGCAAGGTCGATAACGCATTCCAATGTCTAGTAAAAAAGATTTATGTAAGAAACCTAATACAAGGAACCAATCCAGAATATGACCATAAAGAACCCTAGATCCATTTACAGGATTAAGCATATATGACCAATATCCTAATGGTGGTTCAGTACAAACTAGTTTTGAAATAGAAATTATAATTAAAATTATTAAATAATATGACTAATTGATTTAATAAATATGTGAGGTAACAGATCTCGCTCGTGTAGACTTTACACTATTATTTTCTATCTTATACACTAGTTCATACCCTATAGTTCAGTAGGTGTTGTCTCATTCCAAGAGCATCTCATTTCAATAGGTGCACTACCTCATTCTAGGAGCATCTCCTTTGACTATCCATGTTCTCTCAAAATATTAAGGATTTATCTTCTTGATGGCCACTTACATAGTCCATTTTTATTTTAATAAGGATTCACTGATGCTATTGACCTCGAAGTTTTTGGCATGGATACCTTAGTTGCTTGCACATTTCAATTTCTCTTATGCTTTTAGGTAAAAGCATGTTGATATCACATGCTAAATTTTATTTATTTGGGGTTAGAGAATGGATTACAAATACCATATAGTGTACCCAATAAACTACATCTCTTGGGATTGAAATATTCTTCTGCCAACCAATGTACTTGTAATTTTCTTGTCTTTCTATAGAATTTTGGTTTGTACTTATTTTTCTTGTATGCATGTTATATATTTTATTTTACAAAACCTGGAAGGTTTATTATTAGTAATTTAGATGTTAGTATAGGTCTCTTAGATTCTGGATCGTTGTCACATCTAAGTCTATTTGTAACTTGGGAAAGTGATACTCTATATTTGACGCCCATGGAAGGAGACTTATCTATTGGAAGTTAGTTTTTAATAGTGCACTTGATTTACATATATTTAAAGGAATGAACTCACCAATTTGAGCTGGTTGGATCAAGAATAAAGATAATTCAGGTGTAGTGAGGCCATTGAGTCCTATGGCCTATCACCGTTGACAAAGGTTATTCTGTATGCATAAGGGCTATGATTTTCATCAATACTTAGATATCTTTAAGGATAAAATTTTTGGCATGTTTATTATATTTCACTCTTGTTCTGTTTCTTTCCCAGTTTCAGATAATATTTAAATATATCTGCATTGGTGTAGTGTTTCTATTAAAGAGGCCTTGACTAATCTGTGTAGTTATTATGACCTGTTCCCAAATATATATACATTCATCAATATTGAAGGATAACTTCGCTGACTAATAGATCTGTGTTGGTGAAGTCTCACTATTAAATCTACCTTAACTAATTTGTGCAGTTACTATCACCTGTTTCCAAATATATATACCTCTTCTGACTGATATTTGTGTCATGGTTTATTTCATTTTTCATTATTAAATGTGTTCATGTTTATATAATACATTATCATTTCCAATTTTAGATGTCACTAGGTTCATGGTCTGGGTTCCGACATCGACACATTGTGTGTTAGGCCTGAGTATGCAGATCAAGAGGTCAATTTGCATGGTGCCCATTTATCTGTTTTTCTAATATTGATGGCTTGCATAAGTTTCGGCTAAATGTTTATTAATAATGAAAATTTTATTCTTTTGTTGTAGGGATATTTTTTAATTATTCTTCATGACATGTTGGCCAAGATTCCTAAAGTTACAGAGTTGAATCGTGTTCCATATGCTCATGTACCTGTTATGAAATTTAAGTTCATAGGGATTTATATTGATTTGCTTTATTCTAGCGTTGCACCCCATATTGTTCCTGATGTGAGTGAAATTAATGATTAATCTAGTAGCCAGATTGATATATGGTATGATCTGCACATTGCCAGAGTTGAGCATCTAGTGATAGATAATTTATTGGTTGCCAATGATTCATAGGACCTCAACTTGAGTGCATTAAAAGTTTGTCGTAAAAGAATGCGTTCGACAGATTAATTAACAAAACATCATTAATAGAATTAAAATGATCAGAATGGAAAAAAACACTGATAAACAGATGCCAAGAAGAAAACATAGAAACAGAGAGTCATAAACAGAGGTTGATAACGGAGTTCACCCCATTCACTGGGCTACATCTCCGGGTCCCTCTCCAATGGGAACCGATCCAATTAATGGCTTTAAAGTGGTACAAATGGGTTCTGGCATCAACTTCAGCAACTGTAAAATAGAATGCTGGACAGAAAGTCTTCAAGACTCCTCTCTGTGAAATTACAATCTGGTCTTCCAAAGATAAAGACCCAAAATGTAATAGAGAATATAGTCGACTCTAATACAACAACAATCTGGAAACTACAGCAAAAATCTCCAATATTCTCTTAACCGAGAAACGATGTACTTAGCTCTGAACAAACTATTTTTTCCTCCCCCTTCACAGGTGGCCAACCTCTGCTATTTAAGCGTTCAGTGGGAGGATAAGTAACAGACTCGCCTTCTTCTTTCACATAGCTGTTACCATATGTTAAGACTGAATCATGCCATTCAGCCAAATCGCGGCCCAAGCATTATGGTAACATGACGTTCATTATGGTAACATGACGTTTGACATTCCATATTCCCGTAATGTTACCAACATGCTGTTCATAGTATCTAAACGTGGCAACAAGACTGTGCCAAATATGATACCTTCCAGAGCGTTAATCATATGCCAAGACAGAACCAAATGTTATATCAAATATAGAAACCAATCAAATGTTATAACAGCCAAAGAAAGCTCCGCCAATTGGATAGTCATAAGCCAAATGTTATATGGAACCACATTAGACTCTGTTATATCTGTGATCCACCAAATATGGATATAAAGGGAGTCCTGCCAAATGTTCCGCCAATCAAACCACGCAATAAACATTTTGCTGTTGGGGGCGTGCCATTGAACGCATCGTGGAAGTTTTAGTCATCTGCGCTTCCGCTGTTGCAGAAGAGTGATAAGCAACTATCTCCGATGAATTCTATCTCAATCGGCTGACATCAAGTTTTCCATCGGTACGTCTTATCTCTAAGTCTTCCGCAGTGGTGGATGGCGCTGTCTCTAAGTATTTTTTTTCCGTCGATTTACTTCAACGATCCTTAAGATTTGAGTTTCCCCGTTTCGGCTCCTTATTGCTCCGACTTCCGATCTATTCTGAACGTCATTTACGTTTCCATCATTGTGGAAAGAGATCTTCTTCCGACCTTCGATGCTTGTGTGCTTCGATGTTGTGGAAGGAGATCTTCTTCCGACCTCCGACGTTGTAGAAAGATATCTTATTTCGACCTCCGACGTTGCGAAAATAGATCTTCTTCCGACCTACGACGTTGCAGAAATAGATCTTCTTTCGACCTCTGATGCTTGTGTGTTTCCGCCGTTTTTATTTTACCCCCCGCTTCTTTGAACCATTGTACCATATTTTTCCTTGATTTGGATCGATATTACTTCGATGACGAATGACCCCCTGGATCATTCCTCCCCATTGGAGAGCTTTTGGACCTCCAAAATCCTAGATCATCCTGCAGGAAGGTGAGGGTACCACTTCCTCACCATTCCAATCTCCATACATCCTGCCTTGCTTAGAATGTGCATATTAGTCTCCTTGTCCATGACCAAAGGAGGTTCATACCATTTAAAATTCTTTGCATATGTGACTGGAGATAAGCTCAAACAGAAAGAATGTTTACACTTCTTTTCAAAGGTCTTAAAACAATCATAAAAAAAATTGAGCTTTTTACCTTTCAACCTTCCCTTGATGATCTGTAACCAAACTTGTTTTTCAACCTCAAACGGATGATGATTTTCATGCCTGGCTTTGCAAATTGCCTGACTCTTCTCCTACTATTCTTACACTATCTGTTGCACGGTTTCCTTTGCATCATGATGTCCACCTCTCACATCTTTTGTGCCGAAATAAAAGTCCACACGTGACTTCAACAAATAACAAAAACAAGTCTCAAAAGGAGATTTAATGCACTGCATGTGCTGTAGCTGTTCACCCCAAACCTTGGGATGTTCATCACCATAATTTTGAAGAAATTGAATAATCATCTGATTCATTCCAAGATTCGAAGAAGGCATGCTTTGCTGCAACTGCACTTCAAGTTGTACATCTCTATTAAGTGGTAATCTTTCAGGTACCTGTAACAAAGCACCATACTCGGGAACACTTTTAATGAATTCAATTCCATGTTCCATCAATGATTCACCTTTAACAGCCATTAATGCAAACTTCCTACTAGCATTCACTATCATTTTCATTTGACTTGTAGTGACTAATTCCAGATTTGTTTTCATACAATGTGCACGAACAATATATTCCACACCACCTTTAAAGAGATGATATTTGTTCTGCTCTCTATAAAAGACTGCTTTCCGGTCATACAAATATGGACTCCCAAGTACAATTCCACAAATGTCAAGTGGTACTACATCTAGTTCTACCTCATCCATAAACTTTTCAGTGATTGAAAATTTCAAAACACGTTTATTTGTAACTTGCAATTGTGTATCATTAGTAACCCAACCTAGAGGATAGGGATTTTCATGAGGCATAGTAACTAAATGCAATTTCTTAACCACTTCTTCTGATATCAGATTTACTTGTGAAACACTATCAAACAATGTATCAATCTTTGTGTGATTTGCAATGACACGAACATGAAACAGTGCACTTCTTCTTTTATCACCATGCATAGAAGTAGATAGCATGTTTGTACTTGTACTTGCACTTGAATTAGAACTTGAACTTGCATCAATGGAAAGAGATATACCTTTATCTTTACCTCGGATCCCTATTGCTGTGATCTTAGTCTCATCACCTGAATCAGATCCCAAGTATTGAATCACTGTTGCAGTAGCTGCTTGATTATCTTTATCTTTGTTTTTATTTCTTACCATCCACTTTGGCTATAATTCTGGATGAAGTTTCAAGCACTTTGAAACATCATGCCCTTTCTGACAATGTGAGCATGTGGGTCTCTCACCCTCTTTCGTGATGGTGGCTATTTCCTTTCCCTTATCTTTGCTTTTATCTTTGTTGTCAAATTTAGATGACTCCTTCATAAACGAATCATTATCATGCTTACCCCTAGCTTCTAAATGCGTAGCTTGAACACATACATCATCCAAATTATTGGGGTTAAACATCAACAAAGTATGTCGCAAATAAGAATGCATGCCACCAATATATTTAAGAAGAGTTTCTTGCGTATCCAATGCAACATTCAATGCAATATCCCTCTTTCTAAATTCATGAGTATATTCATGAATGCTTTGTCCTTTAACTTGCCTAAAATTTTTCCAGCTCATTATTAATTGCTGCATATGACCTAAAGGATAAAAATTGCTTCCTTAATACTTCAATGAATTCATTCCAAACTGAAATAATTTTACCATTATTTTGAAGATCTTGCTGAATATTTCTCTCCCGCCAAGTAAGATCCATTCCACTCATCCTCAAAGTGTCCAATTGAATCCTGGAAGGGTCATCATTAATGCCCTGCACCCTACAATATACTTCAAGTTGCTTAATCCAATTGTCTAATTTTTCAGCATCTAACTCTCCATTATAAATAGGTAATTCAAATTTTACATCCAATTTGAAATAAGGCATATTAGGACTTGCATTATTTGAATGAGAAGTATGAGAAGAAGAGAAAGTTTGCTGAGTTTCAGGAGGATCACCATCACCTCCTACTCCTTTACCCTTTTCTTCTGGCTTCACTTTTGCATCTCTGGATGAATATCCTTATTCTTTCTTCTTCCTTTCTGCTCTCTCATTGAGTAGAATTTCCATCATGGATTTCATGCTCATAAAAGCCTCTAGAAACTCAGTTTCAGAAATAACAGGTTTTTCCCGTTCGGTATGTCCTTCTTCTTCCCCTCGTGGAGAAGACATGGTTCTTAACAATGTTCTCCTGGAGCCAATCTCAGGATCTCCTTCAACTAATTCTCCTTCACCAACCTTTGACCTGGACCTGGTAAGAATTCACAAACTTGCACAATAGTCAACCAGCTCTAATACCATAATATGATCCGTAGGACCTCAACTTGAGTGCATTAAAAGTTTGTTGTAAAAGAATGCATTCGACAGGTTAATTAACAAAACATCATTAACAGAAATTAAATGCTCATAATGGAAAACAACAATGATAAATAGATTCCAAGAAGAAAACACAGAAACAGAGAGTCATAAATAGAGGTTGATAACGGAGTTCACCCCCTTCACTGGGCTACATCTCCGAGTCCCTCTCCAATGGGAACCGATCCAATTAATAGCTTTAAAGTGGTACAAATGGGTTTTGGCATCAACTTCAGCAACTGTAAAACAGAATGCTGGATAGAAATTATTCAAGACTCCTCTCTATGAAATTACAATATGGTCTTCCAAAGATAAAGACCCAAAATGTAATAGAGAATATAGTCGACTCTAATACAACAGTAATCTGGAAACTATAGCAAAACTCTCCAAGCTTCTCTTAACTGAGAAATGATGTACTTAGCTCTGAACGAACTATTTTTTCCTCCCCCTTCACTAGTGTCCAGCCTCTACTATTTAAGTGTTTAGTGGGAGGATAAGTAACGGACTCACCTTCTTCTTTCACACAACTGTTACCATATGTTAAGACTGAATCATGCCATTCGGCCAAATCGCGGCCCAAGCTTTATGGTAACATGACGTTCGACGTTCCATATTCCCGTAACGTTACCACCAGGCTATTCATACTATCCAAACATGGCAACAAAACTGTGCCAAATATGATACCTGCCAGAGCGTTACTCATATGCCAAGACAGAACCAAATTTTATATCAAATATAGCAATGGATCAAATGTTATAACAGCCAAAGAAAGCTCCTCCAAATGGATAGTCATAAGCCAAATGTTATATGGAACCATATTAGACTCTGCTATATCTGTGATCCGCCAAATATGGATATAAAGGGAGTCCCGTAAAATGTTCTGCCAATCAAACCGCGCAATAAACATTTTTTTTTTGGGGCCATGCCATCAAACGCATCGTGGAAGTTTTAGTCATCTGCGCTTCCGCTGTTGCGGAAGAGTGATAAGCAACTAGCTCCGATGAACTCTGTCTCAATCGGCTGCCATCAGGTTTTCCATCGGGACGTCTTGTATCTAAGTCTTCCGTAGTGGCGGATGGCATTGTCTCTAAGTCTTTCATTTCCATCGATTTACTTCGCTAATCCTTAAGATTTGAGTTTCCCCATTGCGGCTCCTTATCGCTCTGAATTTCGATCCGTTCTGAACGTCATTTACGTTTCCGCCATTGTGAAAAGAGATCTTCTTCCGACCTTCAATGCTTGTGTGCTTCGATGTTGCGGAAGGAGATATTCTTCTGACCTCCGACGTTGCAGAAAGAGATCTTCTTTCGACCTCCGACGTTGCAGAAAGAGATCTTCTTTCGACCTTCGATGTTGCAGAAAGAGATCTTCTTCCGACCTCTGATGCTTGTGTGTTTCTGTTGTTTTTATTTCGCTCGCCGCTTCTTTCAACCATTGTACCATATTTTTCCTTGATTTGGATCGATATTACTTCGATGACGATTGACCCCTTGGATCAGCCAACTTGTCATACATTTGACTTTGTAATAGTATCCCGCGAGCTTCTCTTTTTTGAAGTAAGAGAATTGACATGTTGTTGCATCCCAGTCTGATGTGTGACATGCAACTCACTAACAGAAAGAAAGAAATAAAGAGAGAATGGATGAACTAATATGAAAATAGATGAATTTTGGTTGACTTTGAATGGAGAATGATTTGTTGAATATGATGAATGAGGGCCACTTGGTATGCAAAAAATCAAAAGGATCCTAAGTCATTTTGACTTTAGTGATCTGTAAAAGAGAAAGCAAGATGATTTTTAATTTTTCCATCTAACTTTCTGACCTTTGAACATACGGAAGATCTTTGGTGCATTCCATTTGAAATACAAATTTGTGGCTATTTCGATAGTAATATTTAAAGTATTGAGAAATTCTAACCTTGATGATTTTCATCACCTGAACGTGAATTTGGTTTCCTATGCCAATCAACAATTCATTGTATAGGTTTCAATTTAGGGTTTTTTATAGGACCTAACTTAAGGGGTGTTTGCTTATTGCATGGTGAATTGTTTCAGTAGTTTCCCATGTTTGAGTTAATTTATGTATAACCATTCAACATAGGGATTTATAAAGGAACTAAAACAAATGCTTTACTTACAACCCCTGTTTGACTTTAATTCATTGATATTTCCTTAAAAATGGATAATAACAAAGAAACTAATTCCCAATTGAATTGTTTTCTGTTGATGTATTTGTAACTTCGAAATGTATTCATCTATATATCTTATGTATTGTAACCCGATGTATATTCCAGGATGTATCTATAATGTAATTGAGTCATGTTTTCATGCCCCAATGTTTCGATCGAGAGGATCAATAATGTAAAAAGTAATGTGAAGTCATTGTGGATAACCCTTTGATTGTCTAAGGGTTAAAGTCCCTGCAGTTTCAGGGCACTAGGGTCATTAGACTCTTCTAGTAGAGGTCGGGCCTAGTAGGGTTTTAGTCATGTTGGGATTAGTATAAATAGAGAGTTGGACTCTCTATTTAACACACAACTCATACACACTCAATTTTAGCGCATAGTTGAGCAAGGAGAAGGAGCTGGGGCTAGATAAGAAGAAGGTTACTACTATCGGGAGATCACTTACTATTTTGGGATTTTACTGTTTTGGTGCTAATTCTATCTTTGAGGAAGTTGAGGGGTTTTCTCCATTTATGGTTTCCCTGAGGAAAAACACTATGTTCATTGTCTCTTGCGTTTGATTGTTGTACTTGTTATTCTCTCAGTTAAAGATCCTAATAATGCTAGCTTAATGTTGAAAAACTAACATGGTATCAGAGCTAATCTGAGAAGAATACATTGTGTAGCTACGAAAACTAGGGCTTCCTAGTTTGTGGATCTTCCTCCACATATTTTCAGCAAAAGCAAGGTGGAATAACTCTCCTCCTTAGGGCGCATCTTTCTATCGAAGCATAATCCAATTCTGAGGTTTTTCAGTTTTGGACCTGTCACTGCTGCCGAAAATTAGGGCTTTTTACAGAGGAGGAATTTTTTAGTGAGGCCAGGCCTGGATTGATCTCCTCCCCAAAATCAAATTTAGGGATCAATTTCAAGGCAATTTGGTGGACAGAACTCCAAAAAAGCAAAAGGGCCTAATTTGCTCCTGATCTTGTATTGCGGGATTTTAGCTCCAAATCCAAATCTGACACCTTGACCTGGTAAGATCTAAATATTTTTTATTTCCATTTGAGGTTCTTCAGTTTTAAGATGTATCATCATACCAATCTTGATGAAAATCTTGAGGGAGCTGATAACTTCTGAGCCTGGAAGTATAGGATCTCCTTGGTCCTAGAAGAAAATGAGTTAGACTCCTACATCCATGAGGAGGTTCTAGTTCCAGAGGGAAATGAGGTAAAGGCCTTACATAAGAAGAATATGGTTATGGAAAAGAGGATCATTGCTGATTCTATCAAGGATCACCTTATCCCACAGGTGTCCTCTACCAAGACACTTAAATCTATGTTTGATGCCCTAACCAAATTGTTTGAAGGGAAGAACATAAACCAGAAGATGAATCTGAGGAATCAACTAAAGAATGTGAAGATTCAGAATGCAGAGACCATCCAGTCTTACACACAAGGGTTTCTTAGATCAAGGAACAATTAGAAGCTGTAGATGAAGAAGTGAAGAATGCAGAGATTGTGATGACAACTCTGAATGGCCTTCTTAGGTCATGGGATTCATTCATCCAAGGAATATGTGCTAGAAATAAATTAGTCAAATTCAACAGACCATGGGAAGAATGTTTTCAATAAGAAGCATGGACAGCAGCTCAAGAAGAGAATATGGGAAGTGAAGATCAATCTCTCACAGTTCACTCCAAGAAAGGCAGAATAAAACCTCATCACTCCAAAGGTAAGGATCCCCATCATAGAGATAATAGCAGAAAGGACCTATCTAGATTAAGATGTTATACATGTGATGAAATAGGACACTTTGCAAAATACTTTCCTAAGAACAAGGTCCACTCTCATAAAAGGAAGGGGAACAAAAGAAGAAATCATGCTCATGCTGCAGAGGATGATGAACCTTCCAAGAAAAGAACCAGATATGAAAGTGAAGATTCTTCAAGCGAGGATGAATATGTTTTGATCTCCACTCTCATAGGTAACATTACTCATGGAAGTGATGATTGGCTTATAGATAGTGGGGCTTCCAAACATATTACTAGATTCAAGGAATCCTTTGTGAGACTATCAGAACATGAATCACCTCACAAGGTGAAACTAGGAGATGACTACCAATATCCAATAAAAGGTAGTGGGGAATATTCCTTCCATGTCAAATATGAGTGCTGGACATTTTGTAGAGTAGGACAGATGTAAGGTCAATTGCCATTTTGGGAATGGAGGTACTTGGTCAGTTACCAGGAAAACTCATTCTAGGATTGAGAAGCCATTCTAATGCGATAGAGGGATGTGTTCCCACTTGATCAGATGTAAGGGCTGAACCATTTTGTCATGGTTAAAGGATTAGGTTCCTTCCATGTCAGATGTGAGTGTTGGCCATTTCGACGAGCAATACAGATTTAAGGGCAACTGCCATTCTCTAGGAGAATGGAGGCACATAGTCAGTTACCTGGTAGCTCAGTCGAGGACTGGGGCCCATTCTGATGTGAATATAGGATTGGTTCCCACAAGATCAGATATGAGTGCAGAGCCCTTCCATCATTATGAGCAAGATGTGTTCCCGCTTGGATGGATGTAAGTGCAAAGCCTTTTCATCATTGTGAGCAGGATATGTTCTCTCCTGGATGAATGTAAGTGAAAAAATATTTCATCATTATGACAGGATGTGTTCCAGCCTAGATGAGAGTCTTTCATCATTGTGAGTAGGATGTGGTTCCGACCTAGATGGAAGAACAAAGATCTTCCATCATTGTGGTAGGATGTGGTTCCATCCTAGATGAAAGTACGGAAATATTCCATCATTGTGGTAGGATGTGGTTCCAACCTAGATGGAAGTACAGAACTCTTCCATCATTGTGAGTAGGATGTGGTTCTGGACTAGATGGAAGAACATAGATATTCCATCATTGTGGTAGGATGTGGTTCCATCCTGGATGGATGTGAGTACTATGCCTTTCTGATGAGTAGGTCAGATATAAGTACTAAAAAAGACCTACATGGAGGCTAGGCCTACAACCAGCATGAAAAAGGGTTGGCTCTGTAGAACTTCCTGTGACGAGAAGAATAATTAGATAGCACCCATGATGATCTAGATCAAGCGATGATCCAGATCCAGTGGTGATGATCCATCAATAATGATCCAGATTGAGAGATGATCTAGATTCAGTGATGATGCCCAGTGATTATCTAGATCCAGTGATGAGATCGAGTGATGATACAGATCCAGTGATGATCTAGATCGAGTGATGATCCAGATCCAGTGACGATGTCCCATGATGATCTAGATCTAAATATGAAGATGACTTGAAGACTAAGAATACTTGAAGATGCAGATGACGAGATGATCCAGTTGATACAAAGAAGAAGACCAGTGCTGAAAATTGTGTCAAAAGAATACCTTCCTAGTTAAGAGGGAGTGTTGATGTATTTGTAACTTCAGAATGTATTCATCTATGTATCTTATGTATTGTAACATGATGTTTATTCTGGGATGTATCTATAATGTAATTGAGTCATGTTGGCATGCCTCGATGTTCCGATCGAGAGGATAATGTAAACAAGTCATGTTAAGTCATTATGGGTAACCCTCTGGTTGTCTAAGGGTTAAAGTCCCCGCATTTTAGGGGAACTAGGGTTATTAGACTCTCCTAGTAGAGGTTGGCCCTAGTATGGTTTTAGTCATGTCAGGATTAGTATAAATAGAGAGTTGGACTCTCTATTTAACACACAACTCATACACACTCAAGTGTAGTGCATAGTTGAGGAAGGAGAAGGCACTGGGGCTAGATAAGAAGAAGGTTATTGTTGTCGAGAGATCACTTACTGTTTTGGGCTTTTACTATTTTGGTGTTCATTCTATCTCTGAGGAAGTTGCGGGGTTTTCTCCATTTATGGTTTCCCTAAGGAAAGACACTGTGTTCATTGTCTCTTGTGTTTGATTGTTGTACTTGTTATTCTCTCAGTTAAAGATCCTAATAATGCTATCTTAATGTTGAAAAAATAACATTTTGAATATGAATTTTCCATTCTTTTCAGTTGCCAAGTGATATGGTTTTTTCTACAGGACCTGGACATTTCACAAGAATCAATATTGTATAATGTGGATGAATAGACTTTGAGCAGTCTTAATGGTTTCCGAGTTAACGAACAGATACTATGTCTTGTTCCAAATGTTGAGGTTTACTCTATTCATCTAGTTTAATTTATCATCAATTTGTCTGTAAATATGACCTGGATCGGTTCACATTTACTCAGTCCCTTTTATTTTGGGTTGGTGCAATTTTTGGTTGTAACATTTTCGCACCACACTCAGGTGCATGAATTTATGGGCTAAAATACGCGGTAGGGAAATAAGATATGAGACGATATGCCCTTTTCCATGATATCTAGTTAGTTAATTATCATGTATAATATTTCATTGGCATTCAGTTGTTGGTCGATATTGGATATTGAGATGAACAAAGAAAATTGGAGTGCTCTTTTTTATCCTCACCCCTTCTTTGAGGCTTACAAAAATTATCTTCTGACCAAGATGATTTATGTCTATGAAGGGGTTGGGTTGAGTATAGATTAAGGCAACTCACTTTGAAGGTGTGGCAATGTTTTCATCAATCATCATGTTTTGGTGGATACTCCTTGTACATAGTCTTCAATATGATATGTATTTGTTAGCATGCATTTGCAGATTGAGCGAGACACTTTTGGGATGATGCAATGTCACCCCTATCCTACCGAATATGTTGCAATTCAAAGCAATGTCCCCACTATGATTTTTTTATGAGTTTACAATGGAAACAAGGGGTTCAAATATAAGAAGGGCAGCAGTTTGATATACATGGTACGACGGATGAATTTAGGCAATCAGCTGGTATGTATATTTTCTTTAAACCATGAATGGATATTTATGTTTCACATGTTTCACAAACTAGATTGGGAAGACATCTCCTCCTCGGGGAAGAGAGTTTTCACTAAAGAGATTTAATATGTTATGTTTAGTTAACAATGGATATAGTATATGTTATGTTTAGTTAACAATGGAATGCAAAAATACCATGTTCCAAATACTAAGTTCCTTTAGTGATGGAATGCAAACATATCCCATCCCAAACAACATTTTTAGGGTAGAAATTTGGAAAACAATACACCCATCAGTTACAATATAATCAAATGTTTTTATAATTTATTTTTTTTGTTTGATTGTGAGAAAAATATAGTAGGTATACACTTTATTTAGTAGCAAAAATACCCATCAAAACCCAACATTGTATGGTCTGAAGGATAGTAAGTTACTTAGTTTATGGAATGTAAATGTACTATGTCCCAAGTACCATGTATGAAATGTTTGAACTTATGTTTTTCTTATTTACAAGAATATAATATTTAAATATAACTGTAAAATTGAATTCTATCATTTACTATCACATTTATCAGTTTAGAGATGGAAAAAGATCTCACATTTATTAGTTTATGGGTGTTAAAGTTACTTTGATGTAAAATCTATGCCATCCAAGTTAAGTTGGGAATTAGGTTGAGTGCGGGGAGCAACAAATTTTTTTTTATATTTCCACTCTCACAACTAATATTTGTATGAATGCAAGGATGGGGTGGCATTGGCTTTGACAATGACTTTGCTTAGTGGTTGGAAGCTTGGACATAGGATTGTGGAATCAACAGAGGGAGGCAACAGGGGGATATTAGGAGAAATTTGGCCAGCTGCGAGGGATGACATTTTTCATTTATTCTCGCTTTCTTGCTTTTAACCTCATTGAGGGCCTTAATGGCCAAATTGGATTGGTGTTTAACATCATTATCAACACCCTTGTAAATTTCAATTTATGGTAGGGAATTTGGGTAAAGTGGTATTTTAGTCTGGGTATGCTACCAATACAAGTCTACAAGTAATATGGAAAAATTTACATCTAATATTAGTTGTTCCTGGAATCGTTTTACAGTAAATTGAAGAAAAGTCTTTCTCCATTGGATTTTTCATTATTTAAGAAGGCTACAGGTGTTTGGAAAAAGGGGTTGTTGTTGTTTGGGAAGAAAAGTGGACAGGAAAAGGCCAAGTTTCTAACAACCTTGAAAGTTGAACATGAAAAACAAACAACAGGGAATCCCCTCCTAAATAACAGTTTAACTACCCAAAAATGCTAAAAAACCCCTAAAAATGGTGACTATTTAAACCTAAACAATTAATAGAAGAAAATAAAAGTGGAAAAAAATTGTAGAGGTACCTCAGAGCATCAAACAATGTTGTAACAGTCCTCTGTAATTGGTTTGAAGTTTGTGGAGTCAAAATAATTCCACTGTTTTGATGCCCTAGATGCAACAGTGCAACCTCGTTTTGGTCTGTTTCACACAAGAAAGTTACTCAGCAGGGGTAAAAATGACCAAAATCACGTTGGATGAGGGTTTTTGTAGGTCTTTGAGACGAGTTGGACTTAGTTGAATGAGTCATACTTGAACTCATGATTAAACCTCCCATTGGCCAAGTCAAACTTGCATTGACCGAGTCAAACTTAATTAACATGTGAGTTTGTCTCAGATAAGATGGAAAAACCATTTTTTGGGCGATTTGTTTCAAGTGTGGAAAATGGTGGGTTTAAGTTGCGATACTTTTAACAATGGTAAGAATAACCCAAGTCATTATTTCAAACAAATATTGCTACAAGATGAGGAAACTATACAAGTTAACCAAATGTAAAATCCAAATTTCTCTCTAGAAATGTAATTACATAAAACCTTCTTAATACGAGTAGATAACCTTGCCAATAATCTTATAGTTATAGTTTCATAGAGAGATATTCCTAAAATCCACAAAATATTTTGTTAAATCTAATTTAGGGATTAATGCAATCAGGATCGTATTAAAAATAACACGGATTTTACCACTACTTATAGATTCATCAACAACTAGTAATAAATCCATTCCCAATATCAAAGAAATCCCTATCAACCTCTATAGGAATCCCATCCAGACCCGAGATTTTATCATTTTTACAAAGGGCTAGAACAACTTGAAGCTCAGTAATAGAAACAAAAGCCATAAGATCATCATTATCCTCAACAGAAACAAAAGAAGGAATTTTTTTTGCAATCTTCATAATATCAGGGAGTGAAATATTTTTGTCCTCCTGAAAGAGTGTCTCAAAATAATTAACCCTAGAATCATCAATAGAATCAAAAACTTCAACCATATTACCTTGATCATCAACAATATTCCAAATGGAATTAACATTTTTCCTGTAATTTGCATACTTATGGAAAAAATAAGTATTATCATCTCCACACATAAGCCACAAGGCCCGAATTTTCTAACGAGAAGCATTCGAGCACAATCTAATAGAATACATCGTTTACATGCTTCCATGGAAAGTAGTTTAAACTTATCCTCTGTAGTAAAAAAAACAAACCCAGTCTGATTAAATGAGTCAGCTAACTATAGTTCAATATCCACTAAATCTTTCAAATCCTTTTCTTTTTTTCCTGCACAGACCAACGTATAGACACATGTTTAATATTTTTTTAAATTGTCTACAAAATGTGAGGCACACAAAACCAAATAATTTTCCTCATAAACCTTCCACGAATCCTTCAACATAGTGACAAATCCTTCATCCTTTAACCAGTGTTCATTAAAATTAAAAGGACTACAAGACTTAACTTCTCCATTGTTAATCTGAAGAAAAATCAAATGATCCAAATCACCACCAAGACCAACCCATTGGATAAATCTAAAATCCTTTTCCCATAAATCAAGTCTCTTACATATACTATCATATCCAACCCATCTATTAGACCAAGTAGGAAGTAGGGTAGAAGTCTCAATTCCCACCAAACCAAAATCAACTAATTTCAGAGTGAAAAAATCAAAAATATTATCCACACAAGCCCGAGACCCCCAAATATTAGAAAATCCCAAAGAAAAGTTCAAATCCCCACCTAAAATAAGATTAGATTTCTCAATGCAATCTTTAGAAAAAATATTATTCTAGAACCACTCCCTCTCCAAATAAGGGTCATAAACATTAACAAACCAGAAAGGCAATTTGACTTCAATAGAATAAAGAGAAACACCAAGACCAAATACAATTTCCCAAGCATTCAAAAAATGAAAGCAAATAACCTTCAATCCCAACAATAAACCACAATATTTATCTTTTACATCCACACAAACAAACTTCCATCCTTTAATCAATAACTCAAACTCTGCTACAATAACTTGCCCATAACACATAATTTTGTGTAAAAATAAAACATTTGGATGCTTCTCCTCTACCAACCTATGTAACACTATATTTTTGGATAAAATAGATAAACCACGAAAATTAAAGGAAAGAAAAAGCATTAGGTAACATAGAAAGACTAGGCATCCTTTGCTCTAAGTGCCCCAGAATGTCGTCCGGATGAAAAATAGACCCCAAACCACTAGGAGTACATTCACAAGGCTCCAATAGAGACAGGTTACCTTCAATAGATCCAAATAAAACTGACTCCCATCTACAACACAAATGCCATTCGAAGGATCTTTAGAATATGACATCAAAAAATATCCAAGTTCCACTTATGGGGGAGAAACCCTTTTAGGAGAGAAAAACCCTAACCCACTCAGATTGTGATTAAAAGAGGGAACAACATAGTATAAAGTGTCATTGGTCAAGGGGACAAATGGCTCCCCCATATCCCTAAACATAAAATCAATACCATGATCAATGTGAGAAATAGGTGAGAGACATAAGGGTTTTAAAGGCTCAACAACCAAACTAGAGAAAGGTAAAACATAAGTCTCACACAAACCAGCCGAAACTTGCCTCAAAGAATCCATAGGAGAGGATAAAGGTACCTCCACAACTTCATCCAACTACTATTTAAAGCATAAAGGATCATCAACAGGAACCACAAAATCCTTCTTAACCTGCCACATTTTATCAGACTTAAAATCAAGAGGAAATTTTTTTTATTTTTTTAAACAAGTCACACTTTGCAATAATATGGCCATAATAGTGACACCAATTTACCGAAACGAGATCCATATATAATCCAAAGGTTGTCGAAAAAACCCTATCACCCCATTCAATCACAATATCTTGAGCCAAAACCTTACGTAAATCAAGATTTACTAAGACTTTACTCATGCACATCACACCAATCTGAATAAAAGAAAAATCTGCATCCACGAAAGACCCCAAAGAATTCCCCACGAGTTAAAAAAACTCTAGAGACCAAATTTTGAAAGGTATATAGGGTAATTTAACCCAAATAGGCATAATGTTGTACCTTTCAGACTGCAGATTGAAGAGAGGATTCCATTGTTAGAATAATCAACCCATAGTTTACCCACTTAGACATTAATTCATTTATTTTTGTCTTATTTGCCTAGTTCATGTGTCCCACCTTGTGCAAGTTGCTAATTGCCTATCCATAGAGGTAAAACTTGCCATATCTGACTCATGTAGTGCTTGGGAAAGCCTTAGGAATAAAATCTACTTTATTCCTAGCCTCCTAGGTGCCTATCTGCTTTTTCTGCTTTATTGCCTGCTTTTTCAGTGTTTTAAGGCACATGGGAAAGCTAGACTAGGTGAGGTGAACTTGTTTTTTGTCCTACACATACTCCTCTCTTTTCTCCATGCAAAAGAATGT